>OU015747.1:144573627-144584331 GCA_907169655.1 Acomys percivali
CTCTCTCTCTCTCTCTCTCTCTCTCTCTCTCTCTCTCTCTCTCTCTCACACACACACACACACACACACACACACACACACAAGGATAAGCAGATAATGAGCCCCTTGTATGTTTCTGGCTGGAGTATAAGTGGGGCGTCCACAATGGAACTAGTTGGGTAGGTCTCCAAAATAGAAGACACAGGATTATGATATAATCTACCAATCTCACTTCTTGGTAAAAAGAATTACAGAGATATTTGTATGCCAGTAGTCTCTAAATATTGTTACAGCAACTCAAATATCCACCAAAAGATGAAAAGATCAACAAAATGTTGAATCCACACATAGTAGAATGCTATGCAGCTTTAAAAAGGAAAGGCATCCTAATCTGTGTTGCAACTTTGGAAGAACCTTGAAGATATAAAATGAAGAAGAGACAAAATGACAAAGGTTGTATGAGCCCGGACCCATGAGGTACCTGCAGCAGACATACTCAGACACAGAAAACATGATGGATGGAGTGATGGAGATCTGTTTATTTGGCACAGACTTTTCAGTTTGAGGTGCTGAAAATGCTCTGGAAAGTGATACAAGGGGAAGATGGCTACACCATAAAAAGTATAGTTAGTGCTGATCAGGTACATTTAAAGTTTGCTGAATGATAACTGTGCCATGCATATTTTAACCCATTCAAAATAGGAGTCCAGTTGCCTTACATCTGCTTGGAAGCTGAACTTCAGCTCTCCCACTTGAGATTATAGGGAAATGGAAGGGGCCCACACATGTTTAAAGAAATCAATAAAAAACAAACTATAGGTCTGTGGTTGTTAAATGGTTTCTTTTTTTCACTACAGCCACAGTGCTAGGCAGCCTTTTGCTGCTGAGACAGGATAGTTAAGGTAAACTCCTCAAAGGGGCAGAATCCATCTGGGCTTTGGTCCATGGCCTCTTGCCTCGACTGCTTTTGAGTTGGTGTCTTCTGAGACAGAACAACTTGCTGTGGATTGGAGAAAATGGCTCAGTTCGTGGCACACAGGAGACAGAGAGGAAGATGCCAGGCACAAGATACACTCTATGTAGACCCCACTTTATGACCCAATTCATCCCACTAGGCTGCACCTCAGCTGTGACCTCAATGAGTTCATTAATCTTAGCATCTTAGTGATCTGGATGTTACAGTGCCATCAACTGGGGACCAAACCTTCACCACATGACCTCTTAGAGATGTTTTCCATCCAAACCTTAATAATTAGCTTTTTAAAAGAGCCATCCACAAGATGGCTCTTAAACTTTAGTAGCAGATTCACCAATGTATTCCTTCATGAAGCATCAGCTTTCAAGTTCACGCCTGTCATCCCAGCAGTCAGGGCAATGTGGTAGGATTTCTGTGATCGCAAAGCAGAATTGAGGTACATAGTGAATTCTAGGCCTTTACTACAGAGTGAGACCCTTTTTCAAAATGAGCAAAGGAACAACAACAAAAAAGCAAACAAACAAACAAAAGAGGCATCACTTTTAATATGTTACATAACCTGCTGTAATCCTAACAAGGCAGCACGAGCAAAGGAATCACATAATTGAGATTAAGAAGCTAAATAATAGGACAAAATGTAAAAATAGAGATGCACTCTATGCAAGGTCTCCATCCTTAGCACTAGGTGTATCAGGAGGTATACAGTCTTGTTTTCCAAAAGCATTCAGACCTAGGGTAAAAGAAACACAAAGGGAGATCCCATCCTCCACAGGCTCCTCCCTACCTTGAGAGCCTGAGTCACCCAGCACGCTGTTTGCTGTGGCACGCAGACTGGAGACTCTTCAAACCTTCTCAGCTTGAGCCAAAGGGACAACATGAAGAGGCCTATGCAAACACTCGAGTGGAGCTCGGGGCGGGAGCTGGCACATAGAGGAGACAATTCTCACAAATGGTTTTCATCAGAGAGAAGTTAGTCTTTCATTGTAGAGATTTCTATTGATTGTCCCAAACCCAGAGCATTAACACAAACACTTCCCTGGTACTGTCCCCTGGGGGAAAGGAAGGATCTTCCCCCCCTGGGGGAATAGAAGGATGGATATTTACTGGGTCAGCTTCTAGAATACCCACTTATCAATCCAGCCAATTTTCTTTGACGAGAACCCACTCCAGTACACTTTATTGTATTTTCTAACCAAAGCATTAAGATATTTGTCATCTTTACAGGCAGAAAAGAATCTTCAATCTCCTCTCCCTGTTGTATGTGCTTGCTTCTCAAATTGACAATGAAAGGAAGAAATCCAGAGCCCAGGGAGGGGAATGAAGTAGAGTCAGTGACTTCCATACTGGCTACATAAACACAGACTACCACACACCACACATTACACACTACACACCACACACCATACACACCACACACCACACACACCACACACCACACACTATACACACCTCACACCACACACACCACACACCACACACTACACACCACACACTACACACTAAAACATAAGAATAGAAAGGTATAAGGAGGAACAAGTCATTCCATCCTTTTCTAACTGCGTGTGGGTAATAGTTACTCTGGAGCTTCCTTTTGGATAAGGACAAAAGAGCCCCTCAGCTTTATTTCTCCAAATTTTCTGTTTCTCACAATTTACTCCATGTTCCTAGAGGATTTCTAGAGTGAAGTATAGTGGGTAATAAAATGGTTTCTAATGTCAAGATTCTGTGCTATTGCTACAGATAAAGGTATTGGAAACCCAGAAAACCACACATGGTATGCACTCACTTATAAGTGGATTTTAGCCATGTAGTATAGGATGAACACACTACAATTCACAGACCCAAAGAAGATGACAAGGAGAACCCAAGGGAGGATGCTTAAATCTCACTCAGAAGGGGAAATGCATTAGATAGCAGAAGCGACTGAAGAGCGGGACCAAGAAAGGGGAAGGAGTGTGGAGAGAAATGGGTGTGGAGATCAGACCTGAGAAGAGCGGGGGTGTGGCCAGGAGGACAGAGGGCCTGCAGAGACGAGAGACCTTGGGTGAGGGCATCTCTGTGACAAGCTGGAGTCCTATGACAGAATAGCCTTCTGAGAGGACATAGGGGTGATTCTACCTGAGACTCCTAGTAGCAAGGGTCATAGCAACTGAAGAGGCCGCCCTAGAACCGGACACGACTCCTAGTGGAGGGTGGGGAGCACCAACCCACCCACAAAAATTCTGACCCAAAATTTCCTGCCTTCAAGATGTGCAGGGATAAAAATATAGCAGAGATTGGGGGAATGTCCAACCAATGCCTGGGCCCAACCTGAGACCCATGCCATGGGAGAGAGCCAGCCACTGACACTATTAATGATAATCTGATATGCTTGCAGACAGGAGCCTAGCATAGCTGTCCTCTGAGAGGCTCCACCCAGAAGTGAATTGAAACAGATGCTGAGACTCACAGCCAAACATTAGGCTAAGCGTAGGGAGTCTTGTGGACGAGTTGGGGAAGGATAGAAGGACCTGGAGGGGACAGAGGCTCTATAAGAAGGACAACAGAGCCAACTAAACAAGGCAGCAGGGGCAGTTTGTGGAGACTGAAGTAACAACCAAGGACCATGCACGGACTGGACTTTGGCTCTTTGCTCAGATGTAGCCTATGGGCAGCTTGGTCTCCATGTGGGTCCCCTAGTAAGGGGAACAGGGGCTGTCTCTGACACGGACTCTGATGCCAGCACTTTTGATCTCTGATACCAGGGAAAGAGGGTGCGTCCAGTCCTGATGCAACTTGATGTGCTGGGGTAGATTGGTGAGGTACCCCTTTTTTTGAGGATTAGGGGGTGTTTGGGGTGAGAGGGTGGAATCAGTTATTGAGGAGGGAGGGGGCTATGATGCAGATGTAAAGTGAATTAATGATTTGATTGATTAAAAGAGTGTTGGAAATAGTAAATCACAGAGTTAGAAATGTGCAATAACAAGTGGCTAACAGGAGTGCTTTCCCAGAAAAACAAGTGTGTAAGTGGACCCCACATACACAGCAGGCATAAGTTCAGTGCCTGGTATTCATCTATCTTCCTCCTCAATGACTTCAAGCCCCTTAGGGGCAGGTCACGCTTAGAACTTACACCCATGAGGCTCTATGAGGCAAGCGTCACTGTTCCCTCTAAGTAGAAAAGAAACACGGCCCCAGAGCAGTAGTCCAGGTCGTGTTGTGGTCACAAAAATGAGACTCCTCAGTCACATTGAAGAACAACATCTCAATCAAGCGGCCCAATAACAGAATTCTGAGTTCGGCATCAGGTGTCAGATTTGTTGAAGGGCACTGCCGACAAAACTGCAACCCATCCGTGGAGACAGGCAAACTAATGATGAGTCATTCTGGCTCATGAGAGGTGTTTATGGAAAGCTGATCGTGAGTGAAAAACACTAAGAATTGCTGTCTTCAGGTGTCTGGACAGCTGTCATATGGAGAGAATTGAACTTTCTACATGAAGACTAACCATTTAGTGAAAGAAACGGGAAGAAAGAATTCATATGGCTTTGAAGGAAAGAATTCTGCCATTTAGAACTAAGAGAGATGGGCTTGTGAGATAAGTCCACCATCAAAAGTAGTTTATGACATAGGCTATGACTTGACACTGATCACCAATTTAGAAATTCTTCCATGAAAATAAAAGTTCTGTTGGGTTATGAGATCTCCTCATGCTCAGGGTTTCAATTGCTTAAATAATAACCCACAACCTTAGGGAATTTATTTCCAATGTCCCCAGATGGATCTTCAAACTATGGTTAGACACCAAAGACCTTGAGGAGACCAAGGATTAATTTGCACTACATTCATATGGCTTATGAAAGATCCATGAATAATCATAAAACCATAGTAATAAGAATTAAGATGTGCTTTTTGCTGGCTTCCATTTTTCTCGGCAAATAAAAGCATAACTTTACATATTACCCTAAAGAAGTTATGAGTTTAGGGTGAGGTGACAGCTATTAGAGAAATGAGACCCAGCATCAGATACCCAGTGTCCTCTTGTAGCTCCTGAGCTCTTAGCAGTGCTGTTTGCAACAAAATCTCTAATGCATAGACAATGTTTACTATGTGGCACACATTGTGCTGAGCACTTGACACCCATCCTTTCCTTTGTTCCTCATAAACCACTAGGAGACGTGACTAGCGTGTGCTCATTTACTAGGCTAGAAAACTTCAGTGCTGCGGTCACAAGGCGCTCGCCAAAGACGGCAGATATAGGTGCTAATGCTGAATCCCATCCCTTGGAGACACAGTTCCAAAGACCACACCAGCAGCATTTGGACCGTGTGTTCTATAAACATTCTACCTGAGGGGAAAGGATGCATTTACATATCACAGCTTCTGTAGAACACTTTGCCAAAAATAACCAAATTACAGATTTTGGAAAACCACAAGAGATGGCATAGACACCAGACATGGAAGCCTCTCCCTGCCTGGCCAAGATCCCTCCCATCCAATCAAGAATCTTGGCGATAGGCACCTCTTCCCATCAATGGTTTGGGGGAAATAAGCTCAGCATGTTGCAAACCTGGGAATCAGCACTTCTGAACATTAGACTAGCCTACGGCCCAGACTCAACCCTACATCTTTAGGAAGGGGCACTCCCCCAAGGAGGAGCCAACAGAACACATATCTGACCCTTCACTGGAGGAGAAGAAGACAAAACCGAAATAATGGGTACCACAGATAACTGTTTATTCTTTCCCAGCACAAGCAAATAAACTGCATTGGAGCCTCCAAACTTCATAGAGGGTAATATTCCTTTAATGGAATGCTTTTAGAGAAGAGTCATAAAAATAAATTGAAAAGTGCTTTCTGCTGGCTACAGCTGGCGTAAACAGCATCTGAGCAAACAGGATAACACAAGGCTGAGCGCCGCATCGCCATTTTTATTACTTGTCCTCGACAGGCCTTATAATAGTATAAATTCACTTAAAAAACGGACTCTTCCCCCATTGGCACCCTCCTTCTCCCAACACTGCACACCCAACAGCCCTCCCTGTTAATTCTGAGCAGCATAATTACAGGTCTTTTTATGATTTAGGTTTGAGACCAATTAGCTGATACTGCAAGCCCTTCAAATGCCAGCTTCCCCCTCGGCAGGCACTCCCTGCTCTGCTGGGATTTATCTGTGTGCTTGGAAAAGGCAAATGTTTTGTAAGGAACCGAGAAATCAGGTTTGTTTATGGATGGGGCCCCTCCTCCCTCCTCATCTCCAGTTCTCGTCTGCCTGTGTATAGGTGCACCTGGTCTCTAAAATTGTCACACACTCTGTAAAGCACACACTGAATATTCATGCAGGGTCCCCACATGGAGGCCAATAACAGGTAGTTGCTTCCTGGAGCTGCTGGTAGCTTTTTCCAGTAGGTGAATCCGGGACTGCCAGCTGTCACCATTTTTGAACCTACTCAAAAGTAGGAAGTACCCCAGAAAGGAAGTACTCAACAGCCCCACCTCCTCCATTCTGCCCATCCCAATATCTAACGTCCTTACTCATCATCGAGCAAGATGAAACGGTCCCTGGAATCACATGCTCAGCAATGATCTACACAGTCAGCTAACAAGAGGAATCATAGTCTGTCCCCAAATCACTGGGAGCTTCAGGGCGAACAAAGTAGATTCCCCTTGGGGTACCCTTTCACCAGTACACAGGTCTGGAGGTAGAGAGACCAGGCCATGGGACATCTGCTTAGTAGCCGCAGTCCCTTTACAGGTAGCTGTTCCCTTCAGGGTACTTACCGCTGTGATGATCCCAATGGAAGCTCACATGATTAAATCACTTAACAAAAGCCAAAAGATGAGCAAACCTGTAAATGACAGTCTGGAAATAGGATGGCACCAGACATCAAGGCTGCAGGTCCACACACCCTGCTCCTCACTGCGATCCAGCAGAAGGGGCTATCCTGGGCTTCAGTTCGTATGGATGCTTGCAAGGGGCAATCTTCAGAGCATTTTGGGAAAGAGAACTGGACTAATTTTTGCAGAGTGGAAGGATTAAAGTGACCATTATATACATCAACAATTCAGCAGTGCATCGGGTTATTATGCTGCCATTTATACAACTGTAAGGACCAGGCAGGAATGTGGAAAACACCCAAGCCACAATGTTAAGTAAAAATAAAATAATAATCATCTCAAGAAATACAAATGGCCTTCTAATTGCTACTCTGAAAAAAAATCAGTATCAACAGTGTTCTCACATAAAACTTCTAGTTAAAGTTGTTTAAAATGAAAAACAAGTCTATCCCCTGGGCAAAAGCCTGGTGGTATTTACACAGTACCAAACAGATGGTTTTCTCTCCTCTTCCAACAGGTTTTCATGGAGGGAAACCTTACACTCTCCCTGGTCCCTCCGCACCACTCTCCTCAGGTCCACACCACCTCCCACCCACCCCCATTCCTGCAAGGCTACTCTGGAATCCACCCCCTTGTTCTTGCCATGTGTGTCTCTCCTTAACCCTCCCCTCCCCTCTTTCTTACAGGAGCAAGTCCATCCCACAACTTGCTTCTTTTTTTTCCAAGGGAGAGGGCTGCTGGTGTCACACATCTTACACTTTGGGACCCTGAGACAAAGAAAGCGTGACCTCAGTGTTCCTGCTTTCCTAAGTCCTGCACACCTACTTGTAAAATGTTTGATTTGGCGAAGGGGGCCAGGGGAGGAGAGGTATGGAGGCTAATAATGACTGACACCTTAACAAGATCTAGAGCCGCCTACAAAACAAATTGCTGAGTATGCCGGTGAGAGAAGGTGCAGGCTGTCAGATGTAAACAGACCCACTGTAGTTGTGGGTGGCACCATTCTGCCGGATGGATTGGGCCCAGACTGGAAAAGGGGTGAAGGCAGCTGAGCACCAGCATCCACATCTCTCTGGCTCCTCACTGTGGATGCCACGTGACCAGCTGCCTCGTGCTCCTCCTATTGTCGGGCCTTCCCCACCGTGACAGGCTGGACCTCACACTGCCCAGAATCAGCCGTCTCTTTCCCAAGTTGTTTTTTGTCTGGTATTTTGTTAAAGCAAAAAGAAAACTAATACAGGAGGCAATATCTGAAGAAAAAACCAGGTTGCAGCAATCAAGCCTACTATTTTCCTGTCTTGCACTTCTCTTCCATGTTACTCATAATGATTCCACTTTATCTCCTGATAACATGCACATCTAGTTATCTGTAGACGTTGCCAGATTGACAGTGTCCCATGTGCTTACTTTCAGATGAAGTTGCTGTTGTGTTCACCTGCTTCCTACCCTGGCCAGCATGACCCTGTGTGAGGACTTGTCACCCACTTTTTCCTGGAGCCCATATCAACGGTCCCTGTGACGACAGGCCTTGGCTGGTCCTCTCTAGTCATTTGCTTTCGGTACATAAGCCAGCATCATCAAACCTGATTATTGGTCCTAAGAACAGTGTCTTGAATGAAATAGGATCCAACATAGGACATAATTAGATCATAACAGCTTAAAAGCAAATGAGTAAAAGAAGGCAAGTCTGGGGTCAGAAAGGTGCTCAGTTGTTAAAGCACCAAGCACGCAAGCCACAAGGGAAAGGACCCGAGCCCAGCTGCAACCCCAGTGCTTTTAAGCAGAGGAGAGACTAGACTAGACTAGCTTCATCAGCCAGCTCTGGGCGTGACAGAGGGCCCCTGCCTCAACGAATAAGCTAGAAATGTCAAGGAAGACCCCTGACATTAGCCTTCAGCTCCTACATACGTGTGCATACATGTACACATGCACACCATGAACACAAAAAGAAAAAGAGAAGAAAGAAGACAGGTCATCTAAAGCGAAACAGGGACACTTAAACAAAGTACCACGTTGAGCTCCATAGCTGTGGTAGCTAACTAGAACAGTAGTCCTGGTATGGAAGCCTGCGCTGCAGCACGCTGCCACTGCCAAACAGATATTGGAGGCCTCAACAAGGCTAGTAACGCTGGCAGGGACTTTCTCTTCCAAAGGTCTATGGTTCCCTTTGCCTTACTCCTACTAGGAAGAAAGCACCTTGAGCCCAGTTCTGACCTTCACCAGGAGGATCCCTAATTCTATTCTTTTTATCCAGTCTTCATTGTAGCCTTGTTTCCTCATGTTTCTGCCCCCACTCCACCCCTGTCATTTCTCATGCCTCAGAGCCAGAAGCATCTGATGCTCTGTCTAATACATATGTGAGTAGATGTCCGAAGGGCGTCAGACTTTGTAAGGCTGTCCCACAAAGTAGCTGGGAGTTTGTACTTCCATTGTGTGGGCCGCCATATTGTTCTGCACAAGCTTCGGTCAGAGAACATATCAGGGTGTTTTAACTGTTTGCCTGCATGTCTCTCGATGAGGTAGTCAGTCCTGAGAGATGAGTTTGCTTTCCCTTCCATCTCTGTATCCCGTGCCAGGAAAACTGATGGGTATATCCTCCATCACAGATGCCCTGTGTGTGCTTCTTGAATGAGCAAGCCAATCAATAAATCAAAATTCTATTTTAGCTTATTCTCTTCTATCTGCCTTAGGATTTTGCAAGCTGAGAGAGGCCATGTTCTATGGTGTGCACGAAGAGCCAGCCAACGCCCTCAGTCAGAAAATGTGACTATCACATGCAGATACTGGGCAGCTGGCTGGCCCTTTGCTACCAAGGGCTAATTGACTAGGTAGGGGCTTTTTCTACCTCCAAGCCTGAAACACAGGAAAACACATTTTCCAAGACTTGCTCGAGAGAAGCTGTAGGATTCAAAACACACCTGGGAAATTCAGACAAGCTCTCAATAATAAAAGCTATAATCAAGGAAGAAACCCTTACTTAAGCAAATAATTTGCCTTGGGAGTAAAAGGCTGAACACAGTGTTCTTCATATGCAGGGACTTTAGCTGGCATTTCAACTTCGGTCTGAATAGACCTTGCTGAACAAATCTCAAAAATAAAATATTTACACTACACCCAACCTCACTAGAGATAGCATTCCAATCAGAGGAACAAGCAGTGGGGTGCAAACAAAACCTGTGAGAGCAAATCTGTTGAGAGAGGGACAGGAAAGAGAGAGAATAGGAGAGTGAGGGAAGGAGGGGGGAGGGAGGGAAGGAAGGAGGGAGAGAGGGAGGGAGGGAGGGTTTAAAATCAAAGTGTTATTCAAGGGCTAATCAGTCCGATGAGAATCTTCTCCCAGGACTGGCAACAGAAATGATGGTGAATTTTAACTTATCTCTGCAGGCACACGGATGTCTTGCCATTACTGGATTCTGTTATGTGATGTGTAGGCCCCAACTTGGTAGAAGGAACAAGTTATGAGATGCTATATATCTGCACTAGATAAACAATAGCCAGACAACTGTATAACACAGAGATATATAGTTTCAGGTTTGGAATCAGATAGATTTTAAATAACCATGAAAAAACAACTGAACCTGGAGATGCCCAGCAGATAAGCCAGATGATATGGGTAAAGATTCACTGTGTGGAGAGGGTAGAGCAGTGTGGGAAGGAGGAAGGAGTGAAACAGGCAGAGAAATCAGCAGCCATCTAGACAGAAGAATATGGGCAGCTTCTGAAAGTCAAAGGAAACATCACTGAGCAACAATAAAGCCAAGTGGGGTAGTGTGGACTGTCATGAGTGGACAAGTTAGCTGCTGCTTAGAAAGCCTGGGGTTCCTCTCCAGAAGCAAGCAGAAGTCCACCCTCCTGAACTTATCAACTTGTATAGTCATGATGGAAGACAACACATAAAGTCATGAGCAGTCTCAGAGAAGTGACTCCACAGA
>OU015747.1:144584341-144629119 GCA_907169655.1 Acomys percivali
ACTCCTCTGACTTCTCATTCTCAGTGCTATGGTGACATCTTCCTGAGAGACCTAACCCAGTCAGCTAGACATGGACACCACAGAACCACAGGACATGAGGACCTTCACAGGACACAGGACACCCACAGGACACAGAACAAGGACACCCACAGAACACAAAGCACCCACAGGACACAGGACACCCACATTTGTGTTCTCCAGATGTCCCTGTGCCACCTGACCTCTGGACATGCTGTCCAGAGTGTACCTTTCTTATCTCCACTTGAATGGCTTAAAGGGGTTAAAAATATATAATTTGACAAGAGCAGAGTTCTTTGCTATTATTGACTCATCAAAACCTTTCCTGAATTTATCTGAGAAAATACCTTATCTATCCATTTTTAAGCCAAATGTATGTTGGCAACATCTTCCCTTCCTCCTTTCTCCCCATTCCCTCTCTCCCTGCTCTTTTTTTTAACCTCAACTGTAATATATGTGTATTACATATTGTATATACGAACTATTGACAAGCCATGCCATTCATTTCTCTGAGACAAACAGATGTCTCCTTTCCATTTTCACAGAAACTATCTTAACTTCAATTATTACTGGGGTTCACTTGCCTAAACTTTTGATGTTTCCTTCTCTCTGTCTTTGCTCCCTGAGGTTCAGTCCCCACATTGATACCAATGTAATTCTTTAAAAGGACTTGAAATAGTAGAAACGCAGTAAATATTTCTTACAAAATGTATGAGAGGAAAAGTAGGTGGGCAGAACTTTCCTGGTACGATCATTGTGAGTGAACTCAGCATCATCCCACAAAATAATTCCAGGGTGTACTTACTCCCCTGTATAGTCTGCATGTCTGCTAGACTTGCCATAGTCCTCAGAACCACACTCTTTGAGGACCTGCATTTAAATCAGTGCACCCATGTGACAAAACCTGAGTGCAGTGGTGAAGGGAAGAGAGGGTTATATGCATCAGTTTATGTTTAGATTTAAAAAAGCATTGATATGGATTTTGGGCATGGACAAAGACGAACACAGATGGACATCCAGGGGGTGACAGGGTAGCACAAAATGGCTGACACTAGATGTTGAACAACCAAAAATAAATAGTAATGTAATCTGTTAGGTAACTATTCCTGGCATAATGTCACTTTTATGTTATTCTGTATAAATATGGCCTCTAACAGGGACATATGCTCAACCATGTTCATAGCTGCTTTATACATAATAGCCAGAACATGGAAACAGCCTAAGTGTCCCTCAGTAGAAGAATGGACTTAGAAACTGTGGTACATTTACACTATGGAATACTACTCAGCTATTAAAAACAAGGAATTCCCGAAATTTGTGGACAAATGGATTGATCTAGAAATTATCATCATGAGTGAGTTCACCCGGAAGCAAAAAGAGACAAACGGTATATACTCACTTATATCAAAACACTAGTCCAAGGGATACGTACCATGAAAAATTTTACTTACCAGGAAAGTGGGTCAGAGGAGAGGTCATCCTATTGAGACTTTAGGCGAGAGTAGCATGGAAGAATGGGGAAATAGTAGAACCCACAGGGTCCTGGAAACCTACAAGAAGAACTTTATGACAGGCAGATCTGGGTCCTGGGGTCCTCCTCAAACCAAGGCACCAGCCAAGGAGAATATAGGCAGTAAACTTCGAACCCCTACCAACACCTAGCCGACGAACATGATATTCTCCACCGTTGAGTGGAGAGTGAGATCTGACTCTCACACGAACTCTGGTGCCCCTTTTCTGACCACGTCCCCTGGATGGGGAGGCCTGGCGGCACTCAGAGGAAGGATAGCAAGTTACCAAGAAGAGACTCGATATCCTAAGAGCATATATAGGGGGAGGAGGTCTCCCTCAATCACAGACATAGGGGAGGGGAGAAGGGGGGAAGTGAGAGGGAGGGAAGAATGGGAGGAAACGGGGGAAGGGCTAACAATCGAGATGTAATACGAATAAATTAATAAAATAAAAAAATTAAAAAATAAAAATAAAAAAAATATGGCCTTTAAGTCAGAAGCAAGTACCTTTGCCCTTTGCCTTCTCCAACACGCTTGTGTATACTGTGGGCCTGTGTAGACCTCTGTGATGCCTGTGCTCTGGTCTGCACCTGTGCTTGCTGTTCCAGTCAGCCGCTTAGCGACCTGTGTGCTGGCGAATGGAGTGTATCTTACCTGTTACTTCTCAGATTCCTTTCCAATTCCCAGCCTCCTGCCATCCTTTATGGCTCCTGGCATTGGAGCTTGGACCTCAAAAGAGAGCATGAACTTGTAAGTCCAATGCTAGGATGTGGAAATAGGAGGAGCACGAGGGCTTGCCAGCCAGCCATTTATCGGAATCAACAAGCTTCAAATTAAGTGAAAAAGACCATCTCAAAACCTAAGGTAGATTTCTAGGACCCACTGGATCCACCTAGAAACCTACAAGTAGAACATTATGATAGGCAGATTTGGGCTAAGGGGTCCCGCTCAAACTGAGGCCCTAGCCAGGGACGATACAGGCGGTAAAATTTAAACCCCTACCCAGATATAGCCAATGGACAGGACAGTCTCCACACTTGAGTGGAGAGAGGGATTTGACTTTCTCAAGTACTCTGGTGCCTCACATTTGACTATGTCCCCTGGCGGGGGGGACCTGGTGGCACTCAGAGGAAGGACAGCAGGTCACCAAGAAGAGACTTGATACCCTGTGAGCATATACAGGGGGAGGTAATCCCTCTCAGGAACAGTCATAGGGGAGGGGAATAAGGGGAAAATGGGAGGGAGGGGAGAATGGGAGGATACAAGGGATGGGATAACCATAGAGATGTAACAAGAATAAATTAATTAAAAATAAAAAAAATTTAAAAAAATAAAAAAAAATAAAAAAAATAAAAAATAAAAAAATAAAAAAATTAAAATAAAAACAAAAAACAAAAAAACAAACAAAAAAAAAAAAACCTAAGGTAGAGAGTAGCTAAAGAAAACATCCAGTTCTCCAACCCTCAACATTGACCTGTGTCTTCTACACAAATGCACAAGCGTGTACGCATACAAGGAACATTTCTTTTCCGTGCCCTCTCCACCTCTCCAGCCTTCCTCGGAGGAGATTATTTTTGAGTCTTCATGCAAATGATGTCAGCAACCTGAACCTTGGGAAACACCTGGGTGGCCGACAATGCTGCACATTACCTTTCGGATACCAAATGCAGCTCAGTGTAGCTGGAGACAGCTGACTCGCAGTTTAAGAGAAAGCAGAGGCAGCTCTAGATTTGGGGGCTCATTACTACTACCTCCCAACTGGAGCGTGAGGATCAGGGGTCACATTCAAAGCTGCATTAAAGCCATTAAGCAGGGACAGAAGAGGCAGAGGAGGTGGCTGTGTTTGTTGGCTTGGGGATGAGTGCTAGCGTAGAGTTCTGAGTGCCCCTAAGGACTCCAGACTCTGAATAATGTAATGGTGTGCTCTTTGCTGTACCATCACATCCATTATGCTATTACTCAGACCATAATGCCAGCACTTTAGGTATTAAGGCCTGTGCTTTACAGGGAGAAGAAACTGAGGCTCAACCAGAAAAGCACTATGGCAAACATCGCAGGGCCATGTTGTTTTCTGACAAATCCAGACTGTGTTTTAACATGAGCAGACAGTGACACCACCACCTCGTATCACTCTCCTCAATTGGATCCCAGCAAGGTAGCTTGTTAAGGTGAGAAGCACAGAGGAGCTCTGTCTCCCTGTCAGGAAAGCACCCTGGCTGATGTTGTACCAGAGGGCTCTGAGTTGCCCCATCCTCCACCACTCAGCTTGCTCACTTTCCACTGCAGCATCTCCAGGAGGGCCTTCAGCTTGCCTTCTGTCCTGGCTCCTCACCTCACCGGTACTACCTCTGTAGGCCTGTGGACTGGGTGTCCTTGCTGCAGGGACAACCTCACTTTCACACTCCCAACCCTCCAACCCTCTGCTGATTAAATGCAGCCCTTCCCACCCACAATCCAATCTGAGGCCTGAGGTGTTGTCAGGAAGCCTGCCGTCATCCGCAGAGCTTTCTGCCTTGTGTTACTGTGCAGACAGGGGAAAATGACAGAGTTCATCATTTCCTCTAAATGATTCTGTGCTGATTCAGCCAGTTTCCCCTCCAGAGCAAAGCAACAGAGAAAAAAGGGGAAAAATAACCACACTAGAAGAGGGGGCACTTACCAGCTGTTTGGAGGTATTGTTATAGGTGGGCCTTTCAGAAAAGTCCTTGTTCCCTGCGCCAAGGACACACAGCCATGCTGGAGAGCAGCCTGCTGGGTTTGCTGTTATCTGCTCCTTATGCTCACTTGATGCACAGGGGACTTTCCTGGAAGGAGCCCACTGTTCCTAGCACCAGGCAACCACACAAAGAATGAGACAACCAGGAATATGCCAGTGCTAGCTCACAACGTAGCCACGGGCTTGACAAGCCACTTCCTGTCTCTGAATCTCAGCTCCTGTTGCCGAAACAAAGATAACCAAACCCTTTGCATGTGGATATGAACAGGTTACAAGCTACATGGCACCACAGTGGGGTGTTTTGTTTTGTTTTTTCCTCCAAAAAGCAGTAATTATTTGACCTATAGGAAATGAGAGCCCATGGGCAGGATGGTCAAACTCAGTTTTTGAAAATAATATTCTTATCACATTATTTATTCTGGGGTGAAGGAGCCCACATACACCGTGGAGTATATGTAAAAGTCAGAGGACAATTTGCAAGGGTGGCGTCTCTCTTTTTACCATGTGTGTACTAGGGATTTTAGGTCTGACAGTGAGCACCTTTTCCTATTAAGCTGTCTTGATGACCCCAAACTATTAACTTTTGTAAATGAAGGAGTCTTAGGAGAAAGTTCTACTGTATGATGCTTCTAGGAGAAAGGCTTGTCTTAGCAGCCTGCTGTCAGCTGAAAAACACTGGTTGTTTGTGCCTCTGTGCCGTGGTAGTTCTGAAACCTCCCTGGATTGCCCCCGAAGCTCACTAAACTCTCTTCTCACCTGCCCTCAAAGTTCAGGTTTTACCAACAAAATTCTGCCTGTAAGAAATAACTCTCACTTTTTACTCCCTCCTGGAAGATTATGGGCCACACCAGGATGTGCATATCCCCCTCCTGTGTCTTTCCTACCTGAACTTTTACTTAACTAAATCTAATTAAGCATGAGAGTAAGTGTGCGTGCGTAAGGTCCCTCCTAAGACCCGGAATTTGTTTTGTCCAGACTGTGAAGCCACAAGCCAATCCCAGGCGAGACTCTAGTTCCCTCAGTGTCTCCACTCACACTGCTCTGTGCAGGGACATTGTCCCTTCTTCTCCAATACCTCCTCTTTGTCTCCTAGGCACAACATAAGTCGACTTGAAAACCTTGCGAGGACATCTATCTTTAATCCAGAAGACAATTAAACCACATATACGTCATTTAATGAATTTACGTAAACCACAGTCTCTTAAAATAAGACGAAAGTGATGTAGTCCATGAGGGGGCCTCTGAGGATTTGCCACCCACCTAGGACAAGAATTCACTGATGTACACATTGAGTAAGGATGGCAGTATCAAACATTCTCTACGTGTGTGTGTGTGTATGTGTATATGTGTGTGTGTGTGTCTGTGTGTGTGTGTATGTGTGTGTGGTGTGTGTGGTATGTGCGGTATGTGGGGGGGGTATATTTGTATGTATGTGTGTATTATGTAGTATATATGTTATATGCATATGAGGTGGGGAACACACCTGCCATAGTGTGTACTTTCTTGTCTCACTGGCTTATCCTCAAATCTACCAGAATACCTGTCACTAGTGCACATTCTCTTTCCTCCTCAGAAAGCAATAAAGGCCTGAGAGAAAAGTTTGCTTGGATTGACACAGTCCCATGGCAAAAAGCAGGAGCTTACTACAAAAATGCTGAATGAATTATGGTGAAAAGAAAGATACTTGTCGGACAGCTTAGAAGCTGGAAGAGCCTCAGTGGTCACATAGACACGTGTGCTGCACACACCTTGCCTCCCCTACACAGACCCCTGGGGAAGAGTCGGTGGCTTCCACATAGTCAGAAATGAACACAAGAAATCCCTTCTTACAAAACTATCACCTTCGTCTTTCAGCTCTTCTTGCTTTTAGCCTGACCTCACTCAAAGTGGTACAACATTCAAGCCTCCTGCTCCTGCCTTGAGACAATTCATAGGCCACGTACAGTAAGCCCGCAGCCTGAGCAACACTAGTGAGAACCTTCCGGACTGCATCTCTAAATACTTCTGCCATCTTTAGCTGAGTCCCGCGCTTGCTATTTCCATCACTCTGTCTAGTTCCTTCTCTCTCCCCAGTGCTTATTGATAGGGACGTCAATAAGGCCAGGTTACCTCACTTCCAGAATCACCCCTGATTTCCACATCTCTGACTCAGTCCTCCTCAGTCTACACTAGTGTGAGTTCTTGAGCCTCTTATGGAGAGCAGCACCATTTCCTCCTCTCTTCCTGGTGAATTGGAACATTGTTTACCTAAGTATTCAGCTTCCCTGATGTAAACACAGGTCCACTTTGTCCCCCGAAGCCTCTCCCACTCTGGCCATGACCATCTCCTTTCATTCCTAACCCTGCCACTTCCTGTGATACGTGGGGCCAGTGTAGCTAATCCCAGCCCAGCGTCTCTGTGGGATGCAGATTAATTGAGACCATTGGAATCCCACTATGGAGTCACCAGGCCCCGGTCTTGAATCCACCATACCCTCTGCCCTCCCTTGGTAACAAGACAGTAGAGACAGTGGACCGGCTCGGTCGTCATGTATGTGCGTCCAACAACTAGCAGGGTAACCCTCAACATCAGATAATTATTCTTCACAGTAGGGTAAGCTACATTTAACAAGGCAGAAGTTGCCCCAGGGAAGGACTGGAATGTATACAAGTCTGCTCTATAATTTAAAAAATGAAATGGGGAAAAAAATCCCACGACTTCTCCCTTCTTGTGACATTAAGACAAACATCCTTTCCCTTGGTTACACACGCACGCTGATGGGGAATGTGTCTTCCCTCTAGAAATCATTTCTGAAAAGCAGACATTTAACATTTCCAATCTGTCTCTGAATCCAAGATTAAATTACATTTTGTTTTGAAAGAATCAAAAACATACTTGTTAATATAATAAACACCTTCCATTAGTTTGAGAATTTGTCTTTGTTAGGTACATAATTCAAGAATTATCTATTATAGATTTAAAAAAAAAAGAAAAGAAAGACCTTGGGCCATCTGGGTTTGTGCTAATATGCGTAAGTGATAAGTCTTCGATTTCCTTCATTCTTCATTACTAGCGATGCACAGAGTGATCACTCCAAAATCAGAATTTGTTTTTTTTGCTGTCTAGCTATTGTTCATGAGAATTTATGGAACAACAAAAAGGCATTTTCTTGATTTCCATACTTTAGCTAACAGTCCAGTGGTGACAACCCATTTAAAACTCAGCAAGTTGGATGCTTAAGCTATGGAGTTTGATAATGTATCCATCATTTTTACAAATAGGCTATCTTTCCTCCTTCAACTCTCTGTAGTCTTTTATAGGTGGAGAGGATGGGAAATGCTTATTCGCCATTTATCTGTCAGGCCGTTGGCTTAGCAGTGTATCCTATCTGACAGTGTGGAGAGGGAGAATGCATTGTCATCAGACATTCTGGTGATGTGGAGCAGGAGATAGCAGGCAGAGGGCATTCTGCACACAGGCCCTGTGTATTTTGGCCTTTGCTAATGGATCTCTCTGAGGGGTAGGGGTGAGGTAGAAGGCTCAAAGGTGAGAAAAATAGCAGGTAATGGCTTCCTATCCCTCTGGGAGGGAATGCATGTGGGAAAGAATGTTCGTGAAAGAGATTTCCTAACTTAAAAATCTTATATCCAGGAATCTCCCAGGACTAATAGAGAAACCTTGGTAGACGTGTCCGTGTCTCAGTTGCCATGGCACATCCTCTCCTTAGGCCTGTCTGTTGTATTTGTCAGCTAGACTTTATCCAAGGTAGAAAGGTGTCTGCTGGCCTTTAGGTACATTCCACTTTGAGTCGGCCATCAAGCTGATGGTCATGACTATAATAGGCTTTCAAGACACTTGCGGAAGCTGCTAGAATGCAAATGTTTCATCATGGGAGACAAGCTTCCTGAGCTTTATGAGTAGATGATGAATCTTTTTGGAGTCAAGGTGGACTAAGGCTAGAGTGCAGCAAGGTCTTGTCTCCAAGCCTGTGCAGCTTGACATGACTATAACAAACACTAAGGATAATCAACTTAGAAGGAGAAAAGGTCTCTTTGTCCACAGTGCTAGAGGTCCAGCCCATGACCAGAAATCAGTTTTCAGGACTCAGGTAGGGATGGTACACCTATGGTAGGAGCATGTGGCAAGACAAAACTGATTTGCTCCTACCTAAGTTAAAAAAAAAAAGCCAAAGATGAGATAAAAAAAAAAGACCAGAGTTCTCTAATACTCTTTAAGGATATATCACCAGGGCCCTAAAATTTGCCTCTAAGCCATACCTCTTAAAATTCCTACACTCTCCCATAGTGCCATGCTCTAGATGAAACCTTTAACAAGGCTTCAGTGTGCCCTTAAGGCCCCCACCATAGCAGCAGTCTCTGTAAGCCTGCTCCTTGGAGATACAGTGGGAAGAGGAAGGGCCAGCGGGGACATCATATCTTATTCAATATATAGGCATGTTATGTTGATGTGGCCCTTCATGAGCCCAACCTTTCACCCAGCTACAACGGTGAGACATGAAAGGAACCTAGGTCCACTTGAGCTAACATTCTGCCTCATGAGAAGCAGCCAGTGTAGAACTTTCAAACACAAGCACTTGAGACACGCTTGGCTCCTCAGGGCGCAGTTTCTGAGAGTCTTCCTTTGGGATCACCCACAATTCCAGAATGCCTGAGTTTTTGTTTCTTTCCCTGTCATTTGTGGTTGAGGTCAGAGGCAGTCTTCACAGTGACTAATTCCCTTTCCTGAAATGAATACCACAAAAGCAGCTACCAGACATAGGTTCCTTGGCATCTGGATCCTCTACCAACCATGCTTTCTTCGCTTGAAAGTTGGTGGGTTAATGCTAAAAAGTTAATTTCCATTCACTCTCAGAAGAATATTGAAATGTAGACTCTCTCTCTCTCTCTCTCTCTCTCTCTCTCTCTATATATATATATATATATATATATATATATATATAAACAATTTTTAAATGATAGATTAGATCTTAAAATATATGAACAGATCATATTATCACTTGCCTAGCAAAACTTCACCCTTCTGGATTGGTCTGCCTCTGTTTCTGATTAAAGAAAAAAAATGCTATTATGAGCTTTTGGCTTCTGAATTTTCATAATTCTTATTTGTAAGCACTTTTGCATTGGTACCTCCTTACAATTTGCTAAGTGCTTTGCTCTTAAAGAGCACTTAGCGGAAAGAGGGACAAAGAAATTACATCTCACAATTAGGCCAGTAAATTCTCCTCCAAGACCTGAGCCGCACAGGTCATTCTGGACGTCAGGTTTGTGTCCCTGTCACTAGATGCATGTTGCCCACGAGCTGCTCCTGACCCTGTCAACAGAAGCCTGGGGTGGCTGCCTGCTGCTAAGCTGTGGCTTGGGGCTCTGGCAGACCTCAGGCTACATTATCAGGGTTCATTCACAAGCAAGAACAAAGACAGCCCAGCCCAGACAGGGCCAGAAGCCTAGATTCCCACAAGTCATGTGGTCTTAGTTTCTGGTGGTGCCAACTAGCAGAGCCCTCAATAAAACAATGTGACCAGATTTTTTTTTTCTCTGCTTTAAAGAGTAGACCAATAACCTTGCCTATAACCTTCACCCTTCCTTTGTCTAAACACTTCCCAGCCATCTGCAGGGAACAGCCGTATAATTTATCTCCAAACCGCACTGTTCTGATAGGGAAGGAGGAAAGTAGGTGCAAACGGAAACCCTCCTGGGCATATCAGGGGTGAAGACACCCCGGGTCATGAGCCTCCCACCTCCAGAGTAGAGGCAAGGCTGTAGGCTGATTTCAAATCACGGACCGGGTCCTCTCTTTGAGTAAGCATCTCCGCAGTGCTTCTCTCTAGCAGCCTGCGGTTAGAGCCTTCTCAGGGCCACAGAGAGAGGGGATAGCTGATAGCATGTGTATTTTGTCCTACAAGCAATTGGTATGGCAAGGCATGAAAGTGTGTGGGCTCCAAAGCCAGTCTGCCTGGGTTTATAGCTTTACTCAATGCTGGGTGACCAACACCCTAGTGGTATCTGTCTGTCTGTTGCCAGTCTGTCTGTCTGTCTGTCTGTCTGTCTGTCTGTCTCTCTCTCTCTCTCTCTGTGTGTGTGTGTGTGTGTGTGTGTGTGTGTATGTGTGTGTGTGTGTGTGTGTGTCCCCATCAACATCTGTGTGTCTGTCTCAGTGTCTAAATTCTCTCTTATCTGCAGTATATAGAAATTTTCTCCCAGTTCAACTCTTGACTACTTGAACCCTTGACCAGAAGTTCTTCCCACTGAAGTGTGAAGTTCTAGGACTTAGGTGACACGGCTATGTGACATGGAATAATGTACCCCCATCTCTTCTTTCTTCAGTTTCTTCATCTGTGAAATGGAGCTAACATACAGTGACCTCATCGGAGCTCTGCACATAGTCAAGGTGCTTACCTATGCAATCCCCTGGATATGTCGCTCAGCACACAGAAAGTAGACCAGTAACTGGTAGCTGTCACCCCATAACTTCAAACAGGCAAGGAGAATTCAAAGAATTAGCGAAATCCTGACTGCACCGCTGAGCCAAAGGCCACATAGGAATGCTGAGATTCTTTAGCTGAACAAGAACGAGTTAGATACGACAGAATACTCTTCTTTCTACTCAGTAAGGAACTTCCTCAAGGATATAGCTCAGAGGCAGCTGCCACCCCCTCCACTTACACAGCAGGGAGCAATTTTCCACGTCTAGAAGTCCTGGCAACTTAGATCTGCAATCTCTCCACCCACTACCGCTTTCTCACAAGCTCATGTGCTTGTAGGCATGCTAATTACTTCACAGCCCGGCTACTCTAAGCCAGACCTAAAAGAGTCTAGGAGAACCAGCCCCGAAGCCTACAGGGCACACACCTGTGGAAAGCTCTTCAAGTGTAAAATGAGGGAGCTGGCCTTGCTTGATGACCTCTAATGTGCTGTGCTGAGCGTTACTAACATTCTGCGGGGCTGAGATTTGGAGGTGCTCCTGGGTTACCAGGGTGAGCTATTCTCATGCATAACGGGCTGGAGAGAAGCCATTGCTCCAGACCTGCCCATTGTCCTTGCTGCTTAGCTGGAAGCCAACGGTCTTGCTTCATTGGCGTCTTAAATATTGATCTCAGCCCTAAACGTCTGGCTTTCTGAAGAGACGAGTCACTTTTCTGAGGAAAGAACAAGGTAGGAAGAGGACAAGAGGACAGTGGACTATTTCAATACAGGCAAAGAGCTTTTTTAGAATCCTACTGCCTTGTTCAAAGTCCTGCTGTCTGCTGGGTTCTGTTGCTGCTGAGTTGAAAACTGTAAAGCACTTCACTTGCAAAGCTCCACCATGTGTGGAGTTTCCATCTACCAGCTTTCAGGAGGCACTGAGTGACCATGGCACTTCAATAGCCAAGACCGTGAGCCGAAGTGCCCAAGGGCCACAGATCCTGCAAACAGGAAGTGAGTTTTGTCCTTTCCCTCCTAGGAAGTACTGATCTGGGGTAGGTAGGAAGGGATATATCTATGAAGCTTCCTGCACAGCCCATTGTGCAGGAAACTCACCACAGAGGATTTCTTCCAGCCCCTTGGGACCTAATGCAATCCCTCCTACTGTGGGCTGCTCACTGGCTGTCACGCATTACAATGCTATGTTCAACAGAAACCTTCCAGAGCATCCTTCCACCAGGTGCTGAGGTGTTATCTGACTCCACCCAACAGTTGCCTCTCTGATTCTCAAATGCCTGACTCTGCTCTGAGAACGTGCCACCAAGGTTTGTGTGTGATTTAGGGAGGTTGAGTCTAGGTACATGTGACCAGGTCCTCAGAAAGCAGTGTCACAGATGACTAAGTACAGCGGCCACAGTGAACCACCTATTCTGACGTCACCTCTGTCACACTAGCTGAGTTGCCTGGACACATTTTCAACTAGTCAGTCTTTCCATCAAGGATATTTTACCTTGGGACTTTGTGGAAAGGATACTGTGAATTTATACCCACGTGTATCACATGCTGCACATGTACACACACACACACACACACACACACACACATACTCGCACACGCACATGTTTCCTCTTCTTCAACAAGTATAGGTTTGTGTTAGGCCTACAGGAAAGACATTCAAAGTATTTTCTCAGTATGTAGGAGATTTATCCCTTTGTAACTAAAGTTCAATTCTAGGCTTTTCTGCCACGAAAGGAGATGACTAATAGGTAAAAGAAAGCACTGTCTTGCTAAGATCAAATCCTGTCTTGTTTTAAAGTGAGGAAAGAAGAAAAAAAGAATTACAATGAGTGCTGAGAACAAGCGGTGGGGGTGCAGCAAGGAGGACCAGTGGCCTAACAGAGTTGCCCAGAGATACAGGAAAATCTCCTCGATGCCAGGGGTGGCTTTCCCAGGGACTGGCTCTCCATGAACTCCATGCCCACTCCTCTGCTCACAGCTTAGTGCATAATTCTCTGACCCCTGTGGCTCCCAAGAGCTCAGAAAGAAAGTGGGGTTTTCTGTGATTCTGTGGTCACATTCCCCAGTACGAAGTCCTGCTGTGATACCCAGACATTGTGAGGTCTCAGAAACAGTGCTAGTCTGGACCCAGGAGCTAATCTATAACACAGTGAGAGTAGAGAGGACCCCGCTCTCTACATGGGGGAGGATTCCCATCATGGAAAACAGGGTGCTTCCTCTACCGTGGTGAAATTTGATTATTGCTTTGGCAGCTCCACAGTGTTAGGGGTTACACTGAAGGTACAGTTTACCACTTAGAAAGAGATGCATTCCCTGAAAAGGTGTTAAGACACAGGGGCCCCTCTGCTCTTTTCTTCTCCTCCTCTGTTTTTTGCGTCTCCTCTCTAAGGAGAGAGAGGCTACTGGATACACAAGGCGCTTGAGCATTTCAGCACGGAAGGGGGTAGTCAACATGCTGTGAAACAATACAAGAAGTAACCAACTCAAAAGGAGGAACTATTTCTTCTGAATCATGACTTCAGCCTGTGGTCACTTAGCCCATCATTTATAGCCTGTGATTAGGTAAAAATGTGTAGTTCAGCAAAACCTCCCACTCATGGCAGCCAGGAGAGACAAAGATGGAGAAGGAAAGAATCTCCAGAAACACCTTTTGACACATTTTCCTGCTGACCTTCAGTGATGCTCCACCTGCTGAATGTCCAACCACCCCCAGGAACACCATCAGCTAACAAGCAAGCTCCTCGCGTTTGGGAGACATTGCAGAACGAGACCATTAACGAGGAATAGACTCCCAGTCATAACAGACTCACCGAGAAACAAATTAAAAACGTGTGAAGAAGCAAGACCTCTCATCATGCCCCAGCCTCTTCATTTCCCCAGCTCATGTTTTCTTATGGCTCTCCTTCTAGAGCATTTTCTATGTACAAACAAGCATGTGAAAATATATACAGCATTTTTTTTTCTGAAGAAAATCAATTTTCATTGTATTTATTGCCTATCACCTGCATTTTACTCCATGATAGATCACCGATGCATTACTTTCCAAACATTGTTATAGTGAAGCATTACAAACTACGGGAGCATGAGCAATGGAGATTTATTCACACATAGTTTTAGAGGGTCAGAATCAGAAATTAAGTAGGCCTGTGTTCTCCCCGAAGCTCTAAGGAAGATACTTCTTGACTCTTCTGGCTTCTAGAGTTTGGCAACAATTTTTGGCATTCCTTTCCCTCGCACAGTCACCGGCTATCTTTACTCTGTCTCTCCTTCTGTCATCTGTCTCAGTGTCTAATTTTTCACCTTAGTGAGGGCTCCCAGTCAGTAATATTGGCTTGGGGTCTACCCTCACTGGCTCACCTCTCCTTGACTGTCTTGGTGTAAGACAGTCTGAAAATCCCTGTTTCTAGGGCTGTATTAGCTACCATTCTCTGCCGTGATGAAACTAACTTACTGGTCAGGGTTTCAGAGCATGGGTCCATGCTTTTTGGGCTCCTGGTCCTTGGGAAGAACGTCATGGCTGTGGCAATGTGTAGCAAAGAAGTTTCCTCACCTTAGTGTAGACAGAAATTAGAGGTGGGGGATTGGAAAAAACCAACAAAGATACCACCAAGGTCCCAAGTCCAGCTAGGTCGGTCCCACCTTCTAAGTTGTCAGACCCACTCAAAATAGCACCACCAAGTAAAGATCAAGTGTATCACAAATGATCTTATTATGTGGGACATTTCATACTCAAACTACTACAGGATATACACTGTGGTATTTTTTTTTCTTTTTTCTTTTCTTTTTCCTTTTTTTTAATTAATTTATTCTTGTTATAATTAATTTTTTATTAATTTATTCTAACCATATCTCTATGGTTATCCCATCCCTTGTATCCTCCCATTCTCCCCTCCCTCCCATTTTCCCCTTATTCCCCTCCCCTATGACTGTTCCTCAGAGGGATTACCTCCCCCTGTATATGCTCATAGGGTATCAAGTCTCTTCTCGGTGACCTGCTGTCCTTCCTCTGAGTGCCACTAGGTCTCCCCAAATTTAAACACTGTGGTATTAATCAACCAATAACAGTAGCACAATGACTGTACCCTGTTTTTCAGCAGCTGTGTAATACCCCCAGCTTTATTGTTCTCTGACTTAGCCACGTATTAAATGATATGCAGTCTTCTTCAGTTTTCTACTGAGCGAACAATTACTGAGAGGCTGAGGAAATGACTCAATCAGTAACTAAAGTGACTACTACACAGGCATGAGAATCTGAGTGTAGGTCCCAGTGCCCATTGTAAAGATTGAGGTGTAGTGGTACTCACCTGGAATCTCAGCATCCATAAAGTGGAGACAGGAGGATCTTATGGGCTTGCTGGTCAGCTAGTCTAGTCAACCAATGAGCTCTAGGTTAAGTGAGACAGACCCTATCTCTAAATTGAAAATGTAGAATAATAGAGAAAGATATCCTATGGAATCTCCGCCTACATATACAAACACCTACATGCATATAACACACAAATTCATAACCCTGTTGTCTATATAATTACTTATAAACTTTCTGCAATATTCTTAAGGATGGTGCTATTCAGAGTGCTATTCAAAATGTTTGTGTAGGACCCTCATATACAATTTGATCAGAAGAATCAGCACCTTTGCCAAGCTCTGCCATGACAGAATAAGCAATTCCTTCATATTTCCTGCTTCAAAATTATGTCTTCCAGATATACCAGGCCATAGAGCTGAAGATGATGCTCCAACATTATAGACAGAGACTGGGTGACTGACAAGGGACTGTCTCTGCCATCTCTTAGTTTTGGAAGCTGCTGGCCTACACTTCCTACTTGAGTAATAATTTTATTCCTTCTCAAGTCTGTGATGGGGTTGAAGACTAAATAGTTATAGTTTCACTTAGGCTTAAGTTGTTTAGGACTTAAGAAAATGGTTTAAGATCTAGAAAGTTGATTTTTAAGTTGATAAATACAAGATATGACAGAGTATGCTTTAGGTACAAAACTTTAGAGTCACCTAGATAGGACAAATAGTATCTTCTTCAAGGTTGCCAACTACAAATGAGCTAAACATTTTTAATGTTACTTTTACATATGGATTTTCTGGTTGCTTCATAATGGATTTTACTGTATATAGTTTATTATAAATAAATAGGATCCATATTTTTTCTGGATAAAAGGAGAACGGTAAGTGAAGAGCACAACACCCTGATTTCAGTCCTCTTATGAAACATTCCAAGAGAACACCTCAGTTCCTCCTGCCCGTCCCCCCAGATGAGGACACATTTTTCTCTCTCACCATGTGAGGGGACAGCAAAAGGAAGTCAGCCTTCCTGACGCTCCCCAGACACCACATCTGCTATTACCTTCATCTTGGACTTGGCCTCCAGACTTTGAGTCATGGATTTTTGTTGTTTGTAAATTGCCCAATTTAAGGAATTTTGTTGCAGCAGCCCAAACAGACTAAGAAAGATTGATTCTAAGGAGTAGGAAAAACGGATCAAAGGATATGCAGATCTTAAATTTTGATAGATGTTATAAAGTCACATAAAATTGCATTTATTTTTTACACCCACCAGTAGTATACAAAATAGGCACCTTTTCTGTCAGCCTTCCTCAAAACTGGGTGCCTGTTAATACTTTATACTTATGCCAATTTTATGAGAAAAGAAAAGTTTTCTGTTTCAGAGGCATTTCTCTACTCTCTACTGAAGTTGAGCATAATATGTTTATAATCCAATTTTGTTTACTTTGGTCACTTAATTACCCAAAAAGTAGTTAAAGAACACCCACAAAGTGCCAGTTAGAATACTGTTGCTTAAATGCGAATTATTTTCTTAGTGAGTTTGAATGGGTCTTAGTTTGCTTTTCTCAGGCTGTGGTACGTGATATGGTACGTGATTAATACCATAACCAAAAGCAACTTGGAAAGAAAAGCACTTATTTGGCTAATTTGTCCCGAATCATTCAGAGAAGCTGCACAGAAGCTCAAGTGGGGGTGAGACAGGGACCTGAAGGAGGACTGCTTGCTGCTCATTCAGAGTCCACGCTGAGCTGAGTTCCCTGTGCAGCCTAGGCCCTCCTGCCCAGGTGGGATGGTTTGCCCACAGTGGGCAGGGCTCTCTTACACCAACTGGCAATCAGGGAACCATCCTATGGACATATCCAGAGGCCACTGTGATCAAGTCGAACCTCCCAATTGAGATTCATGTGGGTAATTCTGGGCCATGTCAAACTGACGGCCGAGGCTCACCAAGAAAGCAAGTTTTGACTGGGAATCTTCAATTGTGGAAATTAGTCCACTCTCTTAAATTCTTTTCTTAAGATGATGCTTTTTATTTTGTGGTGATTTTTTTTTCTCTATCCAAATTATTAAACTTTAATGACTTCTGTCATTTTTTATTTATTTGAAATCTGTACTTGGAAGGCTTTTCATAGGCTAAGATTATAAAAAATATTCTGATATTTTATTCTGGTGCTTTTACAGCCTTGCATTTTAAAAAAATTGTGATTAAATCTTTAATTCATGTAGAAGTTCTATGCGGTTGATGTAAATTTCTTCTTTCCAAAATGGTTTGCTAATATTTAAATGCTTCTTATTAATTTTTCTCTTTCTAATTAGCAATAGAGATATTCTCTAACATTTTATTCTAAATTTTCTTTTAATCTATATTCTCTGGCAGCAGATTCCAAGACAGAAGACTGAAGCACTTAAAAATGTGAATCTGAATCTCTTTCTCCAAGAAGTAGAGGTTCGGAAATGGAGCATGAGATATGGCAGGAGGGAAAGGCAAGACATGGCACATGTGCTTCTGGCCATCTATGTGGTGGACAGTTAATGCCCTGTGCCCCAGCCCTCCTGAGAGCTTTCCTAAACACTCTAGGAACTGCACAAGTGCACTGAGAAGCTTTATCCCTGACTCCTACTCTGCATTAGTCAAGGAATAGCCCACAGACATCAACTCCCCTGAGGCTGCAGGCTAGGCATAGCAGAGTGTGAGAGATGCTCCCTTGCCTGTGCCACTGCACAAACGATGCAGTATCCCTCTGCAGAAAACGAAATCAAAGACACCTGCAAGTCTCACATCAATTTTTGAGTGCACCAAGGTGGTTGCCATGGAAAACTCCTGGACATGCCATCCAGCGTCCTTTTCACGCAATAGTGGACTAGGCCATATCTGCAACTGCCCACTATTCAGGGCTCACAATCCAGGATCCATCATCCAGGGCCCACCAGCCAGGAACCATCATCCAAGATCAACCATCCAGATCTACCATTCAATGTCTATTGCTAAGGGTCTAGAGCTTAGGTTCATCATTAATAACACTATCATGTGTGTCTGCACATATTCTATAATGCATGTTTTTGTGGGCCTTTTAAAATTAAGTGTTACCATGGTTTACATTTCATTTGTCATGTCGTGTGTGTGTGTGTGTGTGTGTGTGTGTGTGTGTGTGTGTGTGTGTGAGAGAGAGAGAGAGAGAGAGAGAGAGAGAGAGAGAGAGAGAGAGAGAGAGAGAGAGAGAATCTTCTCTTCTATAAACTGAATCTCTGAAGTCTAGCTCCTGAGATCTTCCTTATCTCTGCCTCCCTAGTGCTAGGACTACAGCGTACACCGCACCATTATGCTTGTTCTTTTTAACCAGGCGCTGGGAATCCCAACCCAAGTCCTCATGCTTATGTAGCAAGCACTTTACTAGCCCACTTTAGCATCATATTTTTCAAGACAGGGTTTCTCTGTGTAGCCTTGGCTGTCCAGACTTGCTTTGTAGACCAGGCTGGCCTTGAACTCATGGCGATCCACCTGCCTCTGCCTCCTAAGTACTGGGATTAAAGGTGTGTGCCACCACACCCAGCTTTGCATCTTATTTAATATAAAAATTAAAGGTGGATGAGGACCATGTTCCAATGTAAACCCATTATTTTGTAACTTAATCCTTAAAAAGCAGATTGTCACATCCTCTAAATCACAACCCAGTAAATGCTATTCTACCTGTATGTTTATTACTCATAGTTTAATGTTTCCATGTGGCACCCGGTACCGAGTTGAGGGTGAGGGACTGCGGATTTAACTCATGCACACATGCACACACACACACAAACACAGCGGGTCCTTCATGCTAAGAGAGCAGCAGCCACAGCAGCAGCCGTGGCAGCGGTTTATTATTCTCCTTCTCAGAGTTCCAAAGAGCCTTCTTATAGGCAGCAAAACAGGAATCCTCCTCCCAGGTGAAATCCCTCAAGAAGCAATTGCACACAGTAGGAAAAGTCTCGAGGAAGGGAAGGGTGCGTTCTCAGAGCAGTAAACATGACTAACTAACCAAGATAAACACAGACATGGAAGCTGCTAGAAACAGGACATGAAACAGCAAGACAGGCAGGCAGCCCAGTCGGGCTGGTTCCTACATTTCCATACACATATCCATGCATTTCCAAAGACAGAGACAGTCATTAATTCAGAAAAGTTGTCCTACAGACGTGGTTCCAATAGTTGCATGTCAGCCTCTGTTTCCCTCCTCTCTGGCCTTCACATGAGGTTACCATTCGATGTGACTTCAGCTGAGTGTATCAGCTTATCTTTGTGGCTGCAATTTTATTTGTCCCCTTTGGGGTTGCCATGAGTTCTTGTCTTGGCCAAGGCCACTTGAGGATTTCTGGTCTTGCTTAGTGACACCAATGGTGACTCAGAAGAAGATGAATTTTAGGGTAGTGTTCATTGAAGAGACCAGCTAGCAGTAGCCATGAGGAGGGCCATGAGGAAGACAATGGTGTGCAGGAATGACAGCATTCGACATTTGGGGAGGAACTGCAGATTCCTCTCAGGCTAGCACCTTCCTGGACTTGCATGCCTTGCAGAAGCTCATTTGAATCTTTTCAAGCCTCTTGCTGGTGGTCACACAAAGAGAACCCTGGAGCAGCTTTCGCACACCAGCAGGAGAGACTTTGGCTAAGCTTGCTATTAGCAGAGCGTCACATCCGCTCCTAAATCAATGCAAACAATGGGGTGCTTTTTATCTTCCCACATGAGCTTTAATAACCCAGCCCAGCCATAATGAATTCTGGGTCTGAATTAATGTAGAAGAGTAATGGTGATTAGGTAATTACCAAGTAAGGAGAGTGTTTAACCTTCCCAGTGACAAGACTCGAAGACCACCTGACATCGCATGTGCATCCTGGAAATAATTAATAATTAAAATTATGTGATCTCTACTGTTAATCAGAAGTAAGGATCCCAGAGCAGTGCCAATCAAGCCGAGTTCTTTCCCCACTGACGTCTGCCAATGTGCTGCTGGGCTCTTTGGGCTTTGAAGGTGTCAGCCTCTTTGATTTTTATTTCAGGCTGGCTAGACTTAAGCTGTTACAAGTCTCTCAGAATATTTCAACAAGCAGGGACGCATCACCCTCTAAAATTATCCACCCGGAGTGAAATGCCAGGAAATGACCTTTGGCCCCTTCCTCTTTTAATTGCAACTCAAGCCATTTTAAAGCCACAGTTGTGACAGCCCCATGCTCCACTCCCCTTCCTCCACCCTCTTCTCCTTCTGCTTCTTTCGGACCATTTATATTCGGGGGAGGTTATGTGCATGCACGTGCACTGTGGTGTGTATAAGTGTGAAGTGTGTGTGTGTGTGTGTGTAATGTTTGTGTGTATGTGTGTATGCACACATGAATACTGCATTGTATCCTGATTTTTTAAAAAAAGCTCACGTCTCTTTTCTCTATCTTCGTTTTCCCCTCAATGGTCCCTACCACTCCAAGATGCTTAAGACCCAGAGGAAAAAAAGAAGCTTGCTTGGGAACTGATACGCTCTTCTAAGATCTTTGTTCTATACAGGAGGAAACTGGGAGTCAGAGTAGAAAGCCTGGCTGAAGCCTTACTAAAGACAGCAGAGTTAGAAGGACACTAGGACTCCTGACTCCCAGTCCTGACCTTTGATTCCAAATGTCATCTATGGACACCTACCAGAAGAAGCCCACTCTCAGCTTTCTTCTGATGCTGCCTCTCAGTCTTAAAGGTTATGCACTGAATTAAGAGGGGAAGAATGGTCATTTAACCCTTTCTGAGCTAACAGGATATCCTCAAGTAAACAAACATTTCATCCACAGGATCTGCCAACTCCAGGGCTGTCTGTGGTAGAGGCAAAGACTCATCGATCTCTGGGCATTCCTCTGTTTGTCACTGCTATTCCCGATCTAGCCCACATATCTACAACAGCATTTGTCACTCTCTGTCAAGGGTGTATAGCTCTAGTCCAGCTTTTCTGCCCTGTCCTGGAGTGTTTCCCCTTTCACCATTATCCAATAAGGTATTAATACAGTAGCTGCCTCCAAGTGCATCTTTAATGAGGGCTGTGGCCATCAATTTAGTAGAATTTGATAGTGACAACACATTGACATTGGTAAGGTTAATGATCCAATGCTCTATTTCATTGAACAAGTTGAACAACACTTAGCACATTGATCCACAGTGTCCTATGATCCATCTCTGCTCTTTCTTTAATGGTGCCATGGCATTGGTACCCTTTAAGTAATTGGCACAGTAGAAATATGGACTTGGCCTTGTCATGTCAGATTAGCACAATGTTGAATTGAGAAAGACTTTTGTCATTTCTGTGTTCTTTCTTTCCTCTCATTTGATATCTTTCTGATTTAATAAAGAGGCTGGGGCTCACAGAGGCTAGGAGGAAAAAACTGGGCCTGAGATGGTACACCCTCTTTTTTTTTTTCCTAGAGCAACTGGCCTTCAGGGTCTCAGGCAAGCTTTTCAGCCTCTCATGTCTCCGTGTCCTCACAGGACAAAGAGGGAATTTATGAGGCCTGACGGTTCCCACTGCCACACGAATGCTGGATCTTGACTGTAAAAAGGTGAGTCTCTGTATGAGAAGAAGGAGAAAAGAACAGGCTAGAATCTCACCAATGTCCTTCTCACCAGGGCCCGTGGAGGCCCTGGAACTCTGCCCCAGAAGCCAGCTCTAGAGTGACAGGGGGGAAAACGAGGTCCTCATCAGCCCAACACCCCAGTAAAGAACAAAAGTGGCACAAGATCAGCCACCAATATTTGGGTAAAAAGTCCTCACTGAGGCACAGCTATCCCACAGCACTGAGTTCAGGGTAGTCTCCCAACCTAAAGATGGTCTTGGACAGGTGAAAACTTTGAAAGAGGGCTCTGAGAAACAGGACAGTGACCTGTTATGTGGGGCCTGCACAATGCTGGAGGTTGCCTTGTGTAACAGTAGCCTGGCATAATCCAGCTAGATCATTTTCCATAGTGGCCAAATGAACCCAGGTAAGCCTTAAACTCACAAACTCACTGGATGAATAATTAAATCTCTTCCTGGTCCCTGTCTTGGTCAGGACTGCCTGATAATTTTAAGGGTGAGGTAGGAAGAGTGGGCTATAAGCTAGAATGGAGTGCTCCGCAGCACACCATGGGAGGGTGCAAGTGCTGAACCCGAGTTTTCCACAACTTGCTGGCTGAAGAATTACCGTATAGGTTACCAAGTAGCTCAGGGGCTTTCCCTGCAGAAGACAGAGTGAAGCTACTTCCAGGGCCACGGTTATGTTGGCTTGAATAGCATACATGGGTGGGGCAGAGCCAGGGATGCTAAGCAATAAGCTCTGTTTAAAGTGAATGAAATGAGACAGAAGAGAGAGAGAGACAGAGGATGTGTAACATCATCCATTGTGTAGACATTCTATGTACCAGACCCTAAACTTGGAGTTGTGCGAAAAAAGATTGACAAGATGGTACCATGTCCCCAAGCTACCTGGGATCGACCAGAAGAGACAGAATGTATATTTTGATGTTACCTCTAAAATATTTAGTCTCAAAGAAAGAAAGTTAACAAACTCCTGGATGGAAGTGGTGGAGTCCCTTCCTTTCCATCATCTCATTCAGACCCCTGCAGCATCCTCCAATCTGTGTGTAGCTGGATGGGTGAGTTTGACACTGCCAGAAATTATGAGGAATCCGCAGTTGGCTGCAGAACTAAACCATATTCTACAATAAATTTTGCCAATAAAGTTTTATATTTGTATTTCCATCTGTTTGACAACTGTGTCTTATTTCTCAATTGATTCTGCATTCAATGGGGGGGAAGAAAAGGTAGTTATTTATTATTTTCCACAAAACCAAACATGATACAGGTTACTATTCAGCAGAAATATGTGCAAAGCATAAAAACAGAGTGTACTGTGAACAGCTGTGTTCTATTTGAGGTCTGTGTGTGTCTGTGTGTTTGTGCGTCTGTATGTGTGTGGTATGTGTGTATCTGTGTGTGTGTGTCTGTGTGTGTGTGTTTGTGCAGTGTGTGTGTGTATACACTCCAGCCCAGAAATGATTTACAGACACAGACAAGAGACAGTTAAAGGAAAGATGGTTCAGGAAAGAAGAAAAAGAACACTATACATATAAACTTGGAGGCGAGGAAGAGTATGTATGAAGAGATTTCAGAAAGGGTAAATGTTGCCAAGATTGTACCAATGAACTGGTACCAATGTACCAGTATTGTATTTCCCAGACATCTCCCTGCTTCAGTGACCCAGCCCTGGGCACCAAGCTGACCCTGTAAACCAGGTCTGACGCAGCAGCATCCTCTCAGCACTCACTCACCTGCAGGGCTGGGGTTTCAGCATACTCATAAGACTCGAGGTGGGGTTTCCCACATGTGGAAGGAGCAGACCTCATAACCTGTAAGTTCCCCCTGGGTCTGACATGCTTCTTCCTAAGTAGGTCTTCTGGAGCTTTCAAATGTCCAGCAGGGCACCCTGCTCTTAGCCTAACCAGTTCAGATCTCCTGTTGCTAACACCTGGGCACCCTGCTCTTAGCCTAACCAGTTTAGATCTCTGTTGGTAACACTGGGTGCAGCTTCCCATACACTGTCACCCTCACTGACTCCATCCTTATTTCCTTACAACCCACGCAGAAGGGAAAGTCCATTTTGTAAAAAGGAAGAAGGGTTGGCTGAGCCGTTCTTTAAATCAATGCATTTGTTGAAGTCCTTTTCTTTCTCTTAAGAACACCACTGCTCAGTAGCCAACACCCCATAAAAATACCAGGGGCAAGATGGTTACCCACGGTGAATGCCATCATGTGCGCCTGCTGACTCCTCAGAGTGGGTCTCTCAACCCATCTGTACTAACTTTCAGGCTGGATGATTCTTCACTGAGGAAGCTGTGCCCTGTAGGCTATTTAGAGACATCTCTGGTCTTATTCATTAGACTCAGGCCCTGTGATTTCATGCATTGTCTGTGTACCCTGGGGATCAAATCACAGAGCAGTTGATGTGTGTTTCAATTTTTTTTATTTAAGGTGAGTAAATTGATTATAAACATATGTGTCCATCCGTAGGAAAGGGGCTAAAACATATAGTTCTTGTAGATAACCATTCATTTCTTTGTTCATTTAGGTAGTAAGCTCTTTCTGTGTGCCTGCTGTGTTGCCTGTCTATTTAAATTTTCATCTAATCACCTCTTGCTGCAGCCATCATAAGCCTGGCAGTGTGGGATTTCTCCTTCATCCCCTTTGCTGCTTCTAAGAGCTCTTCCCTGGCAGCCCTGGGGTTCCACAACCTGGGGTGGGTTCCTCCCCTCCTGCCCCCACACCTGCTGCTTTCAGTGATGAAAGCTCATCCTCCTGAAGGTCAGGAGTGTCAGTTCTGCCACTTCCCTGCTCTATATTAGACACATGTGTTTCTCTCTGTTTGTCTATAATGTGTAAATGCTGGGAGCCATTATATGGCAGCCTGCAACCTGGCTATGATGAAGGAAACCTAAGAGAATGGCAGAGAAGTTGATCTGAAGCATAGGAAGTGTTGTTCAAAAGAGCAAACTCAGTGTCACAATGGCCAATGCATATTAAGCAAAAGACTCATAACAGAGAGGAGAGTTAGCACAGAACCCAGCAACAGGCAGTCTGGTGAAGGGATAAGCCGAGTAAGATGCAGATGAGGACGAGGAGGATGTGTTCTTGTGCTCCTGTGGGGCAGCCAGAAGTGTCTTCGTGGGGCATGAGCCTTTAGAAGAGGCTCCACAGGGGCCCGGGGAAGGGCAGCTCAGCGAGGCCTGGACCAGGTCACCAGGTACATCTGCAACAAGTCCATCTCTTTTCATGCACCCGGCATTGACTACGCTCCAGCCACTGTACAACACAAGCTAGAGGATGACCTCCTAAACAGTGCATCCAGAAAGAAATGGGGACACCTAAAATCTCCCTGCTCCCAACAGCCTAAGTGTCCCTCAATAGAAGAATGGATAAAGAAATTGTGGTACATTTACACTATGGAATACTACTCAGCTATTAAAAACAAGGAATTTCCAAAAGTTGTGGACAAGTGGATTGAACTAGAAATGAGCAGAATGAGTGAGTTAACCCAGAAGCAGAAAGAGCCAAATGGTATATACTCACCTATATCTGGACACCAGCCCAAGGGGCATGTCTCATGAAAGTCTTCACTTACCAAGAAAGTGGGATAGAGGTGAGGACATCATGTTGGGACTCTAGGTGAGAAAAATATCGAAGATAGAGAAATAGATGGATTCAGAGGGTCCTAGAAACCTACAAGAAGAACACTATGATGGGCGGATCTCGGCCCAAGGGGTTCTGCTCGATCTAAGGCACCAACCAAGGACAATACATACAGTCATCATCAAACCCCTATCCAGATCTAGCCAAGGGAAAGAACATTCTCCACAGTTAAGTGGAGACTGGGGACTGACTTTCACAGGAACTCTGGTGCCCCATATTTGGCCATGGCCCCTTGATAGGGAGACCCGATGGCACTCGGAGGAAGGATAGCAGACTACCAAGAAGAGACTTGATACCCTAGCATCATATTCAGGGGGAGGAGGTCCCTCTCAGTCACAGTCATAGGGAAGGGTAATGGGGTGAAAGCGGGAGGGAGGGAGGAATGGGAGGATGCATGGGATGGGACAGCAAATGAGATGTAATATGAATTACTTTATTTTTCAATAAAAATGTGTAAAAAAAAATCTCCCCGCCCTCTACACACACAGTTAAATTAGTCCTATCTGTACCACCCCTGCATCCCCGTGGGCATCTCCATGTTGTACAAGGACAAACATTCAGCAGCTCTAACAAATGCATGGTATCAGATTCATTTGAGAATCCTGCACCAAGGATCTAGTTTTTCAGGTGTAATGATGGTGATAGGTAAGCGTGCCGATGGTGAGCGGTGAGCGGCAGACACTTCCCTCTGCGCATTAAGTGTCATTCATTAACTAATAGAAACTCAAAGGCAAACAAACCTCAACCACATTGGTGGACAAAGATGCTTCCTCTCAACCAATCTTTTGTATGCCCTGCATATTTGGATGTTCAAAGAAATGGACAAGAGCCCGGGGAATAGTCAGCGAAAGCCCAACTAGCAATGGAAATAATGTCATATTAAAAGATGAGTGAAAGCAGGCAACAACATAGACAAGGCTGGAGACGCCCCCTCCCCGTTGCTGTGCTATAAGAAGGCATTAGGAAAGGCATGTTGTTAAGTGTGGGACAAGAGGCTCTGCAGAAGACACCCGGTGGCCGCCCCCCCCCCCTTTTCCAATCAGGCTGTCACGTTAGAGGACTGACTTCCCTGTGCTTTGTGGAGTGGGAAGCGAGTGGACACACAACTGTCCTGCACTCTCAGGCTAAGTCTCAGGAATGATTTGTGGCTCTGATGCTATAAAGAGACATTTTCTTTGGCAAAAAAAGAGAAAATATTCCAACAAAAGCATCATACTATCCCAGTGACTTTATGTTCCTGTAGCTCTGACCAAAAAAAAAAAAAAAAATCCTAGTGTCTGGAGAGCTCCACTTTCATAGAAAATTGGCCAATACAAGTCATTTTGATACCTGGAAGTAGTGGATTTTTATTTAGTTTGAGGTCAAGCCCTCCTTTTCTGGCCAGCACACATTTCATTTCCACCCAGGTAAAACAGGAAAGTAAGACAGTGTTAACTGGGTCCTGGCTGCAGCCTATGGGAACCCTGAAGATTCTCCATGGTTTAAGTTTGAAAGAAACTATCTGAATATGAATAAATTAATAAAATATATTTTTTTAAAAAAAGAAAAGAAACTATCTGGTCACTGAGGTTGTAGTTTTTAATCTGTTACCACAACCTGACTTGCATTTGGTTTGCGTGGTGAAGGAAACACTTTTGGCAGCTAATTTTTTCCCTTAGCCAATAATTTGACTCCCATATTTAAATCCACCTGGAAAGTTATCTTGCCTTGCATGGGGGTTTCTCAGTTCTCCACATGGTCCTTCCAACAATCCTGAAAAGGTAGCCATTGTTATTTTCATGGTTCCTCTTTTAAAATGAGGCTCTGAGTGAGTAAATGTTTTCACAACCAGAAGCAACAGAGGCAGACCTGCCCTTCATAAAGCTGTAGTTCTCAGACTCTGGGAGCCGGATCCTCACAGTTGCCCACATTGCATTCCCTTATTGATGTAGGTTTGGCAACTTTGCAGGCCTAGCCTGCCTGGCCTGGTACTGATGTTCATGCTCTGGTAGCAGCATTTGGGTTGTAAGGCTTCTTTGGGGTTCCTTTCATACACACACATCACCCATCAAAGTGGTTCCCTGGCTTCTGATATGGCTGCTTGGGACACAAAAGCCATCCAAGAGCATCAGGAAGGGCACAGCAGCAGCACAAAACCTCCAGACACAAGAGTGTGTGTGTGCTTTGCTCACCTTCCTCTTGTTGCAAATCATGTCTTGGTAGCTCTGTGTGGCTGTTTTGTGCAACAAATTAAAACAGACCTGAAATCTCAAGACACCCACCTTTTGGAAGAGCAGCAGCTTAGGTTAGCAGACAATGTCAGCCATGTTGGATGCCTGGTAGCTTGAAATCCTTCTGGTCTCACAACAAGCAGACAGCCAGTATTTTGCCTTCTGTCACTCGGTGGATCTGGGGGAAGCAAAGGAAAAGAGCCTGAGTTATCCAAATGGGCCCACAAAACTCAAAAAAAGGGAGCGAGAATACACATCTCTGTAAATCCCCATGTTTGAGTCTGTTAAGTCCTTCATCTGAACCCCATTCCACCTCTGGATACAGCCACTGACATCTTGTATATTACAAGTTCCTTATAGGTTCAGGCTCTCTCCCATACCTCTTGGCTTCTTTTTCTCTTCCGCAGACTTAATGCGTGCCGTGCCTCAATACACTCCATATGGCAACATATTGGCAGTGTTGTTTTGAGTTCTATGCATGCTTTAATCTGTGTTGCTGGTAATAATGAAATTCACAACAAAAGCAACAGTAGAGAAATGATCCTACAAGCCAAGACCCCGAGAGAGTCCCACTGGGGGAGGGGGGAGTGACATTCTGATCATAGGAACTTAGTTAGGTGGTAACTAAGTTAGGAAGTTAGGCAGAACACGTGCAGGGCATAGGCTAGGCTCTGGGGTCAGCTCACGACACCGCAGAAGAAAAGGAATAAAACAAGGAGAGAAAGAAAATAAAGGAAAAAAGTATAGATAACCGGTTTGAAAATAGGTATGCCTGCAGACATGGAGAGGTTATAGCTTACAGCATTCACCAGCAAACTGTTTTGGGAGGAAGAGCCACACCGAGAGCCAACCAGTCAGCACAGTATCTCAGACGCCTCTCCAGCCAGGTGGGAGTCTTCCGCCTACAATTTCATTGTCTGGAGCCAGGGAGCAATTAGTGAAAACAAGCTGTTGCTGCAAGTCAGGAACTTTAAATGGATTATATTTGTCTTTACAGTTTTATTGAGGTATAATTGACATATAATAAGCCATATACTTAAAGTATCTATTTTGATAAGGCCTGACATATGTATACATCCATAAAATTATCACCACAATCAAGAGAGAAAACGTATCTGTTTCCCAAAAATTTTCCTTGTACGCCCCCACATACTTCCCACCCTTGCTCCCCAGACCACCAATGATGTTTTCTGTTGCTTTAAGTTTGTTTGCATTTTCTAACATTTTTTTTTCCAAGAGACATGGATTCTTGCCATATGGCATTCATTTCACTGTATAGGCAAGCATCAGATGTCAACAATGTTTACCTGCTTTTTGCTGATGGACATCTGAATTCTTGCCAATTTTCTACAATCACAAATGAAACTGCTGAATGTTTGTGGACAAGTCTTTGTCTGGACATATTTTCATTTCTGTTGAATGGACTAGCTGGGCCATATGGTGGAGGTATGTTCAAGGAACTCCAATAAAGAGCTATGGCCATCATCATCACCAGCTTATGGACACCAGCACGCTATGCCTCCCTCCATCTGCTCAGAGGAGCCTAGCACCTGCCTGCCCTACATCATCGCCTCTGTAGATCCCAGTGCTCAGACACGCTCTATCAGCTTTGAGAAGCCCAGCCCCTACAATCCCAGCGTAGCCAACTGATAATACCTGATGATTTTCATCTCAGAAAGTCCCACAGGGAGTGGTGTGCCTCTGCAGCTACACTCTATCCTGTCCTAAGACCCAAGATTAACCTTTTTTACTCAAGTTGTTGTTGTTTTTCATTATTCCTCTGGATTTGACTACTTTCCTTCTAACTTGGCCATTGCTCCAGTGTAACATTGACATGCCATTCTTTCTCTCTCTGTCTGATGTGACCAGAGTCCCAGCTTTGCAGAGCAAGTTCAGAAGTGTCTCTTCACTCAGGCTTCTGGAATCTGTTACATAGATTTATTCAGTCACTAGCAGGGTATCTTCCCATGTGTTTGTTGCCATCTGTGTATCTTCTTTGGTGTCACTCCAGATCTTTTGCCCATTTTTAATTAGGTTATTTTTCCTTCATTTTGAGATTTACAAAAAAAAGTCAACTTCATAGTGAATTAATTTACATACATTTCAATGAGTTTTGGCAAAGTTGATCACCCCTTAGTAAATACCAGCACAGTTGATAGAGATTTCAATCTCTCCACCTTCCTGCCTTCTTGTGACTGCTGATCTTCTACTTGTGTATGTGAGTGCATGTGTGAATGTGTATGCATGAGTATATATATTGAGTGTGTGTGTGTGCATGTGTGTATATGTGCTATTGTGTGTGTACATGTGTGCATATTTATCAGTTTTATTTGGCTAGGACTCACATACAACACAGTGCCCCCTTTTGGGGTATGTGAGTGTTTAACGTACTTACAGATTTTGTGCTTACCATAACTAAGTTTAGAACATCCATTGCTTCACATACTCTTCCCGACCACGTCACATGTTACAACAGTATATCATTCTTTACCTGCCAAGCACTAGGCGGCCACAAATCACTTTCCTTTCCCTAGAGATTTATTTATTCAAGACATTTCATGTAAGTACAGTCATAAAAATAAATGGTCTTTTGAGACTGGCTTCTTTCCTGTAGCCAGAATTTCCAATGATCATTTGTATTAAAGTGATTGGTAGTACTTCATTGTTCTGTGTCAAATTACATCCCATCATACTGATGTGGAACAAAAGCATCATTGCTGTCCATAGATCATTTAATGGGCAGCTGCGTAGCTCCTATTTGAGACTGTTTCAAGAAACAGTGTTGTGAATATTTATTTAGAAGGTTTTTGTGTGTGTGCAAATGTGCCACAGGGTAAACTTTGTGAACTTGATAGGCAGTTTTCTAAAGACTTGAATCATTCCATAACTCACATTCTGGAAAATACTCGCCCTGTGTCCCTTGTGTGTCCCCTTATACTGTCGACTCATTGGTGGCGTGATCTGAGAACTCCTTGTTTTGTTTTGAAGCAGAGACAAAAGGTTTTTAATAGATTCAAGCATAAAGAGAAAGGGGGAAGGAAGTGATGGCAGAGGAAGAGACAGAAAAGCAGTGAGGTGTTTGGGGAAGGGGATAGTGTGGTATGGAATCCCAGTGAGAATTTCTCTGAAGTTTACATTTGCATTTTTCTTATGGTCAGTGGTGTGGAACATCTTTATTTCATGTTTATTGGTCATTTTAATATATTCTTAAAAACGATTTTTTTCTGTCCGTTTTTAAATTGGGGTGTTTGTCTTTCATTATAGATTATACACAGCCATTATATCAACTGTGAGTCCTTCATCAAACATGATTTTCAAAAATTCCATACTATTTCAAGAGTTATCTTTATCTCTCCTCAAAGCACTGAAGTTTTCAAGATGTCGAGGCCTTACTGAAATTTAAGAGTTACATGAATATTCTAGATGTGTGTCCTTTCTCAAATGTAAATACATGCTTCGCAAATATCTTCTCTAGATTTGGTTAGTCTTTTCATTCTCTTAGCCATATCTTAGAGAAAAGGTTTTAATTTTCGTGAAGTCCAATTTAACAACTTTTATAAAAAGACTGTATGTTCAGTATTTTTTTCTACAACCTGTTTATGATTGTTTTTTATCATATGTATGTGTACTTATGTAGGGAGTGCATATGAGTGCAGGGGCCTGCCGAGTCCAGAGCATGGCATTACATCTCCTGAAGTTACAGACATGTGTGAGCATCTCTCACTGTGCTGGCAATCAGACTCAGTCCTGTGCAAGAGCAGTATCCACTCTCAACTGATGAGCTATCTCTCCAGCCTCAGGAACTTCTGCCTTTGCAAGATCACAAATACTTTATTCTATAGTTTCCTCAAGAATTTTGTACATTCTCACATACGATTAACTTGAGTTAAACTTTCAGTATTGTTCAGAGCAGAGCTAGAGTTGTGTTTTCTTGTTTTGCTAAGCACGGTTTACTGAACAGAGGTTGTTTTCCCCCATTGACCAGCCACATTGTCCTAAAATAGACGGTGTCAGCCCTGAGACTATTACAAAATCTGCTTGGGTTTTTAAAATTCTTTACATTTTGTGTGAATTTTAATATCAGCTCACCAATGTCCAAGAAAGCATTCTAGAATTTTGATTATAGAACAATTAAATAGTTGATGTTAACCCATATAAGTCTTTGTTTTCAGCATTCACAGTGTTAGATTCTTTTGTCAGATTTTTTCATGTTCCATGCTTTTACAAATGACAGTTGTTTAATTTTAACTTTTCATTTAGCCATTGCTAGCATATTAAATACAATTATTTTTCATATTGATCTTATATCACATAATCTTGCCACAGTAACTTGTCAGTTTATGAGGGTTTTGTTTAATGTTTGTGTTTCATCCAGTTCTCTGTTATCAGTAGTTCTCAACCAGGAGTACATTTTACCCTCGTGGGAAGACAAGAAGAGACGTGGTATTTCCTGGAGATTTTTTTTTTTTTTTTACTGTCACATATTAGAGGGGTAATACTAGTTTTAGTTGGTGGGAAAAGTCCCAATGGCACTACTGAACACCTACCACGTACACAGCAGCCACCAAATCAAGGATTCAGTGTATAAAATTTGTCCAGCAGGGGTGGGAGAGTTGTTTCACTCAGTCACATCCAAAAGAAAACACAGTTTCACTCTCTACTTTTGGTTTGGTTCAGTTTGTCTGTCTGCCTGTGTAGTCAGAATATGTGTTGAACAAGAGGCAGGAAGAGCATCTCTGCTGGGTTCTGTCAGGGGAGCACCCAGGCTTCAGGGCTAAGGGGGATGCTGGCTGTCAGTGCTCAGGTGGAAATTCACTCCTGTACTTACAGCTTGTCGAGTTTTCCCTGCAATGGATGTTATGGTTTGTTTCATTTATTTTTTAATCTTTGTTTGCTGGATCATATGCTTCTGAAGTTTGGTAACCCATCAATTGATGCTCAGATGTTAAAATAATGTTGCTTCATAAACTCCTCTTGTCCAAAGTAATGCTTCAACATGTTCTCCAATTGGACTTAACAACAAATTATGTTAATTTTACATATAATTCATATGGAATGTTAGCCTGTTGTTTCCTTTACCTCTTGTACTACTATCGAATTTTGATGCGAGAATAGGCAGCCTTCAAAGAGTGAGCTGGAATTATCATCAACTGAACCGGTGTATATTGAACTGGTGTGTCTCTTCTTTAGATATTTGAGTGACTCACTTGTGAGCCTCTCTAAGTCAAAAGTGCAGAAACTGTTGAGATATGTTAAAGAATAAACTGATTCTCAATTCACTGGGTATAGGACTCCATGAGTTATTTATTTCAATGTGATTTGTTTGTGGCACCGAGGATTGGACTGTGGGCCTCACCCATGCTAACTGAGTGGCCTGCTCCGAGCTGCACCTCTAGCCTTAGGTTACTGGGATTTTCTTGCATCTTTTAAGGAATTCACTGTCATCATCTGAGAACAAAACCATGAAGTTGTAGTTTTTGGCTCTTGTCTCAGTGTCTGAGCATGTGAGGTGAGTGTTCTCTCATGCCGATGTGGGAGCCTGTGTCTTCTCGGTTCCTCATCTCTGTGGCTCACAGAGACGACACAAACTGAGGAACCATCTGGCTAGCCTGTTTCTACTTTGTTGGTGTTTGCTTTGAAAGCTATCGTTATCTTTCTTCTTGTGTCTGACTTACTCGCCTTATGTCTCTGTTTTCTACCTCGCATTGCCTTACGTTTTCTCTGGTTGTTTATTTGTTTGATGGGCGAGGGTTTCAACATGCAAACCAGGCTCACCTTAAACTCCTAATTCTCCTGCCTCAGCCCAGGAGACTGCTGGGCATGACGAACACTACAGTACCCACCTCTATTCTCCTTTCAAGAGAATAAAATTGTTGATTGGTAGGAGTGGGGGAGAAGGAGGGAACAGGGGACACCAAGAAAATCAATGCCCTCTAAAACAACTGAGCAGAGCTCCTATGAACTCACGGAGACTGAAGCGGCATCACAGGGTCACGTGGGGCTGCACCAGGCCCTCTGCGTATATGCACTACAGCTTTCAGTTGAGTACTTCTACGGGACTACTGAATGTATACGCGAGAGCATCTCTGACTTTTGTGCCTTCTCTTGGGACTCTCATCTTCCTGTTGGCTTGGCTTGTCCAACTTTGATATGGTGGTTATTAGTTATCTTATTATATTTTATTTTGTTATGTTTTGTTGTTACCTGTTAGGAACCTGTTCTTTCCTAATGAGAGAGCTAGGAAGGGATGTGGATCCAGGTGGGAGACAAAATGAGAGAGAACGGGGGGAGTAGAGGAAGGGAAACTGTACGCAGATTATATTGTATGAGAAAAGAATCTGTGTTTAATAAAAGGGATTAAAAAAGAAGCTTGTTGGTTGGCAACAAATCCTTCTTAATGTAGAGATTTCAGCTACAACTTCCCCTGTACTCCTATGGCAGCATCCTATAAATTCTAATGTGTTTATTTTTATTTTATTAAAAACACTTTTGATATTTGACTGGACTTAGTATACTATTTAGAAGTAGGTTTCTCGGTTTCTAAGTGTTTGGAGATGTTTCCAGGTGACTTTACATTATTGATTCAGATTCAATCCATGCATGATCAAAGAATGTTTTTTCTAGGACACAAATCATTTTAAATAACCCAGGACATTTCTCTCTCAGCAGTCTTCAATAGCAAGCTCCTCAACCATAAGGCTGCCATTCGAGGACTGTTTTAGTCTCACCAAGAAACCCAGTGACACCCCGTGGATAGCAGGAGGAAGCCTCATCTTGCTGCTTTTGGGTGGAATTGTTATCCAGCACTGCTCAAGCTTGCCAGATGCTTGAGGATGTTCTGCTCAGAATCTACAGCTTCCTAATTGTCATCACATTTAGAGAAGAAATTAACTCATTATACCTGAAAACTTTTTTTCCTGACTCCCTTCTACCTCTCTCTCAGGCTCTCCAACTGTGCCTAGCTCTAAGCATTTATAGGTTTTTTTCCAAGTCTTCCACCTGAGTATGACTTAAACTTGTCATTATGTCTCAGTATTTCTCCATCTTTCCTTCTGCTGGGTCCATTCACCTATTAATCCTCCCACTTCTCACGTCAGATATTCTTTGATTGGTTTTTAAATCAAGACATTATTATTTCCTAATATGGCTTATGGAATTATAGTTTGAACCTAGGATAGAGGCAAGAGTCTATTCTTAAAACATAAGTAGTATTAATAAAGGGATGACGGGTAGAAGAGACAATGAAGTCAGGAGGAAGAATTAGGCACCAAGTCCTTAAGCAATAGTCAGAAGGAGAATGACTCATTACTGTTCTTACAGTGGCCAGTGTCTCAGAACCTTGGGAGATCTGGGCGAGTAAAGCTGAATACACCTGAACAGATGTAAGGAGGCAGAACTGAAGGGTTTTAAGGGCTTCCTTGCCTCAGATGCCTTGCCTTGGTTACATTGCAGACCCCAGGAAGAGAGTCATATCGGTTAAGTAGGTTGAGAGAATGGAGTCATGACATTAAGAAGACTTAGTCCATGAAGATGTGGTGAGTTTACGCCCATAGAACTGCCCATGAGTTGCAGCTTCTACACCCCCCTCACCCCAACTTTTCTGTGCCTGCATGTCTGCCCTTTCTTTACTCCCTCTCTTGCTGCCCAAGTTAGGTGGATTGTTGGAGCTGTGCGGCTAAGACACCCAAGTCACCATCATCTGGTGGCTATTAAAGCACGAAGGTGTCTGTGGAAGAATCAGATGTCAGCTTCACAGGACACACAGGTCAGTTCCCAGGTTCTCCTCCTTCTCATGCGTAAGAGGTTAGCCCTAGGAGTCATCGGTAAGGGTAACCCATGGCGTATATGTCCTGAGCCCTTAGAATGGGAGCCCTGGGTGGCCTCACAGGCTTCGGAATGTTTGACTGAGGCTAGGGACACTTCTCAGGGTCACTTTACAGATAGGTCACCATCATCCTTGAGGTCTTAGGTCAAATGTGTTTCTCTATGAGACATGGGCTAACAGATGACTCCCCTTATCCTGTGTGTCTGATCTGACAGTGACGAACATGAACTCCAAAGCCAAGTGTCCTCACTTAAATCGATTAGCTCACAAACTGGCTCTGTAAAATCAGGAAATGGCTTTTGTTTGTTTGCACTTCCTGCCAATGGCGTGGTTAGAATGAAAGCTTTCTCTAGGATTGTGAAGATTAGCTAGCCGATGGAATTGTCTTTTTCAGAATCACGTGTGGTCAGTCTCCAGCAGTTTCATAAGGATCAACCTGAAATAGAAATACTGCCTCAGAAGAAGGCATGAGGCGACAGTGGGATCACTCTGATTATTGATCAGTATTGCCTATGGACCTGTTAGAGTGTTGCACCCTACACAGGCATGTCACCTGGTCTGTCACTCTCTCAAGAGCTCCTAGTATTCCTCTGGGAATGACTATGACTCAAACGATATTTTTGTAGGAAAATAGATGAGGCAAGTGAGCCCACCCTTCCAATGAAGGACAGCCACAGCCACCCCACACCCAATTGCCCAGCTACTGCCTCATTTCCTGGTGAGTTTCTGTGTGGATTAAGGTGAGATGGGTCTTCCAGTTCTGAATGTAACCTTGGCAACATTTTTTCTGTTGCTCATAGCCCTCTCCAGTGTGGAGAAGGCTTGAAACAGTACATTTGGTGGGCCTCCTCTGACTGTTAGCAACTGGGCTAAAGACAACAATCTCTGCTTTTCCAAAGGAAGTGGGATTGCAAAATGAAGAAAATGAATGTGCCCTTGTGTCTGTTTGTTTGGTGGTGGGGATTTGTGTTTCATTCCTTAATGACAGGCCTGATCTGGGCTTTGGAGCCACGTTACTCTCTGTGGGGATTGCCTGGGAGCCAGTCTGGTGAGACTCACCCAAGGCAGGAAGGTTTTTTTGTCAAAATGTGGCTCAGGATCCATGTACTTCTTCTTCTTCTAACTTCAAAATGACCTCGTTTTAGGGTTCTGAGGAGAGAGCTCAGTCAGTGAAGTGTTTCCATGCAATCGTAAGAACCCAGTTTTCAATCCCTAAGGCCGAGATAAAAAGCCTGGTGTGGCATTATACATTGTATTCCCTGCCTTGGGGAAGCAGAAATAGATGGATTATTTGTGTGCCAGCCAGGTTAGCCTATGTTGTGAGACTCAGGTCCCAGTGAGAGATCTTGTCTCAAAAAACAAAATGAACACCTTTTTAGGAACAATATAAAAAATATCCAAAGGTTTTCTCTGGTCTCAACACAAGGTTGTGCAAACACACACACACACACACACACACAACACACACACACACACACAGGCATAGGCACACACTCGCATACATGCACACACACTCATAACACACTCACAACACACTCACAACACATCATTTCAGTCTTCTCTGTGTCAGCAGGTAGTTAGACATGTTAGTAAAATGATTCCCTTCATTACGTAAAGTCCTGCCCTGGGACTGCCAAGAACTGACTCTGGTTCCGGCGCAGCACTGAACTTCTCCTCTAAGGCCAAGGGCGGGGAGGAGGTAGGGCGTTGGAGAGTGCTTTCCTAGGTTTTAAGACTACAGGTTAAAACACAGAAAACCATTTGAAGAAGAATATGCAGAATCTTCCTGGGGGCCAGCTGTGCACGGGGCAAGTTTATTCATGTAGGCTCTGTGGTGTCTTATCCTAGTGTCTGTGTTGAGCTCTGTTGGCCCCAGAAGCCTCAGCTAATTCTAAGGCCCACAAAACAGTTATAGAAGATAGGCAGTGGTGCCTGTTAGACCTTGAAAGGGTCTTTTGAGGTGTCCACTCTAGTCTCTCCAGCAAAGCACATGTCTCTGTGTTGCCCCTGTACGTTTGCTGTTTTCTTGTTAGGTTGTTAGTTCCCTAGATTCCACCTTTCACTTTTTTTGGGGGGGGGGTCTTTAAGTCTGTCCTTCTTTGGCGGTCACCTAGATAACTGGCCATTGTAAGATGCCAGGATGAACTTCCTGCCACTTCTCCCTTCTTCTCTGCATCCTTCTACCCAGCTGTTTGCTCCTTTCTCAAGCAGTTCATGCCTTTGCTAGAATCTCGTCTATTTGTGCATCTACTAGAACTTTTTTCTTTACCTTATATACTTGTCATTCTCCAAAACACTTCATAAGCACTGGACCTAAACAGCATCCTACAGCTCCTCTTAGCACATTATCCCTTCCTACCTCAACAATGTAATATTACAGAGAGCAATTTCTTAGACTGTTTCTACTGAACTGAACATCACTCTATATTATAGATCTTGATTATTTTATCTATGTCTCTTTTGTTCCAAGTTTGATATCCACATACTAGTTTCTAAGAACTGTTTATGTTAAATACACAGACATTTGTGACTGTTTGTTATATTATATTATTACATCTAATAACCATTTTATTGGTAGGATGCAGAGCAGAAAGAGTACAGGAAGTAGCCCTCAAATGCTGTAGCCATTCTATTTATGACAGTCTCCGTCCAGAACGCTCTGCACTCCCTGCCCTCCAGCCTTCAGCACGGTCATCCTGGGCAGCTTCTATAATATGGATTGCCTACTCGTGACAGGTGTCCAGTGTGGGGAACTTTGCCTTTCAGAGAGATGAAAGGATTTTCATGGGGTAAGGAGGCTGCTACTGGCCTTCAAAAGGAACAAACAGTCCTCTGTCCTAGACTAAAGCAGGCTAACGTGGTTCCAACCTCCCCAGCAGAACTCCTGTGAGTTCTTGTTGGCTTTTAAGTCATCACTGGCCATGGAAAGCCTCTGTTTTGTGCTTTCCCCTTTCTTATAGCAGTGCATAATGCTGGCTGTGCTCCAGCCTTCATTAACAGGCTACTGGTTGCTCTTCTCCTGGCATTCTGACACATGGTCCTTCCTCGGGCTCACGCTTCATCCTAGATTGCCTGGGACAGCCTCCAAATACACATGTTGCCCCAGTGTAATTATTAACAGCCTCCCTTTCATTCTCATAGTGTCCCAGTATAGATGATAAATTATATGGTCATCCACCCATCTCTGGGTTTCCTAGTTCTGTCTCTGAGCTGACAGCTGACTGGCTTGTCACACCTACCTTATAATGTGCTGAGATAGGGCAATTCCCACCCTGACCTACTTCTGCCTGTTCCACAGCTTCAGAGTCAGTAAATGTGTTAGGATGGAATTCTAGGCACCCACCTGTGTTCCACAGACAATCCCATCACCACACACACATGCGCACACACACACACACATTCACACACACACACACACACACAGAGTGAAAACAGTAGCGTCCTTGTTTTTCATGTTTTTTTTTTTAACAGAGTTCTCCTTGTGGTAAAAGGGTGGGAAGAAATATTCTGGGAGTTTTGTAATGATATGTGTCAAACAGTGACATAGAAAAGAATTATAAAAGACCAAAAAGATGGGGCCAGATAGTGACCAGATTCCTTTGCTTCAATGCGATGAAATCCATTTTTCTTTCAAGCCCCACACCATCAAGGGAGGGACTTTTTTTTGCACAGACATTGGTACAAACAATGCACACAAGGCATCCCCAGGAGAGGCTCATTACCCAGCCAGCCACCAAAGCATCCTCTCCCTAGTCAGACCCCATGAGCTGCTCACCTCGTGGCAAAAGAGAGCATCTGCCTGTGAGCCGTGTTTCATCAGTGTGGCTTTCCATTCTGCCTCCTCTAAGCCTACAGAAGCCTAGATGTATTTGATCTCTTATGCACTTTATACTGGAAATGTCTATTTAAAACTGCTTCATTATGCCTCTAGACAGGCCCCAAATGGCACCCTGGGGTTAGAAGCTAAAACAGGATGGGTATCCATTTCAACTCTCTAAACATTTCTGGAAATTTGACTATTTCAAACGGGCACCCTGAGTTTCAAGTGAGGTCAAGTAGAAGTGATGTTTTTTCCTCTTAACATTCACATCCAACCAACATTTCTATCCAAGTATTCGAATCAGTACACATAAATATGGATGTAATTCTGTCCCCTGTTCTTCCAACCAGGAAAAGACCTTGTGCCCAGCTCTGGGCTCTTCCTTGACAGCCAGGTGTTCTTCCCAGAATGCGTAACAATCAGATGGTTTCATGCTAAGGCACCACTGCTCATCCGTTAGGTCATCAGGATGAGACCCAGTGCAAGTGGAGCTTGAAGCTGATCAGTCAGTGGCCTCACTCCAGCATACTGCTCAATACTGGCATCTCCACATGATCCCAGCATGAAAACCTTAGGAAGCAAGGACACACTTCCGCACACACTCAAGGCTCTAGACTAAACCATGAACTTTGAGGTGAACTAAGAAGAAAGATACTATCACTAATATTATGGTAAATATTTTGGAAACAATGGTATCAGGTGAAACAAGAATAAGTGATGGGAAATGTGCTCATTCCATAGAGCAGTGAATGCCCTGGGTGCTGATGCTAAATGTGGTCTTACAACTTTCACTCCTTCACTAGTCTTCATAGCTTTTCACTTTTGTGTTGGACATATTTTCACTGTATTGCTTTCTGAACACAATCCAGTAACAGAGACGCTCTGTGACGCCATGGGATAAGGAGTAGGGCCCAACGATTAACCAGATGATGGTGGGTGTACAGATAATATACCACCTAGCTTGTTCTGTTTCTCTGTTCATAAAGTGAAGGATTGATGGAATAATGTGTTTGATACTGAAAGTGCTTGACTACCTGTAGACACACTATATATTCAAGTGTCTTTGTAGAATAAATATATATTGATTCCACTTAGACCTGAAGATGCACTACCACACCACTAGGGTCTACTCACTGAGACAGAAAAGTGAGTGAATCTTCTAGAACTCATCCTAGAGACTATACCTCTCTACATCTGCACGGTCATGAAGACCATATGACTGCTTCTGGCCAATGGACTGTGAATGCGAAGAATTTGCTTCCCTTTGGAGTCAAAGAAAGTCACTCCAGTGGGAGATCTCTGTGCACACTCTTTGTCAGATGGGTGAGATTTGTGCTAGCTAGTGCAGTCATAAAAATGCATTCCATCCTCCTGGACTGCCAGGTAGCCATGTGCACAGAGCTCTCAACAGCTTCTACGAGAAAGACGGCTTTTGTTCAGGGAGGTTCAGGGTTGTTATCTTCTGCAACACATTCTAGCTTATTTTGACTCAGATTTCAACTCACACATTCATCCCACTTTGAAACTCTTTGGCTATTGCCAGTTGATTCTTTCGAGAACTCACACCTATGAGTAAAGTAAAAAGAGAAAGAGAAGGCAGATCAGTTAGGTTTTTTTTTTTTGTTTTTTTTTTGTTTTTTTTTGCTTTGGATATGTTTAGTTGAGCAGCATTGTAGAGTGAAATTGAAGCTACCATCTCAATGTGAGTTGATGATTCCAATAGCAACCGGAAACTCATTTTTCATACTAAGATCAACAGAAGAAAAAATATAAGAGAAAGAGAACAACTACGGTTTTGGCTTTTTTCCCCCATTATTACAGTATGTTCATCTTGGGTCCTGTCATCCAGTGTCATGTACATTTGACCTCTTTCTTAGTGGAGAACCGAGTGGCCCTAATTCATCTGTCTTTTGCTTCCCTGCACTTCCATTATGATGTGGAATTCTAATGCCAGGGACCCCATCAGCACCTCTGCTCAGTGGCTCGAAGTGGGTTGAATTGTAGCCGGCGGCAGGGGGTGATAAATGTAGCGTGAGCTGCCTTTCCCCCAGAAAACTGCAAATTGCTTGAGCAGTACAACCCACAAAAGGTTCCTGTGGAGTGAATTTATCTTGCATTGTCAAATGAAGAGGGAAAGAGAAGAGACCAGGCATTCTATTTTTTTGCAGAGTCACATCCAATCTTGTTCAATGTGCAGTTCACACATCTTTGAGAGAGGGCTCCAATGGAGAAGAAGACTGGTGCAGGAATGTAGGACAGATAAATTGATTTTTTTTTTTTTACTCTGTTAGAATTTACAACCACATAAGCATTTCAAGTTCAGGTCACTCATTCCAGAATTATAATAATAATGTGTTCTGTTAGATACATGCTATGCATGTTATATCAGCTGGTAATTTAGGATAAAAAAGACTGTGCCTGAGACAGGAAGACACACTTACAATCAAAGAGAAAGAACCATGTTCCATGACATCACTTCTGCCAGAAAGAAAAAAAAAAAGCTATGTTCCTATCCATGGGTCAGGTTCTTGCAGGGTCTCACTTCTAAGTTACTTTGCCTAATGTGTTTACTCTCTTTAAATAAAGTTGCATCAGCATCATAGGTCAAGCAGCTGCTATTATGGAATCATTCCAAGTGTTGAGAAATAAAAATAACCTAGGCATACGACTACTTTCAGTACAACAAGCTATAGAACGAGAATGTTGGGACAAGTCTTTCAAGGACATAAACCTTGTCATCTCCTGAGGAAAATGATAACATCATCTTATTTCAAGAAATAAATAGATAGGGGCATTTCCACAAGCCCTGAGCTACGCTCTGTCCCCTGAGTTCCACTGTTTAGCCCACAGCCACCTTCCCCAGGCCTGCTACAGCAGAAACATCCAGGCTTGACCTGCCTTTCCAAGGTCTTCTGGACCAAGAACCTCAGGGACAAGCAGACAGCTAAAGGTCAGTGTAAGAGCACAATCTACAGGAGCTAGGATAATATAGCACCTTCAGAACCCAGTTATCCTACTACAGCAAGCCATGGACATGTTAACACATCTAAAGCTTAAGAAAATGAACTTAAATCCATTCTTACAGAAGTGACAGAGGCCTTTAAAGAGGAAATAAACAAATCCAATAAAGAAGTATGGGAAGATACAATTAAACAAGTAAAGAAAATGAATAAAACTGTTCAAGACCTGAAAATGGAAATCAAAACAATAAAGAACACACGAACTTAGGGAGTCCCGGAGATGGAAAGCCTAGGGAAGAGAAAAGGAACAACAGAAGCAGACCAGCACCAGCAGAATATAAGAGATGAAAAAGAGAGTCTCAACCTTAGAAGACACAATTGAAGAAACTGATAACATGGCTCAAAGGAAAATGTTAAATCTAAAAATCTCCTGCCACAAAACCTGCAGGAAATCTGGGATAATACGAAAAGACCCAACCTAGGAGTAAGAAGACTTAGAACCAGGTGACGAGTTCTGGCTCCAAGGCCCAGAAAATATTTTCAACAAAATCATAGAAGAAAATTTCTCCGACATAAAGAGATGTCTGTAAACATACAAGAAGGTTACAGAACACCAATTAAATTAGATCAGAACAGAAAATCCTCCCACCACATAATAATCGAAACACTGAATGCACATAACAAAGAAAGGACATTAAAATCTTCTAGAGAAACGACCACTAACACACAAAGCAAACCTGTTCCAACTACACCTGACTTTTCAACAGAGATGCTAAAGCTAGACAGACCTGGGCAAATGTCTTGCAGTCTCTGAGAGACTACAGATGCCAGCCCAGAGGATTCCACCCATCGATGGAGAAAACAAGACATTCCAAGACAAAAGCAAATGTAAACAACATCTATCCATAAATACAGCCCTACAGAAAATACTCAAAGGAAAACTATACTCAAAGGAGGTTAACGATACCCAAGAAAACACAGGAAACAAATAACTGCCTCCACACCAGCAAAAGCAAAAGAAGGGACGCACGTGCACACACACACACACACACACACACACACACACACACACACACCACCACCACCACCACCACCACCAAAAAAAAAAAAAAAATCAAAATAACAGGAATTACCAATCACTGGTCATTAATATCTCTCAACACCAATTAACTCAATTCTTCAACAGAAAGACACAGGCTAACATAGTAGAATGGATGTGAAAACAGGATCCATCATTATGTTGCATATAAGAAACACACCTCAGGAACAAAGATAGACATTACCTCAGAGTAAAGGACTACCAAAAAAAAAAAAAAAAAAAAAAAAAAAAAGGTTTTCCAAGAAAATGCACCTAAGAAGCAAGCTGGAGTAGCAATTCTGATATCTAATAAAACAGTCTTTCAAGCAGAATTAATCAAAAGAGATGGAGAAGGACACTTTATACTCACTAAAGGAAAAGTCCAGCAAGACGATGTCTCAATTCTGAACACTTATGCCCCAGATACAAGGGCATTCACATTCATAAAAGAAATACTTCTAAAGCTTAAATCATCCGTCAAACTCCACATATTAAAAGTGGGAAAAATTCATGCACTTTCATCAATATACAGGTAATGAAACAGAAAATAAATATAGACATAATCTAAGTAATAGACCTAGGAAGCAATTTAACCTAACTTATATCTACAGAAAATGTTGTAATCACAGAAGAATATATCTTCGTCTCAGCACCTTATGGCACCTTCTCCCAAACTGACCATATCCTCATTCACAAAGGAAGCCTCAATAGTTACAAGAATATTGAAATAACATCTTGTATTCTATCAGACCACTATGGATTAAAATTGGACTTTAAAAACAACAGAAACAGAAACAGAAAGCCTACATACTCATAAAAACTGAACAACTTTCTACTCAATAACCAGTGGGTAAGGGAAGAAATAAAGAAATTAAAGAATCTTGAGAATTCAATGAAAATGAAGGCACAACATACCCAATCTTATGAAGACACAATGAAATCAATGCTAAGAGGAAAGTTCATAGCACCAAATGTCAACCTCTAACACTATTAATAATATTGTGCTATGCTTGCAGACATAGCATAACTGTCCTTTCAGAGGCTCTTCCCAGCAGTGGATCGGAATAGATGCTGAGACTCACAGCCAAACATTAGGTGGAGCTCGGGGAGTCTAGTGAAAGAGTTCAGGGGAAGATAGAGGGACCCAGAGGGGACAATAACTCCACAAGAAGACCAACAAAGTTAAATAACCTAGGCCCATGGGGGCTCACAGAGACCTGAAGCACCAAGCAAAGAGCCTGCATGGACTGGACCCAGGCCCCACACACGTATGTAGCCGATGGGAAGCTTGGTCTTCAAGAGGGTCCCCTAGCAATTGGGAAGGGAGAAGTCTCTGACATGGACCCTATTGCTTGCTTTTGCATCACCTTCCCCTAGCTGTGCTGCCTTGTCTGGCCTCAGTGGGAGAGGATGCTCTTAGTCCCTAATGCAGCTTGATGTGCTGAGGTGGGTTGTTGTGGGGTTCCTCTTTTTATAGGAGAAGAAGAGGGAAAGAGGGAAGAGGGTAGGAGGGAGGGACCTAGAGGGAAGGGGCTGTGATTGGGATGTAAGGTGAATAAGTGAAAGAAAAAAAAAAGAAACAAAGAGAGAGACCACACAAGACTCCCTATGCTACTCTGGCCACAGGTCCAAAGAAACTGAAGACTCTTTCTTCTGTGTGTGTGTGTGTGTGTGTGTGTGTGTGTGTGTGTGTGTGTGTGT
>OU015747.1:144642531-144654674 GCA_907169655.1 Acomys percivali
TCTCCCTCTCTCTCTTTCTCTCTCTCTCCCTCTCTCTCTCCCTCTCTCTCTCTCTCCTTCTCCCTCTCTCTCTCTCTTTCTCTCTCTCTCTTTCTCTCTCTCTTTCTCTCTCTCTTTCTCTCTCTCTTTCTCTCTCTCTTTCTCTCTTTCTTTCCCTCTCTCTCTCTCTCTCTCTCTCTCTCTCTCTCTCTCTCTCTCTCTCTCTCTCTCTCACACACACACACACACACACATGTAGGAACTCCCACAAGGTCAGTCAGCCTAAATACCAAGCCTGTGAATAATTCTGGCATATTCTTTCTTCACAGCAAAGCACCCAGACTGTCTGCTGAAGTAGAGTTTGCTTGGAAGTAGGAAAACGGCTTTGATCATTAAGCAGCAGCTTACAGAAAGAGCCTTCTTTCCCACATGCACTGTGGGGTGAAGAAGGGTTCACTCCTCCTTAGGGTAAGCCCCTGGTGTGGGAGACATTTGTTGGGGGAGATGGCATTCTGTATCCCAACTTAACACCATCAGCAGGGACAAGCCATACACCTCTCTCCCACACTCCTATATACCAAACTGAAACTCACCTTTTTCTAAAGACAGGTTGTACATTACCTGAATGGATTATTTAACTTTTCAACTGCTAAAATTAGACTACAGATATATCTTACCAGCATTAAGTTCATTTATTTCACTCACTAAGTAGAAGTTAAGGAGAAAGATCAGATTAATTACAGACAAAAATAAAATCTCATATTTTATTCTTTTGCATATCTATGCTAGGTTGGAAGTTAAATTTGCAATCTGATTATGTAATTTTAGAGAAAGGGCTGGACAAAACTTCTAAGGCTGTAGTTCTAAGGCTTGCCTCTAATATATAAGTAGGTTGGACTTGGGGCAGCCCAAACAGAAGGAAATGTGTTCAGGAGCCATAAGCACATACTTTGAAACATGGATTGCTGTTTGTTCAGCTTCCTGTGAATCTATGACTTGGGGTGGGGAGGGCCATTTGTGAGTTTGAACCATGTTTAGTTCATCTTCAATATGGATGACACTCCCTGCTGTATACCAGGTGTTATGTCATATTTAAACCACCTAACCCAGAGCTGGCACAACATGCATGCATAATGACTTGCAGCTAAAAACAGATGGAGGCTCTTACTAAGATGCACAACTGACCCAAATGCAGAGAACACATGGCTGAGGGATACCCAGCCCTACTGATATGCCTGCAGCGCAGCCAGCCTGCGGGAGAAGAGGGAGGGGAGGGGTATAGATGAAAGAATGGTGATAAAAATAAAAATAAAACTATGAAAAAATAAATGCTCTAAAATGTTTCAAAATACTAAAAGCAGATAAAAAGAGAAGTAAGAAAATTTTAGGATGCAGTCAAAGCAGACTTTTGTACTCTAGACTCTGTCTCCTAAGGGATGCCACATTTTTATATACTTAAAAAGAAAATTCTTCCCCCTCTAGCAGGAGTCAGGCTCCTCCTCTCCCCTCCTCCTCCCTACCCCTAACACTATGAAACTGTACCTATGTGCTCTTGAATCTACAAAAATTACCAGATCCAACTCAGAATATTTGACATATTCTTGCCTCCTTCTAAGTGACCATCCCACAAACACTGCTGCATGTCCCTAAGACCCATCTCCAATCCTTAAAAGGCTTTTTTCCCTGAACGCAATGTGACCCCACTTCACTCCTCAAAGTGACTAATATAACTAAAGACTGAATGCAGACAATGGGTGACCACAGCATAGGATACTGAGAAGGGAAGTCATCTGTTCTTTCTGGCTGGTCTTGAGCTACTCAGCTAGGAAGTATAATATCTTATTCCTTGCATATCAAGAACCACTTATTTCTGAAACAGCAAGCTCGTTTGAAGTCCTATAGGAGTTTTTTGTGAACTGCTACCAGGAACCTCTGGGGACTGGGCTTGTCTCACAAGGTGTAGCTCTTCCTCTTCTGGATCCAGCCCTTACTGTTTCTTTCCTTCCAATTCAAACCATTGCTCATCATGCCAAAAGCTCTGTCCCCTCAGATCAACTTTTTAAAGACCTTACCCTTGCAGCTAGACTTGGTTTGACGGGTTCCACACCACGTTAACAGACTCTGTTGCAAACGACTATGCATCAATAGACACAGGCATGTCCCTCCACAGTACTGTCACTGTAGCCCAGGGTTTGACCCCAGTGCACACTCACCAAAATTCTTGTTATCGTCCTGTGATCTAAGTCACTCACTTTTCAAGACAAGATCCACCAGCAACTTGAGAAAAGGACAGAAACAGCCAGTCTGTACACAGCTGCTCCACACGCTTCTTACCATCGGTGAGCAGGTGTCTTCAGTATGTTGTAATCTTTCTAATACCATAAAACGTTCCCTCTCCACAACATCATTCTAGTATTTGGTTACTAAGAAATCTATGATAAGAAGTGACCATGAATTCAGTTATGCCTTCATATGACCTTACAAAACCCAGTAGTGTATGTATGAATGCATGTGTTTTATATACATTAACATAAATATATATGTCTGTATGCACTATGTACACATATATATATATTTGCATGTGTGCACTGGCATACATGTGTATCTATAAGTATGCATGTGTGTATGTGCATATTTGCAACCAAGGTGTATAGATAACAGCAAGGCACACAAACAGTGCTAAACACTGCTAGAAATGAACCTCCTATCTTACCTGGTGACCACCACTCACAAGTAGATCTACCTTTAATACAAGATACCAGAAGAGTGCCAAGAACCTACACTTAGCTTCCTTCACTTTATAGTCGTCAACACCTGACGCTTTCGCCCTCACTTAGGCTGCGTAAAATCTCTCCCACCTATCAATTTTACTATTCTTTCCTTTCTTCTCAAAACACTGCATGACTCTCTAAGCACATGTAGCAGGAATACAAAGACAACACTTGCTGCACTTTAATTTATAAAGCAGGAGCTGCCTTGTACTATCGTTCATCTTCTTATGGTTAGGGGGAAGACTGGAAGAGTGGCTGTGGGACTCCATTATATCGTGAGAACAAGCTCAGACCCACTGGCTACAGGGGTTCATAATGCTGAAATCTTGTGCAGTGTGTATGATCTTTGCCAGGCACTATTTGTATTCTACCAAAGGAGATACTGAGACTGAAACTTTAGCTTGAATCAGTGGCTTCAACCCCAATGCTGCCTGTACCCAACCCAATGCAATTGTCTCAGCGGTGTAAAGGAGAGCAGACTGTGGGCATTTGTCAAATTTATGAAGTTTTTGTTAGTACTCTCTCATGATTAATGGAGAATGTTCTACAAGATCAGCTGAGAAGATTCTGCCACTCAGGAAAACAACATCAAAGTAGACCTGGGTTCCAGCTGGGCTACTCAGGACAGAGATTTGTTGCTCTGCTTGATTATGCCAATAACTTTCATGTAGCACTCACAGTGATTAAGATCTCAGGCCCTGGAGTCAGACTACCTAAATTCCTATTCTGACACCCCTTATGGTGAGCTGGAAAAGTGTTTCCACTTATATGTTATCTGGGAGGATAATTGTGTCAGAACTAACAGAGAAGAGAATAGAAGATGAAAAGATAGATGGATAGATGGATGACGGATGGATGGATGGATATCAAAGTGCACTTGCATTGCATATATACCCATTTGCCACCTCAAAACAAAACATCAAGTAAAAATATGAGTTTAAAAACAGATAACGCCAATTGTCAGGACTTACAATATCTGGCAGTTTTCATTGGCCCATCATCTGTTTTCTACCACCTATAACACTCACTATTCCTACGTATGGAGTTATTGCAACTCACGTGTGTACAGCCCAAACTTTAATGATGTTCATTTTTAGCTGTACTAGTTTCTTTATGAGAAATATGTGGTAAAGTGAGTATGAAAGACCAGTTGATAGAATTCTAAAGTCTGACTTGGACTCACAATAGCAGATGATCTTCTACAAATTTAGCCAAAATGCATGACATTTGTGAAGACACTGGAGAGAAAAACCTCATGAGAAAAACATTGCTCTTTGCCATTTAAAAATACCAAAGTGAGCACGTTACCTAAGCATTTACATTGGACTTGAACTATTCTCTCTGAATGGATACTGTGTGGCATGAATTACAGATGAGGACATTACAAAATGCTGTACTCTGAGTCAGCTGTGGCTGAGCATGAACGAGCAACCTCAAGTAAGCGATGATCTAGAGAAAAGCCTGACGTCCTACCCAGGGTGGATCTGATGGGTGAGCGAGGAAAGGCTAGTCCAGCTGGCTTCTGAGCTAAGCTATGGGAGGAGGAGAAGTTTGGAGGGTGGCAATGGTTTTCTTCACACAATTTTCCACTGAAATGTGTAACATTCTGGAGAGAACTCAAGAAGAAAGGAGCATAACAGACTGGTCTCCACACTGAGCTCCGGACCCTAGTTCACAGAAAATTATGGCTTAATGACTTTCCACTAATTATCTCTTCTAAATGGGAAAAAATCTCTAAATGTGGAGGCTTCAGTGCCTTACTAATTTCAGGATACAGAGTAGGCAAATCTTCATCCATGTAGGAGTTAATCGGTGACCATCTAAGAAACTAAAGGAGACTCTTTAGCTCCTTAGGGCTGCTATGGGGAATCAGTACTAACTAGTACTATAAAACAACAGAAAGGTACTCTTACATATCTCTGGAGGCTAAAAATATGAGATAAATCTCCAGGTCAAGATACTCCTAAATGCCCCTAAGACTCCTGGGGCTTCCAGGTAACCCTTGGCTTATAAAATCATCTCTCATCTGTTTTCCCGTTTTCTGAGATTTTCTTCCCTTTATCTCTCTATGTATTTTTTTTTCTTCCTATAAGGGCACAAGTAATAGGACTTGGAGACTACACAAAATTTAATATGACTTCATCTAATTAATTCACATGCAAAAACTCTATTTTCAAATTAGGTCACATGAATATTTGTGCAATACCACTGAACTCAGTTCAGCTGTCATGAGCAAACGTGCAAGGACTAAATGCCAGGTTCAGAAGTGCCCGTTCAGCTTCTACTTCTGCCTCAGATACCTGGCATAACCAGTGCAAACCTCGGTGCCCACTGTAGACCCTTCACCCACATCTTATTTCTGCAGGCCTTGGTACTTTCTGTGGATCAGGCACAGCGTTGCAAAGGCCACACTTTTGGAAGGAGAATAAATTTTACTTTGAATGCATGCTCCATTGAACAAGCATCTAAGGAGACAGCCCACGCTTCCCACTTCCCAGAGGGCTGGCCTCAACTGTGGTAAAACACTCGGAGGAAGCTGCAGAGCTACAGAACCATGACCTCCCATTAGATGCGCTGGTGGAAAACATGACACAGAGAGATAAGGAGCAAGGAGACTGCAGGGGTGCGCACCTCTGGGGCAGCAGCTCAGACCCACAGCTGCTCAAATGATACAGACTGCAGGCCCAAGGAAATGCATCTTTTCTACTGGTGACCAAGCAACTGCAGTGACCCAGAAACAGGTGGCAGGGCAGCTTAAGGACTGTCTCCAGAGGGAGGACAGGCTCAAGAGCTCTGACTTTCCCATGAGAGTCAGAAACTAGGGTTTCTCCAATTATTATAAGAGGACACATGAAACTGAGGCTGTGGTGTGACACTGGGGAGAGTGTGGAGTATTGTGCATTGCTCTGTAAACTGTTCCTAGGACACACAACAAACATTTGTTTACCCCAGATAAGGCACCAACAACAGACAAAACAATAAATTCCCCAGGGTTACTTACAGAGCACGGATGAGGATTTGTTTACAGGTATGTGAGTGTCCCCTAAACTGCTGCATTGCTGCAAAGCCCCACTCCAAAACGACGGCCTTGTGAGAGTTGCACCAGGAAGTCCCACTTCTCGCTGACTTTCTATTTCCTGTGTACCCTAACATATCCCATGATCACTTGCAGCTAGGGTGATGAGCAGAAAGGAGGAGGAGTTGGAATCCCAGGTGAGGCTCTTGTAACCTTCCCTCCTCCCCCTACTACTCCTTCACCGCCGCCACAGACCTGGCAACCACCGTCTTGTTCTCCTCATTAGTAGCCATGACTACAAGGTCAAGTTCATTTCTATTCCAACATGGCATCATGTTCTACCCAGAGGAAAACATGACACACAAATGTTCATCTGGCATTTTTGTCAGCAAGGGTCTTCTGTTAGCTGCTTTTACATCATTGTGACCACAATGCCTAGAAGAAATGATATAAAGGAAGAACTCTCTGTTTTGTTTATGGTTGAGAAGATTGCAGTCCATCACAGAAGGGAAAGAAAACTGGTCCATCTCAGTTTTTGATGGAAAGAGGGCATGATGGGAACCAGCAAAGACTTCCCAGGCCCACCGCACTGCCCTATTCCACTGGGCAGGTCTCATTAGTTAGGAGAGTCTCCAGCTGGCATTCTATTTCTCTTAAACATCAGGCCACACCCCCTTGTAGGCTACTCTTCTCCACAAGGAGGATAATCAGCTGCTGAGGTCCTGCAGTCCCTCTCCACTTGCAGCTACAAGCCCAGTTCTTTCTAATACCCAGGCCCAAGACAACCTTGAATTATAATTTAGTGCCTACCTACCTTGTGGCTCCTGGTTTATAGGCTAGGTCACATCATACAGAACTTTCTTCAACCCTCTGGAAACCTTTGAAAACAAGGAGTTCCCTTTGTCCTTTGGAATTGAAGACCTATCCCTTCCTTCAGGGACCCTGTCTGATGTAGCTGTCATCTTTCTCTCATAATGAAGTGACTTGAAGGCTTGCTCTTTTGCTCCGGGGCCTCGGGGCCTCACCAAGGCCATCTGTGGCTGTGGCGCTGTAACTCTCCTAATGAAGTTCTTCTGGCAAGAATTCATCTTGGCTTCCTTTTACAGAGTCATTACAATGCCTTCTATTATTTATCTAATAGGCCTCACCTCCTAAAGGTTGCACAGACTTGAAAAATACCACTGCCATCTGGGAAACAGGCATTCCTTAGGGCTGCCTTAGTTAGGTTTTCTATTGTGACTGAAAGCAAGTTGGAGAGGAAAGGGTTTATTTCGCATACACTTCCACATTGTAGTTCGTCACTGAAGTAAGTCAGAGGAGGAGCTCAAACAAGAGATGATGCAGAGGCTATGGAGGTGCTGCTCACTGCCTTGCTCCTCATGGCTTGCTCAGCCTGCTTCCTTACAGAATCCAGGACTGTCATCCTAGGGGTGGCCCCACCCACAGTGGGTTGAGCCATTCCCCATCAATCATTAATAAAGAAAATGCCTTACAGCTGGATCTAATGGAGGCGTTTTTACAATTGAGGGTCATTCCTTTCAGATAATTCTAGCCTGTGTCAAGTTGGCATACCACAGCCATCACAAGGGCCAGTTCAGATTCAGACCATATCAGATCAAAACGTTTCAATACTCGGAGGGACCTCTTCCCTGAGTATTAACCTCCAAATAGCTAATAAGTATTGGGTTGTAATTTCCTTTCCAGAGCTTTCATTTTATGATATTCCAGATGTCATGATAGAGGTTAGATATGAATAAATTCATTATTTATTATTTTAGAACAAAGATCAGACATTCAGAGATCTCAGGTCTTTCCCCTACTTTATCAGTCCATATACCTGACTGGTGCCAAACTGCAGAGGAGGCATACCCCGCCCCCCAGTGCCTGCTTTTCTATGGAAAACCATTCCTCATGGAGCAGACACTCACATTGTGAGTTGCAGAAGCCAGCATTTCCTACAACCTTTGCAGACTGGTGCAAGAGAGCCGGATGGCTGATCCACTGTAAAACTGCAGTACTGGATCTTTATCTGGTAGAAATTATTAGCACAGTGCCCAGTTCCATGTAGTTCATCAGTGTTCTAGTGAAATAGCTCTCTGACTAATCTCTGTGAGCGAAAAGGACCAACCCAATCAGGAAGAAGCTATTTACCACACATACAACTTGTTTGTATAAATTAAGGCAAAAAAATATTTTAAAATAGTAAGAAAAGAAAAAAAAAATATATATATATATACCCTCCTTGCCAAAGAGAATAAAGCAAGAGAAACACATGACATATCCACTCTCTGGCCCTTTGAGGAAAGTATAATAAAGGAAAATAGATATATCACAACTCGGCTCAATTCAAGCGTCTGTGTCTGAATGTTCTGCCTCCTCTCAGATGGTGACCAAGAGCTTCAATCTCTTCCTCCATCAGCACAGACTGGGAGGGCTAGGAGACGGCTCAGTGGGAAAGAGTGCTTGTTGTACAAGCATGAAAGCCCAAGCTTAAATCTCCAGCTCCCACACAAAAAGCTGGTCATGGTTGCAATTGCCTGTAACGGCAGAGACAGGCAGATCCCAAGAGCTCACTGGCGGGACAGGCTAGCCAAAACATCAAGCTCCCAGTTCATAAAGAGACCCTGCCTCAAGGCATTAACATGGAAAGTCGTAGAGGAACACTCCTGATGCCCTGCTTTGCCTCCACATGTGAGCACACAGGTGAATGCATATGGTTCCTTGTGAGTTGTGAGAATCACACAACCATAATGCTTTTAAGCAGCTTAATAGACAAGTGCCTAGCAGAAAGAGTTCTCAATGAATTCCAACACTATTTAAAATTTATTTCATAAAGGAATTTAAGATAAGAAAACTAGCCTCAGAGAAGTTCTTTAACTTATCAAAAGTCACTGTCTCCTGGGTTATAACACCTATCACAGTGTAGACCTAATATGTAATTAGTATGCATTCAGAATGTGTTCCTTCACTCATTCAGCAAACACTGAGTGAGGCTTTGGAGATGAGAGAGCCAGACCAGCCCTTCCTTAGGGAGTATGCCGGCTGCAACAAGTGTCTAATATAACATGCTACAGACACTGAACCACGTCTTCCTAGGAAATGGGGAGGAAACAGCCAGTCTAGGGGAAGGAGATGCTCAGTAAGCAGAGGAAGTTCTAAGAGATTGACACAAGTAATGAGTGAGGGTAACAGAGCCTATGAGATTATGAGGTCAGCAAGTTTTTAGGCTTCCCAGGATCACAGATTCAATAACTTCTATAAGAGAGACAGTATGGTCACCTATCAAGAATAATGTAGAACTAAGTGACACTCTCTCTCTCTCTCTCTCTCTCTCTCTCTCTCTCTCTCTCTCTCTCTCTCTGTGTGTGTGTGTGTGTGTGTGTGTGTGTGTGTGTCTGTGTGTGTTTGTGTATATATTTGTGTGTATGTTTGTATGTGTGTGTTGCGAGCATGCACCATGGACAAAGCTCTACAGTGGTCAGTAGATAAAATAACATTTAACAAATGGAAAATATACATATCTAGGTTAAAACCCATAACCAGGTCCCTAAGTCCTTGAGATGAATGGCACAGCCCTTTCCTGACCACCAGCACACAGAGTTGATCATTCTCTCCTCCACCCTCAACATGCCTACTTCAGGCACAGAACCCTACCAATATTCCTCACCTCAGCTCACTCCGCCCGTCCTTTCACTGCACCCCATCTCTTGCCTCACTCGCACTTTCTCATAATCCTAACATCCTGTCAGTCATCCACTCCAATATGGATGCCTTGCTTCCTTAGGATGGTGCTCTCCCCATTTCTCACAATTCTTTGTTTAGTGGTCCTAGGCCCGACATCATGAGCAGAGCAGGAGAGTTTGAGCCAACTCTTTTACTTCTCTGTACTTTAGTTTACTGATGTATTACATGCCAGTAGGTTACCCCTCAAAGGCTTATTAGAGAAATTAAACAAAGCAGCTAGAAGCACTGTACCATTCTGAGTGTTCCACAAGCAGGAAGTGAATTTTAAAAACGGCATCCACTTTTTAAATTATACCTCCCTATTGTATTGTTTATCACTATTTTAATTGAATAAATAACTGCATAATTATTTAACTCATGATATCTCCAACTGAATGCAAAGGACTGAATACGTAGGCTAGTCTCCTGCGTTGTGTATGAGAGTCTAGTAGGAACTGAGCCTTCAAGGAGTATTTGTGTAGAAAAGTAGACAAGGATACCAGCGGGTCTGGAAAGACAACGATGGGCCTGATGCCGCATCGGGACCAGACTAGGGAGGAAGTGAAGTTGGAAGGATGCTTGGTAACTTTGAAGAACAATGTAGCATGAAAAGCAGCAAGTTCAAATACTAGAAGCATTCATCACAGACTTTATTCAAAAGAAGAAAGAAACACATTTTCGCAATAATAATATGATGGTAGAAGTAAGGCAATTGAAGGACACACACATCCTCACTCACACGTCTCTGTAAAACAGGAAATGGAGTCTCTGAAGTCTGTCAAGCCATGTATATCTTACTTGCATGTATCCATCTTGGCAGACTTAGAAAGTGCTTTATTTCTTCAATTCTAAAATGAAGGTGAGACTTCCTTGCCAAGGTTTGATGAATAAATTAAAATACCCATATAATGTTTTCATACATAGTAAACATTTGATGAATAGTACCTGTACTGTCCCTTAGTACGATGGTGATTATTCATGCATAAAAGGTACATTTCAATGTGATTATGCACAAACCAGTCAATTACTAAGAGACACTGCTGTGGTTTTTTTCCCCTGAAAGGATCTTATGCTAAAGGCATGCCTTTCATAAGGCATGAAGTTATGAAGCAGTGACCCCTACATACACACAAATGCACACATACAAACACACACACACACACACACACACACACACACACACACACACATCTGTTAACTGCATACTTCCTTTACTATGTCAGCTTTGATGACTCACACTAATGATGCTACACAGCTGGTTCCAGGAACAAAACTTTATTCTGGTTGCAGGACTCCAGATGCCTTCTGGGGCAAATACCAGAAGAAAAGTCCTATCACTCATTCTAGAGAAAATAACTGGAAAGAAGGCCTTGAAAGGCTACGGGATGTTAAGGTCTGAGGTTGGCCAAGATGGCGCCATCACCAGTGCATTATAAAACCTGGTCCCTTTGGGGCATCTTATCCATCACTGTCTTTCCAGATCTCTCTGTATTCTTGGTGAAGTAAATTCAATTTTCTTCCCAAATACTCATCAATGGCTTAGTTCCCCCTGTGCCCTCAGAACAAAATGCCAAGACAGAATGCCCCACGTGCTCAGACTGTTGAATTCAGTTGGAGATATTAGGTGTCAAAGAATTAATTATACAATTATTTATCCAATTATGACAGTAATAAATGCTACAACTGGGAGATACAACTAAAAGAAAATCTTGGCTGCACTGCTTACCAGTTTGTATGACCTTGACTTAGTTAATTTATTTGAGCTTTATTTTCTTTATCTGTAGAATGGGGTTAATACCCACCACAGAAGATTACTGGGAACAGGAAATGAAATGATGCGTGCATCCCACAGTGCTGAGTGTCCGGTGTGCGCTACAGGTTAATAGAGGGCAGGCATGTCATTTTCATCTATTTGCAAACCTCTCATGCTGATGAGGAGTGAGACATAAGAGGTTAAAATCCGTACACGGGGCCATTGGAATTTGCAAGAACTTTGGTAATAAACATCAAACCTTGGCCTTCAGAGCAGAAAGAATGAGATACCATCGCGAACCCACACAGGAAGTGGTCCAAGATATTTCAGAGACAATTTGAATTCCCCAGGCTTGCCGTACCCCTCTTTTCTCTTAACATTTAAGAAAGTCTTTCCAAAGATCCATTTTGTCTCTCAATGAAGACAGAAACCCCAAGGAAGGAATTTGGGCCTATCTTGAGCCAACGTAGGAACTCAGAGCAAGCTGCCTGCGTGGGCCTGTTTCCTTCAACATTCCAAAGCAAGAGTTGTCAAACATGGGGCAGCACTTGGCCTGAGGTTCTCACACATGGAACCTCACTAGTGATAATGTCAGGGTTAAGTTTAAACTTACTAGACAGAGCTATCTGCACCTTTCCAGCTCCCTTCTGAAAGCAAAGTTCAGAGTCATGGTTTATGAAAGATTGAGACTCAAATCTGACAAAGTCTTGTCTCATTCCTCCTCATCCTTGGGAGACTAAAATTAAAAAAAAGAGGGGTCTAGCCTGCTGTCTGCAAGAGGCAGGATAGGTGCCACTCAGTCATATTCTCTCTCTCTCTCTCTCTCTCTCTCTCTCTCTCTCTCTCTCTCTCTCTGTGTGTGTGTGTGTGTGTGTGTGTGTGTGTGTGTGTGTGTGTGTGT
>OU015747.1:144654684-144674711 GCA_907169655.1 Acomys percivali
TGTGTGTGTGTGTGTGTGTGTGTGTGTGTGTGTGTGTGTGTGTGTGTTTTATTAGGGGTGTCAATCCTCCAAATGCAACTGCATCACCCTGAAACACTAACCTCAGGTTCATTATCCAGTCCTCCCCCGAGGCTGCCTCTGCAGTGGCCCACTGGCCAGCGCTGTTTCTCAGTTGCTGGAAGACAGCGCAGCCAGAACCTCAGGCAACACATCATGGCTACCTCTGCCTAGTCCACAGGATTAATTTCACTTTAGCAGATCAAAGGAATAAGGCATGAATAAAAGAATGTCTGTGGCAGGGCAAAAGCAGGTGACACACAGAAAGACAAGCTGTCTCCTGAGACGTGTTTGTGTTTGGGGTTTGTGGAAAGTACAGCCTCCACTCAGCTCTGGGACAGGTGAAGTTTGCAGATAGAACTTGTATTCTAGAAGTTGGAACAATGCTACCAGGGTCAGCTCTATAGAAAAGTCCCTGAAGGCTTGGTTGCCAGTCTGTGGCTCTCTTCAGAGCTGGAAAGTTCCTAGACTTAAGTCAAGGTGGTGAGGAAGTTAGGTCATTAGAAGTATGCTCTTGAAGAGGATATTGGGACCCTCCCCTTTTTTCATTACTTCCTTGCCACCAGGTCAATGGCTTTCTTCCCTATTACAAGGTTCTCATGGTCTTCTCTCCTCACTGCAATCCCAAGGGGAAGAGGACCAGGAGACCACGTGAAATCTCTGAGACCATGAGTTAGCCACCATAAGACTTTCATCATAAGGTATGAATTGATTTCTTAGATATTTTGTTATAGAAACAGAAAACTGAACAACACAAATAATCTCTCTATCATGAAATGGAAGTCTCTCACTGCAGGGACAGTGAGTTGGACATTCCATTAGTCAGAAGAATTTGAATTATGTAAAAATTCTGACATAGCAAAGGGAGTTAGATGCAAAAGGGAAAATCCCACATAAAGATCAGACCCAAGAAGACACGTACTGGAGCCCTGTGAGCGGCCAATCTTCTTAAAGCACGAGAGCATGAACGCCTCTCTATACTTTGTATCCTCATCCAAAATGGAATTAAGAAGCTTGGTATACTAAGCTTGGTGTATACCTTTAATTCTAGCACTCAGGAGGCAGAGGCAGGTAGATCTTTGTGAGTTTGAAGCCAGTCTGGTCTACGCAGTTATTTCCAGGTCACCCAGAGTTACATGCTGAGACCCCGTTTCAAAACACAAACAAAAAAATAGAATTAATAATGCTTGTCTTGCCAGTTTGTTTTGCAGATGAAATACTAAATAGTCCTGTGGAGCAATACTCATAGTTGGGAAGTTTCTAGAATTAAGTCAATTTTAAACACATTCTAATAGTAAATAAAATTTTGATATACTACTTAAAATACTGTGGTGGAGCCTTTGGGAGACAACAAGGAAAAAACATGTCCAGTGCTCAGTGGCTCTCTGGGAAAAGTCTAAGCATCCTTTTGAATGTATATGGCACCTTTTAAAGCCTCTCTCTCTCTCTAGTATATGCTTTAATATATGTTAAAGTTGTTTCTTAATTTCAAAAATAAAGACAATTGTCTCCAACATTAGTCAGAATATGATGAAATTTTTGCAAGTGGAAGTCAGTAGGAAGACACAGTGAGGCTTGGAGTAGCTCAGTGGTGAGGCATCTACTTATCATGTAAAGGTCCTGGGTATGATACCAGGGCACACATGTGTACAATGCATATAACACAGAATCCTAAACACTAAAGTTGGCATGTTATATATAGGACACATCCACTCTCTGTGACAACACGCTGAAAGTAACAGAGGTGTTCTTCTCATCTAACAGCTGTGAAGACTGAAGCACAAAAGGTAAATGATTTCCCAAGTGTAAGCAGCAGATCCCCCAGCCTCACAGCCTGGATGATGAGTTCAGGCTATGAGCTATTTATCTCATCTCAGCTAGGAAACACTGCGGTAGACAGAGTTTTAATTTATTAAAAAATAAAGAACTAAGCTTTATGTCATAGTGGTAGTGGGCAACTGCCAACGGAGTGTGCTGATGCAGAGCTCACAGGTAGTGAGTTGTTTGTACTTACAGATCAGCTTTCCTGCAGTATAATTTGTACATAACAAAATACAGACATTTTAGGTGTGCACCTTAGTGAGCTTTGACAAATCATATTATCCTCAGCTAAGTTCAATCCAAAAAAGAAAAAGAAAAGAAAAGATAGATGACTTCATCAGCCCAAAAAGTATCCTCATGCTCTTTTGAAAGATAAAATTCTTGCCTCCCTCAGAGCCAGGTAAACATCAATTTATTTGCTTCAAAAAGACATTAACTCTGGCTGTTCTAGAATTTCATATCAATGGATTCTATGCTGGTTAGTTTCCATCAACTTGACACAAAGCTGAGTTACCAGGGATGCGTGAATCCCCACTGAAGGATTGCCTCTATCAGGCAAGCCTGAGGGGGAGTCTGTGGGGCATTTTCTTGATTAACAATTGATGTGGAAGGGCCCAGCCACGGGTTTTGCCAACTCTGGGTGGGTAGTTCTAGGCCGCATAAAAAAGGTAGAAGAGAAAGACACAGGAGCAAGCCAGGAAGCAATGCTCCTCCACGGCCTCTGCATCAGTCCCTAATCCCTTGAGTGTCAGCCCTAATTTCCCTTAGTGATGGACTGTGACCTCAGAGGTGACTGTAAAGTTTCTTTTGGATACAAAGAGCCTCTCTGCCAAGTATATGTAGTATAAATACCTTCTATGTCTGTGGCTTGTAGGTAAATAACTATTGTATACTCAGCTTTCCCCTAAGAAAAACACCTAAATTTATACCTTTAAAGGGAACTAGAATCTCAGGAAATGGAAAAAGGAGAGTAGTGTAGTCAGGTAGGTTGGAGAGAGAAACTGAGTGATACACCGTGAAATTTAGAATTTAGTCTGTTGGCTTCTGGAAGCTGTGAAGAGTCCCTAATACACAACGACTAGAACCAAAGCCCTACTTTGGGGAAACACTTTATTTTTATTTTATTTATTTATTTATTTTTATTTTGTTTTATTTTATTTTTGTTTTTTGTTTTTTCGAGACAGGGTTTCTTTGTGTTATCTTAGCGGTCCAGGATTCACTTTGTAGACCAGGCTGACCTCGAACTCACAGCAATCCCCCTACCTCTGCCTCCCAAGTGCTGAGATTAAAGGCGTGGGGAAACACTTTAAAAACAAAGAGATTTCCAAAATGGCAGCACCCACGTATCTGAGTAACCTAGTGACTGACTAAAAACACTGATGTGGGTGTTTTCTGGATGGTTGGGTACATCCTGGGAGCTGGAGATGCACAGTTCCAGCCCCAGCCCCACCCCCACCCCACCCCCACAGCGGTCTCCCAGGTCCAGGAGTCCTGCGGCCCTGTGCTTTCTGCCTATTTGAGCATGGGTCAGCAGTTCTAGGAACGCTCCACTGCAGCAACCAGACCTCAGATTCTTCCCACTTCCCCGAGGGCAGCACCTAAATATTGGGGTCAGCATCCCAACTTCCAATCCATGGTTCTACTGGGCCCCCTGTGGAGACCCGTAGGACAATAGGAGCACACAGGGTCCCGGTTCCAAGATATCGGAGACCAGTTGAATCTGAATGCTGGGAGCGCAGTGTCTGCTCAGCAGCAAGCCACTTTGTGGATGACTCTGAAACGCTAGCATCCCGTTCGTATGCCTCTGGACTTCCTCTCCATCCTAAAGATTACTCTGGACTCCCGAGATGTTCGTTCAGCTCTACTGTCTTGAGGAGACCGGCAGGACCTCACTAGATCACAAAGGCTCAAGAAATGAAGCAGGTTATGGGAACAAACAGCCAATGCCATGGACACCCAGATGGCTAAAGGCCAGTGTAAAACTACAATCAACAAAAACCAGGACAATATGGCTCCATCAGGACCACCCCCCAAACACTAGATATTCTAATGCAGCTGAAACACAGGAAAATGACCTTCAATCTGTGCTTATAAAGTTGTTACAGGCATTTAAAGAGGAAATGAATAAATTCTTCAAAGAAATACTGGAAAATACAATCAAACAAATAGAGGCCATCAAAGACACACAGGAAAATACAATCAAACAAGTGAAGGAAATGAATAAAATGGTTCAAGACCTGAAAATGGAAATAAAATCAATAAAGAAAACACAAACTAAGAAAATCCTGGCGATGGAAAACTTAGAGAATAGAACAGGAACCACAGAGGTAAACATAATCAACAGAATACAGGATCTTGAAGAGAGAATCACAGGTGTAGAAGATACAATTGAAGAAATTGATACATCTGTCAAAGAAAATACAAAACAAAAACCCTCTTGAACACAAAACATACAAGAAATCAAGGACACCATGAAAAGACAAAGCCTAATAATAATAGGAATAGAAGAAAAAAGAAGAGTCCAGGCTCCAAGGGCCAGAAAATACTTTCAAGAAAATTATAAGAGAAAATTTCTTCAACCCAAAGAAAGAAATGGCACTTAAACATACAAGAAGCTCACAGAACACCAAATAGACTAGAACAGAAAAGAAATTCCTCCCACCATAAAATAATCAAAGCACTAAATCTATGGAACAAAGAAAAAGTCTTAAATTTGGCAAGGGCAAAAGGCCAAGTAACATAGAAAGGCAGACCTATTCGAATCACACATGACTTCACAACAGAGACTATGAAAGACCAGCAAAGCTTTCAATCACCATAGAGGGAGAAGACAAGCTGTTCCATAACAAAACCAAATTCAAACAATATCTGTGCACTAACCCAGTTATACAGAAGACACTAGAAGGAAAACTCCAGTCCAACAAGGTCAACTACACCCAAGAAAACACAGGATATAAATAATTCCACAACAGCAAAACCAAAAAAGACAAACACACAAACATACTGTCACCCCCAACACCATAGTAAAAAGTACTAAGAATTATTGGTCACTAATATCTAGCAATGTCTTTGGACTCAACTCTACAATGAAAAGACACAGGCTAACAGAATGGATGTGTAAACATAATCCAATATTCTTCTGCGTACAATAAGCACACCTCAGCAACAGATAGATGTTACCTCAGAGTAAAGGGCTGGGAAAAGGTTTTACAAAGCAAATGGACATAAGAAACAAGCTGGAGTAGCCATTCTAATATCTAATAAAATAGATTTTCAACCACAATTAATTAAAAGACATGGGGAAGGATACTTCATTCTCATAAAAGGAAAAACTCACCAAGAGAACATCAATCCTGAACAGCTATGTTCCAAATACAAGGGCACCCATATTTGTAAAAGAAACATTATTAAAGCTTAAAGCACACATTGATCCACACACATTAATAGCGGGAGACTCCAACACCCCACACTCTCCAATAAACAGATCATCAAAACCAGAAACTAAATAGATAAATAATAAAATTAACAGAAGTTTGGAATCAAATAAACCTAATAGATGTCTACAGAGCTTTTCACCCAAACACAAAAGAATATATTTTCCTCTTAGCACCACACAGGCTGGTAGCCACCATCAGATTAAATGCAAAGAAACTCAAAGCAATCACACTAAAATCAGGGACAAGACAAGGCTGCCCACTCTCTCCATCTCTTCAGTATAATACTAAAAGATGTATCTAGAGCAATAAGACAACTAAAAGAGACAAAGGGGAAGCAAATCAGAAAGAAATCCAAGTGTTGCTATTTGCAGATGATATGACAGTATACATAAGTGACCCCTAAAATTCAACTAGAGAACTTCTACAGCTGGTAAACACCTTCAGCAAAGTGGCTGGATACAAGATTAATTTTTAAAAGAATCAGTAGCCCTCCTGTATACAAACAACAAATGGGCTGGGAAAGAAATTAGGGAAACCACACCCTTCAAAACAGCCACAAATAATGTAAAGTATTTTGGTGTAACTCTAATCAAACAAGTCAAAGACCTATATGACAAGAACTTCAAGGCTCTAAAGAAAGAAATTGAAGAAGGCATCAGAAGATGGAAAATCTCCCATGCTCATGGATTGGTAGGATTAACATAGTAAAAATGGTCATTTCACTAAAAGCAATCTACAAATTCAATGCAACCCCCATGAAAATACCAACACAATTTTTACAGACCTTGAAAGAACAATTATAAACTTCATATGGAAAAACAAAAAATCCAGAATACCTAAAACAATCCTATAAAATAATAGAACTTCTGGAGATGTCTCTATCTGTGACTTCAAGCTCTGCTACAGAGCAACAGTAATAGAGACTGCATGGTTCTGGCATAGAAACAGACTGGTTGATCAGTGGAAGCAAATCAAAGACTCAGAAATAAACCCACACACTTATGGATACATGATTTTTTACAAAGAAGCCAAAACAATACAATAGAAAAAAGGCAAAATCTTCAACAAATGATGCTGGTCTAACTGGATGTCTATGTGTAGAAAAATGCAAATAGATGCATATTTATCACCTGACACAAGTGGATCAGAGGCCTCAACATAAAAACAGATACACTAAATCTAGTAGAAAAGAAAGTGAGAAAGAGTCTTGAACTCATTGACATAGGGGACAACTTCCTGAGTAGAACACCAACAGCTGAGGCCCTAAGATCAATAATTAATAAATGGGACGCCTTGAAACTGAAAAGCTTCTGTAAGGCAATGGATACTATCAATAGAATGAAATGGCAGTGTACAAATTGAGAAAAGATCTTCACCAATCCTAAATATGACAAAGGGTTAATACCCAAAATATGTAAAGAACTCAAAAATTAGACACCAACAAACAAAATAACCCAATTAAAAAATGGGATACAGAGCTAAATAGAGAATTCTTAACAGAGGAATATCAAATGGCCAAGAAGCACTTAAAGAAATGCTCAACATCCTTAGTCATCAGGGAAACATAAATCAAAACGACTCTGAGATTCCATCCTACAACCATCAGAATGGCTCAAATCAAAAACTCAAGTGACAGCACATGTCGGGGAGGATGTAGAGAAAGGGGAACACTCCTCCACTGCTGGTGGGAGTGCAAACTTGCACAACCATTTTGGAAATCAATCTGGAACTTTCTCAGAAAACTCTGAATAGCTCTACCTGAAAACCCAGCTATACCATGCCTGAACATACAAAAGGACACTTTCTCAAATATGTTCATAGCAGCTTTATTTGTAATAGCCAGAATCTGGAAACAACCTAGATGTCCCTCATCCAAAAAATAGATAAAGAAACTGTGGGACGTTTACACAATGGAATACCACACTGCCATTAAAAACAAGGGGAAAAAATGAGATTTGCAGGCAAATGGATGGAACTAGAAAAATCATCCTGAGTAAGATAACCATGACCCACAAAGACATACATGCTATATACTCACTTAGAAGTGGGTTTTAGCCAGTTAGTACAAAATAAACATGCTACAGTGCACAGATCGAAGGAAGATAAGTAACAAGGAGGATCCAAGGGAGGATGCTTAAATCTCACTCAGAAGGGGCAATAGAATGGACAGAGGTAGTGGTTGAAGAGAGGGAACAGGGCAAGAGAGGGAGAAATAAAGGTGGAGATCAGATCTGAGGAAAACAAGGGCAGGAGGACAGAAGGCACGCAAAGAAAACAGAAACTGTGGGAGGGGGCCATGCCTGTGACCAGCTGGAGACCTAAGCCAGGATAGGCCTCTGGGAGGATACAAGGGGGACTATAGCTGACACTCCTAGTAGCCAGGCCTGTGGAGACTCAAGAGGACACCCTCTAACTAGACAACACTCGTGGGAGAGGGAGGAGAATTCCAACTTTGATCAAAAACGTACCCTGCCTACAAGATATGAACGGATAAATATAGAACAGATAGATCAGACCAATTCCTGGCCCAACCCAAGACCCGCTCCATGGAAGAGAGCCAACCCCCCGCCCCTTCCATCACTATTAACGATAATCTGCTGTGGTTGCAGATGGGAGCCTGGCAGAGTTTTCCTCTAAGAGGCTCCACCCAGCAGCAATTTGTAACAGATGCTGAGACTTACAGCCAAACATTGGGCAAAGCAAAGGGTGTCTAGTGGAAAAGTGGGGACAGGGAGGATAAAAGGACCTAGAGGTGACAAGAGCTCCACAAGACCAACAGAGCCAACTAACCTGGGCCCTGGAGGCTCTGTGGAGTCTGAAGCACAACCAAGGACCATCCACAGACTGGACCTAGGTACTATACATAGACATAGCCAATGGGCAGCTCAGGCTTCATGTGGGTCCAGCAGTGAGGGAATCAGGGGCTGTCTTTGACATGGACTCTGTTGCCTGCTTTTTGACCACTTCCCCCTGAAGGGACTGCATTGCTAGGCCACGGGGAAAGAGGACAAACTCAGTCCTGATGTGACTTGACCAGCTAGGGTGGGTGGGTAGGGGAGCTCCCCTTTTCCAAGGAATAGGGGAGGGGTGATGGGGGAGAAAGGGTGGGACTTGGAGGAGAAGAAAGAAGGGGCTATGACTGATATATAAAGTGAATAAATAAATTAATTTTGGAACATACAAGTGAGAGAATAACAATCAGAATGCGATATGAATAAATCATAATAAATACATAAAAGCTGAAGAAAACTAAGTTTTCTTAGTTACTTTCTGGTTGTTGAAATGACATGAAAAAGATTTTTCTAGAACAAGGTTTCAGAGGGCTCAGTCTATGTGACCTAGCCTTGTGTGTTTGGGCAGGCCCAGTGTCAGTGAGTTAGTGAAGTGCAGTCTCCTCACATTGTGGTAGACATAAAGCATGGGACAAAGGAAATATGGACCAGATATGATCTTCAGGGCAGAACCCTCATGATCTAATTCCTATACATAACCCGCCCCCATCACCCACAGTTTCCAGACTCTTCCAAAATATTAGCAGCAGACATTAAAAGTATACATCTCTGGGATATATTGCAAAACCAAATCATGTCCTGAGCCAGGGTGCTAAAAATTATAATTCATGCAATGTAATCCACAGCTCCTGAAGAAGACTGGTGGTAAATTGTGAGGAACCAATAATTAGATGATGGGGACCCCACAGTTCTAAATGGAGTGGCGGGCAGACAGACAATGCGGCTGCACAGCTGAGGAAGGCAGGAGGAGGAGCTCTTACGAGAAATGTAGGAATGCACAGTCCTGTGCTGATGGGGCCTTGGCCCCTCTGGGCTACCATAAAGAACTTCTCTACCCAGACTAGGCAAATTATTTAGTTTAGCACTAGTGCATCACCAGAGGACAGGGCATGAGTTCAATAGGGAGTGGGCCAACATAAGAAGCTGAAGTGTCTATTTCCCCAGAGAAAATGAACCCAGAGATACAAAATTTGGGACTGTTATCTTCAAAGGAAGAAACAGTCATCAGACACTGCAGGAAAAGAGGCGTTATTACGACAGAGAAGAAAAGAGAAAAGGGAATTTTTCAGTAAAAAGCTGTGGGAAGAGGAGCAAACACAGGCTGAGGAGAAGAGGGAGAAAGTGGTTTCAAAAGTCAGAAGAACCCCCAAAGACTGCCGGAAATGTCTAAGGAAATCCCAGACCACGTGGCCAGTGCTTCGGAGAACCCCCAAAGACTGCCGGAAATGTCTAAGGAAATCCCAGGCCACGTGGCCAGTGCTTCAGAGAAGTTGGATATTGGAACTGGTCAGTCTCAACACTGGACTTGGGTGACCTTGGCACAGCTTGGACATGGATGTCTGACTTGCTGCTAGGTGCGGGGTGCTCATTTGCTAGGGCTGGCAGAAGCACATCGTGGGTAACTTTAGCAACAACAGAAACATGTTCTGCAAGTCAAAAGCAGAGCTGATTTCTTCTGTCTCTCCCTTTAGAAGGTATGTGGTTACCTTCTCCTTTGTCTAATCTACCTCTTTAAAGATCTTGTTCCTAATTACGGTAGCAGTCTGAGGTTTTGTGAGTAAAGATTTCAGCATAGGTTTTGATAGGACACAATATAAAAGTCAAATGCACCTGAGGATCTCAGCACTATCAGCTAATGGCTCAACTGTGTTGCACGCGATCTGTAATCCTCAGGTTGGCTCCAAGGGGTTGCTCACCCGACGTTAGTCACAGGGACAGCTATGGAAGAGAGGAGAAGGAATGCAGGAGCTTTCTAGGCTTGAGCTCACATGCAGTTCATCACTGATGGCGTATTCTACTGGCCACAGCAACTCACCACCTGCTCATGTCCAAAGGGCAGATAATCACGGTCAGGGTCTCAAGCAACTTTAGCCATTCCCTTCATGCACACTCTCGCATAGCCAAGATCCAGTGTGGACTGCTTACCTAACCCTGAAAGCCTGCGTGGTTTGGTAAAATTTGTTTTCCAGCCCCGGCAACCTACCTTTAATGCCTCTGCTCTCTCCAACTTCCTCGGAATTCTTTGATGCCTCTTTCTACAACAGAAAGGGTTACAGGGAAGGCATTTATCCTGAGAGAAAATGATTAGGTGGCAGGTGCCTTCTCTCCTGAAGATAATTTTATTCTGATAGATTCACATGTCGGCAGCTGAATGATGGAGCAGTGTGGCAGCATTTCCGGCAGTTCCAAAGAGTGGGAGAAACTTCTGAAAGCCTGTGAAAATTGCTTCTCTACATGGGGCAAGAGAAATCTTGGTTTGTTTGCTTTTTTAGTTGCTTCCAACAAGTCAAGTGCCTAGCCCCACTTGCGGTAGCCACTCAATAAACACTTACAGAGTGTTCTACAGTCTATGTGAGAGTGGAGTTTAAAGTTCTTTTCTGTGTGAGTGATCATGGAAGGATATTAGAATGAACTAGGAATGAGAGAGCTGGGCCCTGGGCCGTTCTTAGCTGCCACCCAATGGCTTGACCTTACATGAGCTATTCTTAGCTTATCTGAATCTCAGTTGTTTTCTTATTTGCAAACTGAGGGATTTGGTGAGACAATCTGGAGAGCTGCTTTCATGTCTTTTTTTCCTATGAATTCTAACAAATATTCAGCAGAAAGGAGTGATGGTTCACTCTCCTTCCCCTCTAGCAGATCAGCCCACCACTGCTTTTCAACACACAAGTGAGCATGGGAGTGCATGTGCAAGTTCAGGTCAATATCACATGTACAAGGCCCATGCATGTGTGTGTGACTGCAAACTTATGCAAATCCGTGAACCTATGAAAGCCTGTGTGTATATGCAAAAGTCCCATGCATTGTGTGTGTGTGTGTACTCTTGTGAAAACCCATGTGTCTATTCAACCGCATGTGCAAGTCAATATTCACAAACACTGTGCACGTGTGTGCTTATATGCTTATATAGACCCATTTGCCTATGTAAGCCTTGTTTATGTGCAAGTGCAGGTATTTGACTGCTCTGGACTCTATAATTGTATGTACTGTGCATGTATGTGAAAACGTATATGTACATGCATGTGCAAGTCAGTGTGCATGCAAGCCTTCCATATATGTGCACAAGTGCCTGTGAGCAAATACAAGTCCTTGCACACATATGTGAGCCTGTGTATGGAAATAAAAGCCCATGAATGTGTAGAAGTCATGCATGCAAATAGTGTGCACCTTGTGAAAGCCTACATGTATTCATAAACCAGTGTGTATGTGCAAGCCTTACACATGTGTTTGCAAGCCCTTGTGAATGAGTGTGCATGCCTGCATGCATGCTTAAGTATATGTATGTTTGTGTGTAAGCTCTGTCATATGTGTGACCAGCCCAAATGGTCAATCAGAAACTGTCCTGGATTTTCTAAATTCTTATAGGCAAATCTGTAGAGTTAATAAAACTGCTAAGTTTAGGAGAAATCATTGACAGCTTTCTACTCACCAAATATTTCCTTCCAGTCAGAATGGCTCTGTAATGAGGATCTAAAGGGCTGTAGCCTCTCATCCTCTGACACTGGGTCCAGTTCCTCAAGAAGCAGCCACTCGGGGTGTGCATTTCTGCGTGTATACATTGAAATGCAGCCCATTGTATACATTCTCTCTATCCGTGCGGTGCATCTATCTGCCCTGGATATACACAGCCAGTCTCTGCCTTTAAACATTAGTCTATATATACAATGTGGGTGGCTTATGTCTGAGCCTGGCTGAGACAAGACCACGCACCTATACATGTCATGGCCCTGTCTTAACAATCTGCCATAACACAAAATGAGGAAAAGTAAACAAGTACTGAACTCTCTTGCAAACTCAACCTCAAAAGTCACTGAGTGGCTTTGCTGTGCAAGAGCAGCTGAGTGCAGGAGGAGCAGCTCTGAGTTCCGTGTGCTGGAGAAATTCAGTGGTTCCCCTTCTCCTGGGCTCTGTCAAGCCCCATCACCTGAGTGGACATGGTTTGCTTCAAGCAGAACTCACTAGTCATTTGTTTTCCAAACACACTGAGCCTTCTTTGGAAGGCTACTCCCTAGAGATAAAATGTCTGGAGGTTGATTTGAAGCTTATCAGGTTGCCTACCTTTAAAATCAGGCCCCCAAAGGAAAAAAACAGAAACCGAGTTCAAAGGTGGATCCCTTACTGATGCGAACTTACACTTTAGTTAAGCTTCTGCTCAGCATTATTCACTACACACACACACACACACACACACACACACTCAGAGAAGTCATCCCTGTTTAGAAACAAGGCTCTTTCTCCAGTTACCTTGAGGCTACAAAATTCAGAATTTCTAATCTATAAGAGTAACATTGACCGGCGCCCACAGAGATATCATGTGGCATCGAATTCCATCAGGTTTTTCTAATGTCTGGAACATTCCTCCATAGCAAGGTAATTGCTCTGAGTATTATCAGCATGGCAATAAAGAACATCTGCATGAAAAGTTCAGTGTGGGACCAAAGGTGAACCGAATTTTATCTTAAATTTCCCGGCGTACCCACCACTGAGTGGGGATGTGGGTATGAAGGATATGGAGAAGTGGAGGAGAGAAAGAGAAGGGAATAGGAGTGGAAGATGAAGAAGGAAGAGAAGACGGGAAGGGAGAGAAGGATGAGGAAGAAAAAGGAGCAGCGCAGGGACAGGAAGAAAAAAAGGTTACATTCTCTTCGGTTCAGCAAGTAAAGAGCGAGTCTGCAGCCACGTAAGTCCAAGAGCGGACAGCACTGATCGCTTCTGTGGAGCAGCTGATAACAGACCACACAGGGACCGTAGGAATCTCCAGAAGGTATCTACCATAGTGAGAGATGAAATAGAATTTTAAGGCAGTCCCCTTCATGTGCATGCCCTGTAGACTACCTTAGGAGTGGGTGGACCTAACCACATCCGGTGAGCGTTTTCCCCAGAGGGCCTTACAAACCAGAAAGAGAAGAAACAGATTCTAGGCTTGCATACACATTCCCCTTCTGGCATTGAGAACATACCTGCTCTGCTACAGAAAAGACCATGAGGCAGGACATCGTGGACCGCTGTTCCTAGAGGAGGGAGGCTCCTGACTGTTAATCTGCAAGAAAATAAAGACCTCCATTTTGCAGCCACTAAGAATCAGACCATACTTGAAAGCCTCATGCACCTGAATACCATGAGTACAGAAATGAACATAGCCAGACCTTACTATGACCTTGCACTTGTGAGGCCTCGTGAACCAAGGCCATCGTCAAACTACGCAGAAGCTTCTGATTCTTTATCTTTGAAGAGTTATACATAATACAATGGGGATGTTTATGACACTAAGTTTATGGTAGATTACTGCTAATCAAAGGAAATCAATGGCAAAAGACTCTCCGAGCAGAAGTATTCAGAGTTTGAACCAGAAGACATTGGAAACAGGAAGAAATTTGTAAGAGGTGAGAGACAGCTATACTGAGAGGGAAAGAGGTGCAGGTATAAGCAAAGTCCTTGAGGCTATGAGACAGCTTATATGACACATTTAAGATTAGCATTGGGAAAGGGGACCTTTATTTCCCAATGGGGTGTTTACAACATCCTAGCTTCAGGAGCAGGCCATGCGCTATACATTCATTACAAATGAAAAACTGAGATCAAGGGTGCTCATCAGGCATGCACTATCAAGTGATTTACCAGGGCAGAATCAGCTTCTGAAAATGATAACCTGAAATACATGAAGTGCTGTTTGTCCCTCTATCAAAGGGAATGAAATCTAGATTCATCAACTAGTACCTGAGACCCTACATTATTTCCCGTCACTCAGCCTAGCCAAGCTTCGCCCCCTTCCTAACAACACACACGTCGTACACGTCTTAAATGGTGAGATGAATCGTTCATAGGGACTGTGCTTCCTGACTCTTTCCCTCCCTCATCTCTCTTCTCACCCCAAGCTCCCACACAGGGAGGGATCTTACATTCTTCCTTGGTTCTCTGGCCCAAAGAAAACTTTCCATGCTTAACCCCCAGATGCAAATTTATTTGAATGAACCTATATTGAGCAAATGTAGCTCTATTAGCACTAAATATTAATATACACGGCAAGTGCATCATCAGAGAAACTTCTTGCGCTAGATGGCAGAGACTCACAGCTGGTCAATGGTAGTATAGAGAGTGAGTAATTTGGGGGTGTTCAGCCGTAAATAGGTAGTGTGTATCATACCCCTACCCTCAGAACTCAGAGATCTTTCTGGAATAGGGAGAAAATATTATAAGAGCCAGAGGTGATGAATGATTTAAAGGAAACTGTTTTCTGAACACAGCAGGGCAGATGCATGTATGAACTTGCAGGGATTATGCAGCATGCACAAGACCTGTACAAGCTCAAACTAGATAAAAATCTCACCATGGAAGAGAGGAGGTGGGCATGAAATCCCTCCCCAGCCGAGGAGCTATTGGCATTTGATTGCTACTGGGAGAGGAAAAGTTTGGTTTTATCTTATTTATTTGAAAGTTTTTAATAATAAAGCTTATAAAAATAATGGTGTGGCAGCTGGTATATCAACCACACTCCAGGGTGGGCTTTATGCCCACGAACAGTCAACCAAGACAAACTGGACTTCATGGCAGAGAAAGAGATTAAGAAGGAGCTGGGAGAGGTGAGTAGATATGACCAGAACACACTGTATGACACGCTCAAAGAATGAAAGAAAACGTTCCTACAAAATCCAAAAGCAAAACAAATAATAAAATAGAAAAATATTGATAGCAATACAAAGACAGAAAATTAATATGCACCGTTATTTCTTAGGTGACACTGAAAAGTTAAGCCTTCTCAGGCATATTGCCCAGTTGTATCTTTACCAGGCTGTTTATGTATTTCCACATTAAATATTGAATCTCTCAAAGGCAATGAAGAACGCAATGTCTTTTTGATTTTTGTATCACCCTAGACCTTGCACAGGGTCAGAGGCTCTCAAAACATTTTTAATACACAAGTTAAAGAATTAAATGCAAAAGCCAGGCTTGAAATCAAGCTTAGGAGTCATAGAGGAGAAATTTTACTGCCCTAACATCATGATAAGATGAACACTGAAGGCTTCGTGGAAGTACAGGACAGCCTAGGACTGGGAGATGAAAGATAGCAACACAGGTCCCCTTCTGTGCCTCTGTTCCTCCTCCTGCTGCCAAAACAGTTTAGATTATATGCATTTACTCCATCTAGTCCAGAAACTAGAAAATTCAAAGAAGGATGTACTTATGATTAATGGAAGTGCCATCTGGGCTGGTGATGGGAACCCAGGAACAAGGCATGGTCATCTGATATGTAAATAGGATCTCGAATCCTTGAGTGTGCAGATAGACACGGGGGCTTCCTGGTGAAGTGCCGGAAGCTGTCCTTAGAATCCTGTGATGAATTCTAAGCGTTGTTTTGATAAACACGCAGAACAAGAGCTGTAACAAACGCTCGGTAACCAGGCTTAACAGAATGCTTCTGATTTAAGCATGGCTCCCACAGATCAGCAGCAGAGCCATCTTTACAGCTCGCCCCCTGTCTCTGTCTCTTGTTCTGGTGTTTAACAAGATCTGAACAGGGAGTCCCACCTGCTAAAACTGAGTTCGGCTCTGCTGTTCCAAAGACTCAGCCAGAAAATCGGAGGAAGAAAGGCTTCTTCTCAATTTAATATTACAGATTCTACCAAGACTCTAAGTTCTTCCCTCTGCTTTGCAATCTGAATGGTATATACAACTCCCTCCCGGAGTCTCCTTTGCCTGCGACTTCGACTCATCTCTCCCTCCTTGCTTCCTCCCTGCTCACACCCACCGTGGAAAACAGACAGGTAAGACACTTCTAACTGTGGCCTGTTCCCTGGAAGAGAAAAGCATCAACCGCAGCCCCTGTAGAGTCTGCACAGGACTCAGAAGGAACAAATTCAGAGCAATTAAAGGTGTAACCCTTAGGAATAGCTAGCAAACCCTTTCTTCTTTTTTTTTTTTTTTTTTTTTTTTTTTTCTTTTTTCCATAGAGTAAAGGAAAATCTTTTATACAGTTTTTTAAACCCAAGAAGAAGGGGGAAATATCTTGTTTTATGTTGTGTTAATGTTAATTCCTGCTTTTACCCAGGTAAATTCAATGATGTTTATTTCCTGAAGAACCAAGGACCGAAGATAAGAAAGAAAAAAACTGTTGCCCTGCAGGAACTGACAACACAGCAGCTAGCTGATCATAACAAATAAATAAACAAAAGAGGCTGAGGTGCAGCTCAGTGGCAGATGCATGCCTTGCATGCACGAGGCCTTGTTTAAACCCTCAGGAGTGCAAATAAACAAACAAGTCAGTAAGTAAATAATTCAAATATAGCAGAACTGTGATTCTGCTATAACTGCTTACACTGTAAATGGTTAAGAGAGATGTAGGCAAAGACGTGTGTCAATGGAGACTATTGAATTTATAGAAATAAGCTTGAAGCTTCCTCGTTTTCTCTTTCTGGCACATGGGACGACCATAAGCTCTTTTGACTTAGATTTCAGAAAAATAAGAAATTAAAAGGTACTCTTTTCTACTATAAAACTATGCATTCCTAAGAAGTATCACATTATCAAAAATAGCATTACAGAAACAATCATTCTAATGGGGAATAAAGGCTTGGTTCTAGAGATTTTTACATATGCAATAACATTATTTTTCCTGCAGGAATTTTAGCAGTGAATTTGTCTCCACTGTACCAAAGTGTGTTTTGTTATTTTAGGTAATAAACTGGTTCATCAAAACTGGCAAACCTAAACATCCCCGGAAAATCTGAGAAGCGCGCAAGATAAGACCAAAATCAGCTAGTGATCATCAAAGTAGAACCTGGCAGCACTTAAAATGGGGGTGAGATTGTCCTATTGTTTGTTATTCATGCTGGCTCTGACTCCCTCTGTGTGAGAGGCCCCTAGGCCAGCAAGTGTGACGCTCAGGAGCAGCCATGTAGCCTGGTATGATGGAGTATGCCTATATTCCTAACACTGTGATGCTGAAGCTGGCTGGTCCAGACTGGGCCGCATAGCAAGTTCAAAGTCAGCCTAAACTACAAAGTGAGCTCTTTCTTCTTTTTTTTTTTTTTTTTTTTGGTTTTTCAAGACAGGGTTTCTCTGTGTAGCCTTGACTGTCCTGGACTCACTTTGTAGACCAGGCTGGCCTGGAACTCACAGCGATCCGCCTACCTCTGCCTCCCGAGTGCTGGGATTAAAGGCGTGCGCCACCATGCCCGGCTCAGAGTGAGATCTTAATTCAAGAAACAAACAAACTCAGAACTGAAGTAATCACACGTCGTGTACCCTAGCCAGGGAGACATCTTTTTCTTGGGCCCTGAAGTAAAGATGACTGAAATAGAGATCCAGATGTGGGCATGCCATACAGTAGTCAGTACGAGCCAGATATCTGCCTTGCTTCTTCATCCATGCAAGAACACAGAAGACATCCTCCATGAAGCAGGAAGTGGGATCTCACTCACTGTTATAACAGCTCACACAGACTAAGACACACAGCACACAGAGAGAGATAAGCTTTTGTTGTTGCAAGCTAGTAACACTCAGAGACTGTTTGTTACTGTGATATTGTTACTGTGATACAACTTCTCTTTTTTCTTACTGATCACAAATGCAAAGTAAAGAAATGAGCTGTGCAAGCAACAGATGACAGTCACCTCCTGAAAGCCCAGCGGTTTTTCTCAGTTGTGATCCTTAAGGGCAGGTAGATCTTCAAGATACTACTGTTTATTTTAAAGACTTTGCACTAGTCATTTTCATACATTGCCTCACGTTACCCACAATGGGAATAAGGGCGATACAGATAAAAGGCTGAGAGCCAACAGAATTCACCAACTAACACATATTAAGTGGGTAAAGCAGGAATTTTGCATTCCAAAATCCAATCTTTGTACTGATTAAGAAAGAAATTGGTTAGCCACACAGGCGATCTTAAATTACAGCCCTGAGGACAGTATGAGGTCATGCTTACATGATCTAAGTTTGGGTATTTAACCTCCCTAAGCATAGATTTCTGTCTGTGAACAGGAGATGAGTATTGATGAGTATCTTCAGCACATCAGAGGACACGGAAGTTGTACCATACCACTGCCTGCTGCGCACCATCACGTCTTTAGTGGTCAGTTTCAGGAATCGAAGCCCACAGGGGTGCTGCCAACACTAGGACAGGAAGAGTTGAGCCATGGGTACAAAGAGCCATAGGATCACACAAGCAAGGGCAGCAACAACAAGGTCAACTCTCAGGGCAGCAGGGGAGACACAAACGGCCAGAGGCGGCACACGCAAGCCCCAGGCGGATGGACCCAGCCAATGTCCAGAGCTAATGGGCTAGGGGAAAGTAGGCCTGGCCTGATATGAAGGCAGAGAGAGATAGCTGCAAACAAGAGTGAGCCCATGACACCGTGGCCCCTGACTGGCGATGAGCTGATGGGGATGACAGAAGTGAGGATGATGAAAAGCACTTAAGCAACAGCTTCACATCCCTGTTGTTGCTGAAAGCCTCCTGCCACAGTACAAAGCAATCAGTCAGTCACCCTGCTGCCAGCCCCTCCTCTGCCCGCCTCTCTTTCCTCCCCCCTCCCCCGCTTTGTGTGCCCCCGGGCTATTCATCCCTTTGCCTCTCCAGCCCAGACTGTGGCAGCCCAGACCCAGAGAGCAGAGACACAGCAGATGGAGCCAAGTCTTTAATGGTTCTCCCTAAAACCAGAGGCTCAGCTCATAAGGTTGCCTGAGCTAATAGAGGCCTGGCCACAGGAGCTGGAGTTACACAGACAGGATGGCAACAGAGCGACCTTCCTGTCTCTGTGGCTTGTCATGAACATTACAAGAAGAATTTGTGTGTATGCTGATCGTTTCCGTGCCTGGCACCGGCCTCTCCCCAGAACAGAGTAGGCCCACTGCTGTTTGAAGATGGAAAGGTGACTTTGAATTACCAGTTTAAAATGGTTTTAAGCTTGGGGCTTTCCCACAAGAGAAATCGTGCTGGGCTCGGAGGTGATGGTTCCCGAGTCCTTGCCCTCCTTCCCCTCACTGTCCTTCGCCTTCCAGACCACGCCCTTCTAGACATGGACGGCAAGTGTAGCAATGTGATGCCACATGGCAGCCATTAGTGCCTAGCTGCCTCCCTCTACACAGTGTCACTTCCCTCACAGATAGCAAAGACCTCTGCTGTTCGTACCCTCGGCATCTCAACACATGACAGTTATACAGCTGAGTTTCTGAAATGCAGCCTCCAAATCGATAAGATGGGGACGAAGCACACACCTGTCGTTAGCTCCAGGTCCTGTGTGAGAGAAGAACTGGGCAGCATCTAAAAGGCCCAGTGGCTAAGGAGTTGCAGACGGAAGCACTGCATGCCTGGGACCCTCTTGCTGCGTCAGCCGCCACTTAGGATGCTCGTCTTGTATGCAGGCAGCGTGCCAGTACAGATGGGAACATTCTGGAAGGGCACAGATCCCCAGAACACTCATTCTCTCCTTCGTGCCTGTTCTTAACCTCCGGCTGCGGAACAAACCAGGGGGTCCCGGCCCCACTTAGAGGTGGCGACAGAGAAGCGGCACCTTCCCCGTGGAGCGATCATCAACCACACCTTAGACATCACCCCTGAGTAGAGCAGAGGACCTGATGTAAGGAACAGAAGATGTAGAATACACAATGCATAAAGCTGTAGGGCTCCTACACATGCGTGCGAGCGTACACGTACACACACACACACACACACACACACACACACACACACACACACACA
>OU015747.1:144674721-144717126 GCA_907169655.1 Acomys percivali
CACACACACACACACACACACACACACACACACACACACACACACACGGTGAACTAAGCAGTGTAAAGGTTGTTTTGGAGATGGTTCTACTGAGCGTGCATCTCATGATCTGCTGCTCTTTGCACTTTGATCAGTTGTGGATTTCTGTTGTAAAAGAAGCTATTTTTTTTTTTTTTGATGATGGATGAGGGCTATCTTACCTTTGAGCATAAGGATAAATATTTAGAATGCATTTAGAAATTAGATTGGTTTAGAAAAGTGAAGTTTTTCTACTTCTAACAGAAGTAGGTTCTCCTTTGGTCCATGGCTTGACCACCACCATGGGCAGTTGAGAAAAAGAGGTAGAAAAATCGTGTCAGAGGACCAAGACCAAGATGTGAGGCAGCATCTTTCATACATGACAGGGGATTTGCATCCAAGAAACCTTAACACAATGGTCGCCTGACAAGACCTACACAGTGACAGCGCTAGGTGATATACTAATGTAGATGAGAAAAATCTCCAAAGGCCCCACCCTTACATAAAGAGCTACCTGCAAACTATGGCTGCTGCCGAAGAGAGACTCATCTTCCTCAGGAGGGAACCTCTTAATGTGTCATCCTATCCCAAATTTTCATCCCTAAACACATATTGATATGAGCCACAGTAATTTGACTCAGAAGGATGTGTGTGCGAGCATGTGTGCATGTATGTGTGTGTGCGTGTGTGTGCAGTTACAAATAATAAGAGGTCAACAATTTGAGAGGAAATGGGGCTATAGGGGGAGATGGAGGAGGAGAAAATAAACATGGTCCTCGTTCATGAAATTCTCTAAAATTAAAAATACAAGATATCTTTTTTAAAAAGGAAGATGACACTATGCACAAAATGGATGTGTCAGTTCAGAGAAGACAGGGGCTTCATTAACCACGCTTCAGAAAAAGTACCACGAAAGGGATGGCACTTCAGACTGGTCCTGCGGAAGCAGCAGACATGACACTGGGGAAGCTTCCTTGGAGAACCAGAGCCGTGAAGGGCGCTGGAAGGTTGATCCTTCACTTCTCCATCATACGCACAGGGAAGTAAAGGTACAGATTTGCAAACTTGACCAAGCACGCTAGGCTTGGCTGACACTGGCAGCACTGGTGTACGGTGTCTGGCAGCCTGAATACTCATCTAGAATTTACGTTTAAATTTAACTGCCTTTGTAACAGAGTTCGGAGGTAGGACTTTCGAGAAATGATTAGAGTGGGAGGGGCTGTCATCATAAGAGATTAAGGGCCCTGTCTCAGGAGTGGTTTAAGTATAAGAGGCAACAGTCCATCTCATTCTTCCTTTCTTCCCAAATGTGCTCTCTTGTCCTGAGATGTCCTCTGCCTTGCCATGGCCCTGCAAGAAGGCTTAGAAAATGCCACCTCTGGATCTTTGGGTTCCCAGATTCTAGAACTATTGACAAAATAAGTCTTCACTCAGACCCTAGCCAGTCTGTAGGACCGTGTCAGAACAGTGAGACTCGGGCTTGCAGCCCATACAATAGCCAGGAAATGAAAGGAGTGAAGAGGGCCAGCAAGGAAAAAAAAAAAAAAAAAAAAAAAACGAGAGACAGCAATATATATGGAGGAAAAAATACATTCAAGGCCAAAGTTTTTGCACACAGAGGAAAGAAGACCATGTTTTAAGAATATACCACAGAAATCCTAAAAGCAAAATAATAAAGAGGTACAGTGGTGGTAGCCGCAGAAACAACAAAGACTCACACGTGCGTGAAAAGGTGGGCTGAAAGGCTGAAAAAGTAGCAGCTGCAGAAACAAGAAAGACCCAGACACACCTGGAAAGGTGGGCTGAAAGACTGATAAAGAGGTAGCTGAAGTGGACAAGATTTCAGGATTTCAGGAAGTCTATATTTTTTTTTCACAGAATACTAGCAACTTCTCAACAGGGCTATAGATTCCTAGCAGGTATCCGAGTGGCATTTGGCGTGGGTCCACTCACCCTACTGCTCCTACATCAGAGCAGCAATATTATTAAGTTGGTGAATAAGTGATCCCAAATGAAGTGGCTTCGGAGTCGAACAATTCATCACACCGCTCCCAAGGGCAGCCAGTGCTGAGCTGCACTGTTATGATTCCTCACAGAGGTTCTGCGATGTGCAGAACTCCATGGACCCCACCGCCAATAAGAAGCCACTAGCTCTGTTGAAATTTAATGATGTTCAAATATCGGATGTGCCCAAACATGACAGAGGCATTGTTTTTCCTCTCTCAGCCCACTGTACGTTAAAAAGCATCTATTAAAATGTGTCTGAAATGGAAAGCACCCAACACTCTGTCATTAATTTAAGAGAATAAAACCACACCATATGAAGGGTTATCGTAAGAAAGATGGTGACCAGCTGCTCACCATCTCCTCTGAGTTAGAATAAGAGAGAGTGGGAGGGAGTTCAATTGGAAATGGAATCAGACTGGAAACTTGACAGAAGGAAGGAAGCCTTATCTCCAAGACAGTGAAACGGTGGGGCTGTCTAAGTCCACAAGAGCCTGCAGAGGCACAGGGGGAAAAGGGCTCTGTCAGCCTGCTGTACTGTGATGTTTTACTGCCTCTCTGCCCTGGGCTACTGCGTGCCCTGAGAGTCTCTTTCCTCTCACCCTTTTCCAGGCAAAGGTTTCTTTTTTAAAAAAAAAATCTCTCTCTCTCTCTCTCTCTCTCTCTCTCTCTCTCTCTCTCTCTCTCTCTCTCTCTCTCTCTCTCTCTCCCTCCCAGAAACAGTGGAAGCATTTTAATATAGATCGGAGCCTTCCTGTAAATTAGTGAGGCAAGATGTGGGTTAGTAGAGGAGCCTCTCTGAAGCAGCACACAGCCTCCTGTACCATCAGTCCAGCCCTGCCTGGACCACTCAGGACTTGCACAGTCTTAGCTAATGCGCAGGATTATCTGAAATTCTGCCCATTGAAAGACTCTAATTTAGGTGCTAAATGATGAGGAATCTAGTTTATATCAGCAACTCCCAGATCCTGCTCCCTCTCAGACACCTCTGCTTCACTCTTATTTTTAAGCATCCAAAGCCACTGTCTCCATTACAATGTGTTCTTAACAAATAATTTATATGAGCCATTTGCTGCCTAGTATGAATTTAAATCACTTCTTATCTCCCTTCCAGTTGCATTCTTCCACGAGCTGCAAATCCCACAGGGGAACCAGGAACCTGTTTCTTTAGCCCAGAAATTCCAAACTATCAGCAAAGGTGGAGGGACATTTTTTTTTCTGATCAAGAAATATCTATATCCTGAAACTGGCCCAAATAGGAGGCAACTGGGGCTGTGCTTCAGGTCGGATTTCAAATGCTCTGCAAAACCACATGTCAAAAGCCTAATTGCCTGCCTGTGATTTTATCAAACAATGTCACAATCATTAGGAGGTGAGACAGAAGAATAAGAGGGAGGGAGGTTAAGTCACTGCAGATGTACCAGAAATATCTAATATCTGGGACCCTAGCTCTCTGTTCTTTCTCCTTCCCAGACACTGTGTGGTGAATAGGTGAGCCACCCCCCACCTCTCTCTCTCTCTCTGCTCTCTCTGCTCTCTCTCTCTCTCTCTCTCTCTCTCTCTCTCTCTCTCTCTCTCTGCTCTCTCTGCTCTCTCTCTCTCTCCCTCCTCCATCCTCCTCATCCCTCTTCCCCCTCCCCCACACTGACACTATGGGGTTAGCAGCCCCACTTCTCCAAGCTCCCCATGGTTTCTCTGCTAAACTGTTCTCTCTCACAAAGGGCAGGCCTAAACTGAGGAGGCCAGAAGACCGGGCATTGAAATCTCTGAAACCATGAGCCAAAATAAACCCTTCTTCCCATGAGTGTCTCAGGTCCCCTGACACAGTGAGGGGAAACAGACTGGCATACCCGCCATTTCTCTCGGGGGCTTTTTGATTCTGTTAATCCTCCATTTCAATAGAGATATCATTAAAAATGAAAGGAAATCAGAACTCCCCCTCAAATGAGCAAAACTGAATAGGCCTGCCACACACTCACAGAGCAGGGAAAGTCTTGGGAATTAAGTACTACTGATTATGCAAATGTTAGTCATAATCCTAGAAGGATATAAGGAAAATATGCAAATATGCAAACTGTTAGTGGAGGAGGGATAATGTGCTAGCATTTTTTTAGAAGAGGGAGAGGAGGCTAGTGTTGGTAGAATTAGGAATGAATACCCGAGGGGGATGGTATTGGACAAATACCGGGATGGTTAATGATAAACGCCATTTAGAATTTAACAGAACTTGATTGGTTGTAGAAGAGAAAAAAACATCAGAGGAAGGCAGGCAGCGTGCATGAGGCTCAGCGTAGGAAAGACTGAGGGAAGCAAGAGACAGTGGGTTGATAGGTGCACACCCAAGAGAAGCAGAGTGGAAGAGTTTGTCAAAGCCATACCCCAGTTGGTCCTGAATGCTTCCTGGGCCAGGGCCCACCTGTCCAAGGCCAGGGCTTCACTCAGTAAACAAGAGTAAGCAATTCAGGTCTCACATAACTGAGCACTGCACACTGGCTCTGTTTTGTCTTCATAAGGAGATCTTCGTCTCCCCTTCGCCTCCATGGCTAGATGCCATGTACGCCTGAGTGACCATGTGACACCACTCTTCCCCACCCTCCTTTTCTTAAAATCACATGTTCCCTTTGGGTCTGGAACAGAAGCAATTCCAATAGAAAAGACAGACAGAGAGATGCTTTGAATAGTAGTCCTTGCATAGTCTCTATCTATCTATCTATCTATCTATCTATCTATCTATCTATCTCTATCTCTCTCTCTCTCTCTCTCTCTCTCTCTCTCTCTCTCTCTCTCTCTCTCATTTAATTGGGAGATGTTTGGACTGAAAACCTGGCATGATCCCCATATTGAGGATGTTGGTAGCCAATGAAAGAGACGGGAGTGAAGTTAGAAAGTGTGGACTGGAGAAAAATCAGGTCTTTAGGTAGGTAGGTAGGCACAAACCTAGGGGACTGTTCTCCTGATACCTCCAAGCAGGAGACCCAGTGCCCTCTGTCCTTCCTGCCAAGTTGACAACAAGCATGAACCCAGACTCCAGACCAGCACAGACACTGGATGCAGAGTTTTTGGGACAATTTGGTTTCCCTCCAAATCAAAGCAGCATTGCTTTCATTTTTTTTAAGTATTGTAAAGTTAGTTGGCAATAATTTACTCCCCTGCTGACCATCTATGTCCAAGTTTTGGCCTCATTGGAAATGCTTGTGATCTACAGTCTTAACAGAGAAAAGAAAGAAAACTGAAAGAAAGAAAACACTGGTCACCCGCATGAACTCCAGCTCTTTAATGGACAAGTTGACAGAGTCCTTAACCAGCCTCTCTCCAGGGCCATCCCATAATTGCAGGCTGGGAAAGAGACTTGTGTTTCATGTGATTAGAGAGTGTTTGTGCTTCTGTCCATTAGGAACAAAGAGGAGGAAGCATTTTCAAGAACTGGACGCCAAACATCATTCACCAGGGAATTCTACTCAATTACTTGCAAAATAATCTGTAAGATGGTAATTTCATCATTAAAATGATCTTGGTCAGGGATGATTTTGAGAGGTGGCACTTTGGAAATTATGTGGTTGGCTTAACATCATCTTCTAAAACACAATAGCCACCCCTCCCCCTCCCACTGTGTTCCACTCATCAGCTCAGGTACTCACTGTTTCCCTTGCCCAGACACTGATGAAGACATACGGTATGATTGTCCAGCAGATCCTTTCCCTCTTCCATCAGGTGAATACTACAACTAAGAAATGGGCAAAACGAAGAAAAAATGCCCTGGGGAGGTGACAAGAGACGGGAGGCGGGTCAGCAGAACTGCTCAATGACAGCAGGCTTTCAAAAGGGACAAAATTTAGGGGTGAATTCTTTGCTAAAAGCGATGTCAGAGAATCCAAGATGGCAGCGAGCAGTGTGGACCATGTTTGGAAGCTCCAGTGAACAATTCAGGGAATTGCACAGATTTCTGAGCCAGGAACACCAAGGTCCCGACACCACAGCAGCAGGAGTGCTCCACGGTTCAGAAGGACCAGGGTGCGGAGGACCTGCATGCTCCTGCACATGGGAGGAGTGCGGATTTTCTCAGATCAGAGCAGAGGCGGCGGCACAAGCGGCACCGGCGGCACCAGCTGCAGCAACTGAGGTTTGCAGTTCAGAGCCTTCCTGTGGAGGCGGTTAGTGTGGTGGCTGGTGGGAGTTGCTGCGAGAGAGGGGACACTGGACAGGATTTGGGTCGGGTGGTGCCTTGTGACCCAAACTGGACCCGGCAGACAGTTCAGCCCCAGAGTCCCGGGTACAGCTCAGTGCGCAGTGCTGTGGAGACGCTGGCTCAGCGCAGCAGGCAATTCTGCCCAAGGCAACAGCTAAGCACAGCCTCAGCTCCCCTGCTGTGATGCAGGCTGGGCAGAGCGCTCAGTTACACCCTAGGCACCAGATCAGCCGCAGTTCACCTGCTGTGACGCAGGCTGGGCAGAGAGCTCAGTCCCACCAGAGGCGCTAGCTCACATCAACGAGCAGTTCCGCCCAAGACACTAGCTCTTCTCAGCGGGCAGTTTTGGGGCGCTGACGCAGGCTGAGGTCAGCACGCAGATTCAGCCCATAGGCCCTAGCTGGACTTGTCAGGCAGATTAGGCCCAGAGATTCTTCCTGAGCTGTGCACACAGGCTCGGCAGCCCGAAGACTCTGGCTGGACTATCCACGCAGTATAGGCCCTGAGTCCCAGGCTGAATTCAGCGTGCAGTGTGGGTCCATAGTCCCTGGCTGAGCTCAGTGCACAATTCCGCCCCAGAGACTCAGGTGGAGCTTGACATGAAGTTTAGGGCCAGAGTCCCTAACCGTGCTTGGCAGACAGATTGGGCCCAGAGACTCTAGTAGAGCTCTTGGCACAGTCCCGGCTCTAAGACTCTGGTTGGACCCTGTGTGCATTCTGAGCCCAGAATTCCTAGCTGAGTTCGGCAGATGGTTCAGGCCCTGAGATTCTAGCTGAGCTCGGACGGTGGTTTGGGAGCAGTATCCCTGGCTGGACTTGGCAGGGAACCCAGAAGGCTGTGGATACCTTGGTCTGGCCCAACGCTCATCCAGAGACCCAGAACGATTGCAGGACCCACAGCACAGGGGAGCTGAGGATCACTGGCTGTGAGAGCCCAAAACGCCAGGACTAACCTCCTGCCATCCACAACAGTGAAACATAAGAGCTTCCAGCCTACGGAAATCGTGAGAAAACAAGTGAATCTATCATCAGACTCCCTCCGTCCAACTCGGGAAGCTACCCAACAAAAACAAAGCCGGCAAGATGTCTAAAGGACAGCATAAAAGCATACGCAAAAAAAAACCAAAACAACATGGCGTCTCCAGTTTCCAGCTATCCCAAAGAAAACAACCCAGAGAGCTCAAATACAACAGAAATACAAGAAAATGACCTCAAATCCTTAATAAGGAGCATATTAATGGAGGAAACAAATAAAATTCGTAATCAAATACAGGAAGACGCAGCCAAACAAGTGAGAGACATAAAAGAAGCACATAGAGTGGAACTGGAAAAATTTCAGGAAAATGTGAACAACCAGATGAAAGAAATAAATAAAATGGTTCAAGCTCTGAAGACCTATAAAGAGGCAATGGAAGAGACTCAGGAATATACAAACAATCAGATGAAAGAAATAAAAATATCAGTTCAAGATCTGAAGACAAAAATGGATTCAATGATAAACACACAGACAGAAGAAAAACGAGAACGTGAGACCTCAGAGAAGAAGGCGAGCAACACAGAGGTGAGCTTTTCTAACAGAATCCAAGAGACAGAAGAACGAATCTCAGGTCTAGAAGATACAATCACAGATCTTGAAGCAACCATTAAAGAAAATGCCAAATCTGGAATACTCCTGACACAAAACATCCAAGAAATTCAGGACACCATGAAAAGAAGAAATCTGAGGATAATAGGCATTGAAGAAAGAGAAGATATCAGACTCTAAGGCCCAGAAACTATTCTCAACAAAATCATAGAAGAAAATTTCCCCAATCTAAAGAAAGAGATACCTATAAACATATAAGAGGCCTACAGAACACCAAATAGAATTGACCAGAAAAGGAAAACTGCCTGCCACATAATAAACAAAACACAAAACATACAGAACAAAGAAAAATATTAAAAGCTGCAAGGGAAAGGGCCAAATAACATTCAATGGCAAACCTATCAGAATTACACCCGACTTCTCAGCAGAGACTATAAAAGCCAGAAGAGCCTGGACAGAGATCCTGCAAACCCTAAGAGACCATAGATGTCAGGCCAGACTACTTTACCCAGCAAAACTATCAATAACCATTGATGGAGAAAACAAAATATTCCATGACAAAAACAAATTCAAACAGTACCTATCCACAAATCCAGCTTTACAGAAGGTACTAGAAGGAAAACTCCATCCCAAAGGGTCAAGCTACAACCAAAACTACTCAGGAAATAGGTAACTATACCATGGCAAAAACACAGCTACACAAACACTCGATTGGAAACAACATCAAAATTAAGACTCTTAACAGTCACTGGTCGTTAATATCTCTCAACATCAATGGTCTCAATTCTCCAATAAAAAGACACAGACTAACTGAATGGGTGCATAAACAAGATCCAACATTCTTCTGCATTCAAGAAACACATCTCACCCATAATGATAGACATTACCTCAGGGTAAAAGGTTGGAAAAAAATATTCCAAGCAAATGGTCACAAGAAGCAAGCAGGCATAGCCATTTTAATATCAAACAAAATAGACTTTCAACCAAAATTAATCAAAAGGGATGCAGAAGGACACTTCATACTCATCAAATGTAAAGTCAACCAACATGACATCACAATTCTGAACATCTATGCTCCCAATACAAGGGCACCCACATTTGTAAAAGATCTGCTAAAAAACTTAAACCACACATCGATCACCACACAATAATAGTGGGAGACTTCAACACCCCACTCTCACTGAAGGATAAGTCATTGAAACAGAAACTAAGCCGAGAAATAACATCATTAATCAATGCCATGGGTCAAATGGATCTAACAGATATCTATAGAAAGAATATGCAAACAAGAAAGAATATACCTTCTTCTCTGCACCCCATGGAACCTTCTCCAAAATTGATCACATCGTAGGTCACAAAGCAGGCCTCAACAGATACAAGAGGATTGAAATAATACCTTGTATCCTATCAGATCACCATGCTCTTAGGCTGCAATTCAACAACAACAGAAACAACAAAAGCCTACGCGTACCTGGAAACTAAACAACTCTCTGCTAAATGACACATGGGTCAGGGAAGAAATAAAGAAAGAAATCAAGGAGTTTCTTAAATTCAATGAAAAGGAGGGAACAACATACCCAAATTTGTGGGATACATTGAAAGCAGTGTTAAGAGGAAAATTCATAGCACTAAGTGCCTTTAAAAAGAAATTGGAAACATTGCACATAAGTATCTTAACGACACAACTGGAAGCCCTAGGAAAAAAAGAAGCAGAAACACCCAAAAGGAGAGGACATCTGGAAATAATCAAACTCAGGGCTGAAATTAACAAATTAGAAACTAAGAAAACAATCCAAGAATCAACAAAACCAAGAGCTGGTTCTTTGAGAAAATCAACAAGATAGACAGACTGTTAGCCAACCTAACTAAAAGGCAGAGAGACAGTATTGAAATCAACAAAATCAGAAATGAAAAGGGAGACATAACAACAGACACTGAAGAAATACAAAGAATCATAAGATCCTACTTTGAAGGCATATACGCCACAAAATTTGAAAATCTAAGGGAAATGGACGATTTTCTTGATCAATTTCACTTGCCAAAGTTGAGTGAAGAACAGATAAACAAGATAAATAGTCCCATTTCCCCTACAGAAATAGAAGCATCATTGATAGTCTCCCAACCAAAAAAAAAAGCCCAGGGCCAGATGGTTTCAGTGCAGAATTCTACCAGACCTTCAAAGGCAAGCTAATACCGATACTCTTCAAGCTACTCCAAAACATAGAATTGGATGGAACATTACCAAATTCATTCTATGAGGCCATAGTCACGTTGATACCTAAACCTCACAAAGACTTAACAAAGAAAGAGAATTTCAGACCAATTTCTCTTATGAACATCGATGCAAAAATACTAAATAAAATACTTGCAAAACGAATACAAGAACACATAAAGGATATCATTCATCATGACCAAGTAGGCTTCATTCCAGGCATGCAGGGATGGTTTAATATACGGAAATCCATCAATGTAATCCACTATATAAACAAACTGAAAATAAAAAACCACATGATCATCTCTTTAGATGCAGAGAAAGCATTTGATAAAATCCAACACCCATTCATGTTTAAAGTTTTAGAGAGATTGGGGATACAAGGCACTTTCCTCAATATAATAAAGACTATATACAGCAAGCCAATAGCCAAAATCAAAGTAAATGGTGAGATACTCAAGGAAATTCCTCTAAAATCGGGAACAAGGCAAGGCTGCACACTCTCTCCATATCTCTTCAATATAGTACTCGAAGTTCTAGCCAGAGCAATAAGACAACAAAAGGAGATCAAGGGTATCCAAATGGGAAAGGAGGAAGTCAAACTATCCCTATTTGCAGATGATATGATAGTGTACATAAGTGACCCTCAAAATTCCACCAGAGAACTCCTACAGCTGATAAACACTTTCAGCAATTTGGCTGGATACAAAATTAACTCAAAAAAGTCTGTAGCCTTCCTATACACAAATGACAAGCTTGCAGAGGATGAAATTAGGAAAGCCATACCCTTCACATTAGCCACAAGCAATATAAAATATCTAGGAGTTACTCTAACTAAGCAAGTGAAGGACTTGTTTGAAAAAAATTTTAAAACTCTGAAGAAGGAGATTGAAGATGACATGAGAAGATGGAAGGATCTTCCTTGCTCGTGGATAGGGAGAATTAACATAGTAAAAATGGCCATCTTACCAAAAGCAATCTACAGATTCAATGCAATCCCTATCAAAATACCTACACAATTTTTTAAAGACATTGAAAGTTCAATTCTGAACTTCATATAGAAAAACAAAAAAAACAGAATAGCAAAGACGATCTTGTACAATAAAAGATGCTCCGGAGGAATCTCCATACCTGCTCTCAAACTGTACTATAAAGCAATAGTAATTAAAACAGCATGGTATTGGCACAGCAACAGGCTGGTTGATCAGTGGAATCGAATTGAAGACCCAGATATGAATCCACACACATATGGTCACTTGATTTTTGACAAAGAAGCCAAATCCATTCAATGGAAAAAGGATAGCATCTTCAACGAATGGTGCTGGTCTAACTGGATGTCTATGTGTAAAAAAATGCAACTGGCCCCATATTTGTCACCTTGCACAAAACTCAAATCCAAGTGGATTAAAGACCTCAACATAAAACCAGAGACACTAAGTCACTTAGAAGAAAAAGTGGGGAAGAGCCTGGAACATATTGGCACAGGAGACAACTTCCTGAACAGAACACCAACAGCCCAGGCCTTAATGTCAACAATTAATAAATGGGACCTCATGAGGCTGAGAAGCTTCTGTAAGGCAGGAGACACTGTCAAGAGAACAAAGCAACAGCCTACAGACTGGGAAAAGATTTTCACCAACCCTACATCGGACAAAGGTCTAATATCCAAAATATATAAAGAACTCAAGAAATTAAACACCACCAAACCAAATAACCCAATTGAGAAATGGGGCTTGGAACTAAACAGAGAATTCTCAACAGAAGAATATCAAATGGCTGAGAAACACTTAAAGAAATGCTCAACCTCCTTAGTCATCAGGGAAATGCAAATCAAAACAACTCTGAGATTCCATCTTACACCCATCAGAATGGCTAAGATCAAAAACTCAAGCGACACCACATGCTGGAGAGGATGTGGGGAGAGAGGAACACTCCTTCATTGCTGGTGGGAATGCAAACTAGTACAACCACTTTGGAAATCTATCTGGTGCTATCTCAGAAAACTAGGAATAGGGCTTCCTCAAGACCCAGCTATTCCACTCCTTGGAATATACCCATAAGATGCACCAGCACGCAACAAGAAAATTTGCTCAACCATGTTCATAGCAGCCTTATTCATAATACCCAGATCATGGAAACAGCCTAAATGTCCCTCAGTAGAAGAATGGATAAAGAAACTGTGGTACATATACACTATGGAATACTACTCAGCTATTAAAAATAAGGAATTCCCGAAATTTGTGGATAATTGGATTGAGCTAGAAATGATCATAATGAGTGAGTTAACCCAGAAACAGAAAGACTCAAATGGTATATACTCACTTATATCTGCATACTAGCCCAATGGGCATGTCTTACGAAAGCCTTCCCTTACCAGGAAACGGGGACAGAGGGGAGGACATCCTATTGGGACTCTAGATGAGAGAACCATGTGAGAATAGCAATGTAGAAGGATCCAGTGGGTCCTAGAAACCTACAAGTAGAACATTATGATAGGCAGATTTGGGCCAAGGGGTCCCGCTCAAATTAAGGCACTAGCCAAGGACAATACAGGCGGTAAAATTTAAACCCCTACCCAGATCTAGCCAATGGACAGGACAGTCTCCTCACTTGAGTGGAGAGTGGGATATGACTTTCTCATGTACTCTGGTGCCTCACATTTGACTATGTCCCTTGGAGGAGGAGACCTAGTGGCACTCAGAGGAAGGTCAGCAGGTCACCGAGAAGAGACTTGATACCCTATGAGCATATACAGGGGGAGGTAATCTCTCTCAGGAACAGTCATAGGGGAGGGGAATGAGGGGAAAATGGGAGGGAGGGGAGAATGGGAGAATACAAGGGATGGGATAACCATAGAGATGTAACAAGAATATATTAATAAAATTTTTTTAAAAAGCGATGTCTCTGTCCCTTGATGTTGGTGGTACACTCAATAAATCCAAAAGTCTCTGGGCCTCCAGCATGGATGCAAGAGCTCGATGTATCTGAACCAAGAGCTGCCCAGTGAGCATTCATGACTACTCCTGACCCCTTCAAGGATTATGACTTCATCGACCCCACAGACCAGAGTCCCCTCAAATACTCCATGTCCTCTTCAACAGATAATCCAAAATTTCCGCCTAGAAAATGTACCTGGGATCTCATCTACCCAGCTTGCTTTCTGTCACTACCCTGTTCTCTGCCCTTTCCAAAGCACGTCTTTATTTGTGGACACCACCAGAGTACAGATTCCCATTAACAATGTTTCTGTTGAGAGGAAAGTTTGGGAGTTCAGGATACTATGAGACCAATAACAGATGCCTTTGGAAAATGATCCCGGGGGCAATGTCAAGAGGAGTCAAGTGGTATACGAGGTACTATACAGAGCGGTGATAAAACACCATGACTAAAGTAAGTTATGAAAGGAAGACGTTTTCTTGGCTTATGGTTCCAGAGGGCTAGTGTCTATGATGGCAGAGCAAAGACTTGACGGCAAGCAAGCACAAAGCAGAGAAAGCAAACAAGAAATGGCTCAATACTTTTAGGTTTCAAACCCTGCCTCAGGTGACACACTTCCTCCAACAAGACCACACCTCCTAGGCCTCCCCAGACAGTGCTGGGAGCCAAGCACTTAGTTTCCCAGGGTTATAGGGGAGAAGCTCATTCAAACCACGGTAGATGGGCATGTACCCCCTCAGCTGTCAACTGTCAGGAATCTTATCTCCACACAAGAACGTGAAGGAGGTGTTTTCACTATAAGGGAGTTGAAGTTAGTACATGGAATAAAAGAGGAAATGAGGGTCCTAAGGGCCAAAGAAGGGACTGACTCCCCTCCCCCCATATCCTAAAAGCACTGATGAGAGGAGATGGGCTGTGGGGCCTTGTGTATGAGAGGCTTGTGCGTGGATACATGTTTGCATGTTGGAAAGATGCGATCATGAAAGGTGCTCATGAGTCAAATTAATACAGCCTTTTATGTGGCTGGGAATTGGCGTATAAATAAAAGGCATCTGTGGGTTTTATGTTCTCGCTAAGCATGGAAATTAGGTTAGCAGTACCATATGTGCCCCAGACAGGTCAGATAGGAAAGATCCAAACAGTCCTTATTTTATAGGTATTGGAAAAATATGGGTTTTTCTTTTCTGGTATATTTACTCATCTGCCTGTCAATTCTCACCTGTCAATTTTCTTGCAGGTATACACACACACACACACACACACACACACACACACACACACACACACACCTCATTCTACCCAACAACTTTCTTTATTCTTTCCCAATTGTCCCATAGTCTATGGTGTTTATTTCCTTCTTCTGATTTTTGTAAGTCTGTGTCACCTCCATCACTTAACATTCCCTGGTGGCCCTTACAAAACCAAATCACCCCCATCTGAATTCTTACTGCATGATGCTCAGGTCCTGCTCCTTGACACATGATGCAAATAGAAGATTGTGAGGCTGGGGAACGAATATTCTGGAGCAGAGTGACCCAACCACCTTATTCCCACCTAAGCCTAAGTTTCTCAAGGTTGTAGGGGAGGCATCAAGCACACAGCCAGTCCTACTAATGGTAGTGGGTTTGCTGGGTCTTGGGTCAGACTCAGGCAGTTATGGTTACTTCCTACTGACTCTAAACTCATGGAAGGCTGAGGAATTAAAAGAGTCCATTCTCCTATTTTTGTCAATGGCTAAAGGCCTGGGGGAAGGCCAAGTGTTTCCCCTTATCCAGGCTGACACTGTACCATACATCTGCTTAAGTAGGAACACTTGCCATTCCTGCTGATACCAAACCAATGATGAGGATCCTCCGTGAGTCTCAGAGTCATAGGCCTTTAAGCAGCACCTTGTAGAGACTGCACATCCCACTGAGAGCAAGTAAACACACTTCTCAGTATCTCCAAGATTTTATCTTGCACCCAAATAATGAGGTTCATTGTTCTAATTTTAGCAAAACTGCTTTTCTTCTTCCATCTATATCAGTTACTGGTGTTTTTCTCAAAGTGAGTGGCTGGTCTGATGGTGATTGCTAGCCCAGTGTTAAAGTTTCATCTCTATTGCTCAGATAAAACACTCTGACAAAAAGCAGCTTCGGAGAGAAAGGATTTATTTGGCTTACAATTCCAGGTGAAAGTCCATCACTATGAGGAAGTCAAAGCAGGGACAGGAGGCAGTTAGTCACATGACATCCAAGTGTAGAGGAAGACGTGAACACCTATAAGATCATTTGCTTGCCTGCTTGTAATCAGCACCATGTCAGGACCTCCTGCCTAGGGAATGAAGCCACCTTGGTTTCTACATAAATCAACTTAATAAGACAATTCTGCACAGATGTGCCCACATACCAACCCAGTGCAAACAGTCCCTCCACTGGGAAGAAACTTTCCTCCCAGCTGATTGTTGGTTGTGTCAATTTGACAGTTAAGGTTAACCTTCATACCTAGACTTATCACTGGGCAGCCCTGGGTGATTAGAACAGTCTTCCCATAGATTGAGGGCTCTCGGTTCTGCCTCCAAATGAGGACTGGGTATCAGGTGGTCTCAGGGTAGGGGATACAGCAACTCATGTGTCTATGCTCTCATTGTCAGGAATCGACAGGCAAGATAGGAATTTTAGGCAAGTTTGATCAAAAGTACAAAGTACATGTTCTAAACTCCAATGTATTTACCTGTGCTTTATTCTTCAGTCTGCTTCTCTTCTGATTCCAAACTCAGTGGGAACTCAGGGAATGAGAGAAAGCACAAGCCCAAACCTCCAACAATTAAGGCATTGATTGAAGAACCAGGCAAACTAATCCGTTTGGGGTGTGAAAGCAGTACAGGGATGTCTGATGCTCACATGCAACAGGCAAAGGCTGTGCACTCACAATGTCAGCTTTTGTGGCTGTGGGTGAGTGGTTGCATTGTTTTCTTTGGTACTTATGCTGGAAAAACACTAGCTTTTGCAGAAACACACTGCGCGCACGTGTGAGAAAGAGGCTAGGTGACTCTGGCTTCTTCCAACATTTCATCACCAAGGAAAAGCTACACCTACAGCGAATATAGTCATATTGCAGGCCTGAGAGGCTATGCTATGAGATAGGTGACATGTCCAATAACATTTTAACTTCCTTTTATGAGGAGAAATAAATATTGCAATTTCATTTCTTCGCTTTTCATTTGTTGTTGTCATAATTTTTCAGTTTTGTCTGCTATTATTATATATTGATCAAATGAACCATTTAAGTCTATTGGAATACAGCCAGGGGAGAAACAAACAGGCATTACCTGGCTATTGATAGTGAACATATAAAGTGGCCTCTTTTTTTTTTTTTTTTTTTTTTTTTTTTTTTTTTTTAGCACCAATTCTGGAAGCAAAGGCAGGCCAGGACATCACATTGTCAGCCTAATGGCAGAAGGCTGGGAAGATGCACACCTCTGGGTGGTAATGTGAATAAACGGCTTCCCTACCCTTGCACTCCTTTTGATTCACTCTCAACGTCACGCGGTATTATGATGAGCCTCCTTCATGCTTGTTTATTACCCCCATGTCATGGACAAGGCATTGAAAAATAGAATGACATAAACAACTTTCATAAAAACCGAATAAAACCAGGATATGGAAGCAAGATGCCAACCAATGCAGTCTGACTCTAGCTGTGTACGCTTCTCTGGGAAGCTCTGGACACAGACAATTGTTTTGCTGTGATGTTTGGGGAACTACACATGTGGGAAGTAGGAAGTGCTAATGGAGCACTAAGACATTCTGGGACCTTCCAGCTTGTTTCCTTGGATCGTGGACGTACAATTGTCACAGAAGCACGAACACAGATGCTGGAGACCATCTGTTACCTAGAAGACAAGCCTCCTGGTCTAACTCTACAAGGGTTTAAACTGAGATGCACAGAGACCCTGGCCAGTGAGTGCTGAGAGTGGGCACTGGAGCCCCGGGTCTGGAGCCTGTGGTATATGGTAGATTTTTGAGACCATGTGGGAAATGCATAGGCGGAGAAAGCTGGTTGGCAGAAAAGAGAACAAAGCAGATGTCTCAAGAAGTTCTGAGGTAAGCGTACAAGATCTAAAAGACTCATTTTTCTCAGGCTTTCTTGTGCATCTTTCTTCTTTTTCTTTTTAATCCATGTATTCCAATGAACAGAGTGACAACTAGCTTTCTTCCTTCGTTATCCAAGTACTACACGCTCTTGGACTACAGTAAGCACTCAATATACATTCTCACCTCAAAGAGTGGTAATTATTTGAGTCAGTGACTATGGTAGGCTATATTAATAATACCGCAGTGTACACATGTATTGAAACATTGCATCATGCTTTGTAAATATACACAGTTTTTACTTATGGATAATAAAATAGGACAGTACTTGACTTTGTTTTCTTCCACTTCCAGAGTTGATCGATCTTGTGTCATCAGCATGATGTCAGTCAGTTCCCCGTGAGCTCCCCAGATTCTACTCAACTGTACCGTGCAGTATCTTCAAGAGGAACGGAACTCACAGCGTGCGCGCGTGCGCGCGCGCGCGCGCACACACACACACACACACACACACACACGCCACAAAGAGCATTCATTAGACTGGCTTCCACTGTATAGTCAGAGCAGTCCAGCTGTGGCTGTCTGACACGAGGGTGTCCTCCTTGTGGCTTTCAGTCCACAAGGCTGGGAAATTCAGCCATTACAGTCAAGTACGGAAGACCTGAAAGATTCATGGAGAGATGGCGGTCTTCAATTTACGCTGAAATTCTGACACAGCCAGGTCTTATATCGGCAAAAGAATCAGCAGTGGCAGCAACAGTGTAGATGAGCTGGTAGATAAAAGTAAAGGCGCTGGACGTGGTGGCGCATGCCTTTCATTCCAGCACTTGGGAGGCAGAAGCAGACGGGTTGCTGTGAGTTCGAGGCTGGCCTAGTCTATAAAGCAAGTCGAAGGCAGCCAGGGCTACACAGAGAAACCCTGTCTTAAATAAATAAATAAATAAATAAATAAATAAATAAATAAATGCCAAACAGCAAAAAATAATGAAAAGGTTTTCCTTCTTCCAAGTCCTTTTGTCTGGACTGCTACCGAAAGGTGCCACCTGCCTTTAGGGTTGGCCTGCCCACACCAATTAAAGAAGTCAAGACAATCCCCCACAGGCTGCGGACCAGCCCAATATCGACAATCTTTCATTAACACTTTCCTCAGCCAATTCTATGTTGTGTCGAGTTGAGAGTCAAAGCCAGACATTGCATCCCTTGGTCAAGTCTTCAAGGTAAATTATGAAGAAGAGTGTACACACCCTGCTCTCCATAGATGCTGAGGACATCTTTAAGTACCTCAAAGCAGTAACGTCTTCTGCCCACCACATATGGTGCACACAGATATACATGTACTCACACACACACAAGTACCTGCACACACCTGAAAACACACATACACAAAGAAGCTGGCCCAACTCACCACTAACGTGTGCGGGTCTGTCAATCGGCCGCTGGCTTTGATGTTCCCACCAGACCTCCCTCCTCCTGCTCCCACAGCTGGCTCAGCACATACTCACAATCTATGTGAGGATGGCTTGCAAGGCCCACTGTCTCTGCGAAAGGAAGGCAGGAGCTGGCCCCACTTGATGCCCAGGAAAGCATAGAAAATTTAAATCACATTCCTCAAGCAAGTGAGAAAAGCTCAGTGAGCGTAGGATGGCAGGAGTTGATCATCACCCAGCCCTAAACATGAATCTTCTGAGCTGTGAGCAGAAGGTGCCTCCTGTCAGTCATGTGGGGCTCCAGATCGGTGCAGAGGGCATCTCATTTGCGCTAAATGTTAAATGAAGCAATTAAAGATAAAGAGGACATTTTAATTGCCAGGCCTGGCCAGCTCCAAAGGGGATCAAGATTCAAGTGAATGTGAAGGCTTAATTATGCTTAAGGAGAGAGAGTCACCTGGCATCATAGGCTGATTATAGGGAAGCCCAGGGTGGAATAAAGGATGCCAAAATAAATAAATAAATAAATAAATGAGACAAAGGAGGAGAGAGATGCCACGTGCTAGAGCACAAGAAGGCAGCAACATGGAGAGGCCACCTAATGTCCTTAGGGGAGACAGGTCTGCCAGGCAGGAGAGACCAGGCAAATTGGCCCTATACATATCTTAAGATTTTTCTCTTTCCTCTAATGCAGATATAATTTTTCCTGTTTCAGATTCAAAAAGGTAGGTGACTTTTTCCCTCTATATCTCTGAAGGTGAGAGTTCCACTTGTCTCCGCTGCCCTTGCCCAAGGACGGACACCACATCAGTGCTGCAGCCAGCCTGGCCCTGTGGAAGCTTCCACACAGAGCTTAACGGAGGCAGTGCAGGAGCAAAGAGGAGAAGCAAGTGGTGTTGCAGAGGCCTTGGAACAGTTTTCTTTCTTTAGAACTATTCCCTCAAAATCACCACCAAAACTACAGTTTACACATAATTAAAATGTTGTCTCTATGCTTTCTCCTTTCTGATATTTATAATACAAATTGGAACCTGTGAGATGTGTCTAGACAACTTCACGGTCTCGTAGACTGTTGATGGATAAAATCTCCCGCATCCACAAGGAGATCTGTTTCCAATCACATACAGAGAGCTGGCCAGGCTTCCCTCTGGCCAAAGTACTTACTAGCATTCACTACCCTGAAACACTGAATTCAGATAAGCTAATGGTTAGCACCAGTGCTCACTACCCCACAGCCCCAGCTCCTACCCCCACAGGTACTTTCACATAACAACACTGGGGTATTGCCTGAACTTTTAAAATCTGTGCATGGTCAAAGGTCAAAGTGCTCCTAGATGGATTGTTCTGTTGTTGTTGTTGTTGTTGTTGTTGTTACATTCTACTTTTTTTCCACTTTGAGATTGACATATATGGGCTACTATTAGCTCTACTCCAGAGGTGTTTAGAAACATGAAAAAGTCATCAAATTACTGATCTTCACATCTCTTTATTTCCATGGGGCCAAGGTTAGCCGAAATCACTGGATGGTGTTGGGGTAACCCTGATCTTTGCCCACAGCAGAAGACATGGTTGCAACTACCTGGCAGGAATCTTTAGCAGTGTCCTGAGAAATGAACTAACTGCTGAATATGGAAGGAGGCAGTGACTGCTTGAGCAGAGCAGGCTGGCTCCTGAGAGCAGGGCCTGTAGCCCAGGAATGAAGGCAGCCATCTTCTACAAGCCGGAGGAAAAAAATGAAAACATCTCCTCTCAGCAAAAACCCATCGTAAACTCTCTGTCCCTAGATCATGATCTGGAAAACTCTTCCAGAGGTCAAGCAGTCCATTCCCCTGCCTTTGTGACTTTAGTATCATCTAAAGCAGTGGCTGTCAATCTTCCCAATGCTGTGACCCATTAACACAGCTCCTCATGTTGTGGTGACCCATAGTGCCTTAGGGTTTCTATTGCTGCAATGAAACAGCATGACCAGACAGCAAGCTGGGGAGGAAAGGATTCACTCAGCTTTTCTTCCATAGTGCTGTTCCTCACCAAAGGAAGTCAGGACAGGAACCTGGAGGCAGGAGCTGATGCAGAGGCCACCGAGGGGTGCTGCTTGCTATCTTGCTTCCCCATAGCTTGCTCAGCCTGTTTTCTTATAGAACACAGGGCCACCAGCCCAGGGATGGCCCCACCCACAGTGGACTGGGCCCTCCCCCTTTGATTGCTAATTGAGAAAAACGCCTTCAGGCTGGATCTCATGGAGGCATTTCCTCAGCTGAGGCTCCTTCATCTCTGATGACTCTAGCTTGGGTCAAATGGATACAAAACCAGCCAATACACCCAGCCATAATCTCTGATGGTCTTAGCCAACTCCTGTGAGTCATCTGATGCTCACAGGGGTCATGGCCCCACAGGCTGAGAGCCTCTGCTCTAGAGGAAAGTGTCTGTGCCTATGAATGCGGAGGTGTTACACGGTTCCGTCTTCTCCATTTTCCCAGTGCATCCCTAGCTCTCAATGTGATGGGGCTGAGGTAGGTATAAAGCTGCCCTCTGCCCTCACACAGAGCTCCTTTCTTTCCCTTCCACATGCTTTCTGCCAACAGATTAATTTGTAAACACAGTCCAACCACAGGCCACAAGACATCTGGAAACCAAGGCAGAAAGTCACTGGGCAAGGCACGTCAAGGACCACTGAATCCCGGGGCGGGGGTGAGGCGGGGGGTGGGGGTGGGGGGTGGGAGGGACAGTCTCCTACTTCTATATGAGAAGAATAGACGTTCTCTTTCCTTTCTCTCTCTAATCAACCTAACTGTGACCATGTCTGTAGATACAACATTTGTTTAGGGAGAAAAGGAGAGATAGCTCCAATTTATGGTGCTGTCTCCCCTTTCAGAGGCCCTGACAGGAAGAGCGCCAGCCCACGTGTACCCACAGGCTCCCCTTTGTAGTACATGCCATTCGTCAACACCTGCCTTCAGGGGCAGCTGAGTGAAGGTCTGTAAAGAGGGAAAAATGACACAAGCTTCCAAACACACAGTGGTTTTTCCTCTTTTCTTTACCTTTTCAGTTAAAAGTCCAGGACGTAAAGTGCAGGCCTCGTTTAATCAGAGGGTAATGCTTTCCATTTCAAAGCTCTTTTAATCTGAGGACACATTCCACAAACATCCTTCTCCAGGCATCCCCTCTCCCAACCCATTAATAACACACTAATGCTGACTTAAACAGAATGAACTGGAGGGAGTTGGAGTGGCACTTGCAAATTCTCATTTGTCCTCACAGGGCTGAATTCTGAGCCACTAGTGCAGCTGCTGTGATGCACAAAGTTCTCTTCTACAGATGCATGCTACATCCTGCTGTTCGGATAAAGCATAATACACTGTACAAAGCACTTAGCAACCAAGCCCACTCCCCGTGCCCCCACTACAAAAGATTTAGGGAAAGAGAACACAGCTAACAGCTGCTTATACTGGGAGCAGAGAAGCCTGGGTTCATCCTCATGCATACCTCATTAAAACATTTGAATTCTGCTCTTTAAGGACACATACTCTTAGCAGACCCTTGCGGTTAAGAGGTGAGTGAAACACAACCCCCTCCCCATGCACTCCAGGCTCAAAGCAGCTACCAATCATCTGTGTCCTTGAGTGAGGTGTTTGAGCAGTGTGGGTCTCATATCTCCTTTTGAAGAAGAAAAATAATAGCTGGTAGCTTCTCTCTCTCTCTCTCTTGCAGACTGAGAAGGTAGTAAACCTGAGCATTTAAGCGTTTCTTCACAGATCATTAACTATGATGGGGAATGGAGGGTCATACAAGAAATGGAATTTTTTGAGCTAGAAGGAACTAAAGAAATCAACCGTTCTAACCTTTTTATATAAGAAGAGAGCCATAGAACAAAAATGTGAGGCGCTTCTATCAAAAATACATCAGGAATGAAAGCAAACATCTTTGAAAAACTGTAGTCAGTAGATTAGACAGGCCGATGTTTGCCAATGCCAGGGAGGCGATACGCAGGAACAGCAGTGAGGGAACTGGGTTCTTATCCTGGTCCATGAGTAAACAGCATTTCCTGCCCCCACTTGTGTCCTGGTCCTTCAGTGAACAGCATCTCCTGGCCCCACTTGTGTTGGTCACCTCTAAAATTAGAGTTATGGATGACAAAACAGCACAGTGGCAGGAGCTGTGGTTTGGAGTTCTTCTGCCCCGTTTTTACTGTGTGCCATGAGAAAGGCTGCCTGGGAATGGCTCTGAGCCTCAGTTTCCACTTCTGTGACTTGGGAAAACTTTACCTTAACAAAGCTGTTAGAATTAACTATGACAAAGTACCAAAAGAACTCTGAATAGTTGTACATTTAATAAATGTTAATTTTCTCCCTTCCTGGATGACTCTCCAGCATTAAAATTCTATGACTGTGAAATGTCTCCTTAAAAATCAGATCTTACATAGTGGGTTGGCTTTACAGCCTTTATACCCCACAGGATAGGGAGGAGCCAGACACTTCTAGTAGAAGGTAGAATGCAGGTCTGGAAATGTGACAGCTCGCTCAAGGTCACAGCAGGTTACCACATTAAACAAGTATCTGCTTCTAGCCTGGGGACATTGCTCAAAGCAGCCCATCTGTGAGCCAGAGAAAGTAGAGCCCCTTGCTTCCCACCAGCCATGCAGTACTAATGCAAATGGTTTAAAAAGAAGGGTACAGTCAAAGGAAAGGGAAAGGGTTTCAGAGTGATGACATGACTGCAGGTACCTCCCTTCCTCTCAACAACACCTTAAGGCAGTTAGGAGCCCCATATTGTAGGTGATAAAATGGAGGAGCAGAGAAATAAACCAACAATTCCAAAGTGGGTGGGCAATGGGGCCAGAGTCCTTCATCATGCATATTGCAACCCAGGGTCCTTATTAGTGCACACATGTGCAGGTGAATCCTGACCTCAGCAGAGTTGGCTGCACCATCAAACAGGGCTCAAGGCCCATGCAGAGCACCCTCCTTCCTCCTTCACGATTCTACGTATGATCTTTGGTGTAAAGGCAAAGCAGTATTTCCCAGCCTGAAGACTATTTATGTTTTCCTGCTATACAGTTCCCCGAAGCCAAGCATGAAGTCCAGGAGCTTCTGGGGACAGCAGTCCCCATCTCTGGCTATCCCTCTGTAAACAGGCTTGAGATTTAAAAGGTTTCAAAGAGTCCCAGGACTCTGAACATGTGGCATGCTTTAAGGCTAAAGCCCGCAGCTGGTGATAAATGAAAAAGAGACTTTTCAAATGGAATGAATGTAAATGAGAAAAGAAGCCCCTGGTTAGGGAAGTTATTCTAGCAAGTGGCTATATAAATGTCTTTATATTGTTATTTCCAATATTAGTTTGTTGTTCCTCCATGAAAGCTGATTTATTTGAAATGTTATTACTAGAAACACCCTAATCTTTTGGTAATAATTCATATACTGGAAGATTACAGTTTTGGAAGGAAGCCCAGTGCTGTCTGGAATCCTATTTATGGATTAAAGGATTTGAACAGCATTGCAAGCAAGATCTCTAAAGAGTAGGATAATGTAAACCTGGTTCCATATAAAATGCTTTACCCTAGCTGTAGTAACCCCATTAGAATCAGATTGTTGGAGGACACTGGGTGTGAGAACTCTCGCTACACTAAACCATAATATCACTGCCCCAGAAGAGCAAGGATTTTTCCAGCCGAGCGGCCCTTTGTTTTGGCAGGCTATTCTTAGCTCAATAGTCCCCCGTCCTCTATGCCAGGTATATCCAGGTGAGGGAGGAAACCATCACCTGTCACAGGCAGGCATTGATGAAGCCAATGTGGTTCATCCACAGAGCTCAAGTGATCAACGTGGCCATGTGCTTTGTGTCATTGGAAGTCTGCAGGTCAATGCACCTGTCCTACCAAAAGTGCCCTTTTAATGAGCAGTCCAAACTCTGAAACTATGAGAAGTAAATAGTAAACAGATAGGTCCAAGCAGGAAAGGGTACTGTTGACCACCATAAGAGCAAAGCATTCAGAAGACCAAGAACCTTGGCATACCCTTGTGCTCCAGAGAACCTGTGTCTCTGACGTACAGTACAAAGGTCCTGCAAGCTAGACTCATTATTGACTCTGCTGTAGGCTTATCGTCTGACTTCCTTTAACCAAGATTTGCTATAAGGATGACGTAGCTTCTTCTCTGTCTAAAAGTCTGTTGTCGAGACTTGAGTGAGGTCATTCACAAAACACTGGGACTGGTCCAGAGACAGCAGTGCCACCAACTGTCAGAGTATAAGAAAAAGGTTAGCACTCTCCAAACCAACTGTTTCACTTCACTTTTCTGTTCAGTCCTACAAAGTTCCCAACCAAAAGCATCATTAGCTGGAGACCCACAAAACAAAGACAGACAGAGGAAGTGAGAAGGGAAGGGAAAGAAAGACAGGTCATGCTCTCCTTCAGCACAACCCCTAGCTATTAAAAGAGTCTCAAGCACGCCGTGAACATCATCTGCCACATAAATAATGGATAATAATTCTAATTATACCACTATATAAAACTTAACTCAGGAAATCTTTTTTTCCCCTTCAACTTATTTTAGTCACCTCAACCACATCCTATTTTACTTTATGATTTCCAGCCTCTGGTTCTTGATTCTTACCTTAGACACAGTACAGGAAAGGAGGAGAGAGCTCTTCTCATACCAATTGTGAACGAGGGAACCACCCCAGGAACGTTGAGCATACAGGAGCTTACACTTGTGTGTGTGAGCACAAGTACGCCTGCATGCACTTGTGTGAAAGCCTTGTGTTGAAGTCACTGAGGAAAAAGAGGTATTTATTTTAATATGCAGATTCTGGACACCCCAGGAATCTGCAATTCTCATAAGCTGCTTCAAGGAGGGGCCTTGTGTGCTGATCTTTGGAACAGGTCTCTCCGGGTGCCTTGGGAGAAAAGAGTCCATGGACAGCAATGTCATCAATTGCTCACACAAATCCAATGGCAGAGAATATGTGCATTGTGTCTCCGTGTTTACAAAATGTTGCACAAGTGTTACATCCTACTAAGGAGTGTACATACTAGCAAAATAAAGTCCTGCTAAAAATACTTTATACTTTTAACAATCGGGGATGCCTCATCCACCCAGCACTGTAGGGACATGTTCCGTTTTGCCTCAAAAACCTTTTCTAAAAACACTTGGGTTTTACCCTTTGAGCATTGACAACAATTAATTATATTTTCTATTTTTAAGTAACTTACACATCACTGCCTTGAGAAACCAAAGATTGCAAGGGTACTTCAACACTAGGTTTACTCGGGACTCCCATTAATACAATGCCCTTGCTAGTAACGCCCTAAACTCCTTGGTAAGGTGCACGTGCCTGTGGGGTGCAGCGGCATGAGTCAATGTTCTTCTGTAATTTTACAGCCCCGCCATGAGGCAATTTTGCCTTCAGTTTGTGGTTTCTCTGATTCCTCTTAGAGTTAACTATCAAAGGCAATTCTTGCAAATAATACCTAAGGCGCCTTTCTTCACCCTTTCTAATTAAGTTCTTCTGAGGTAGGGGGAGGTTGAGAAAGCATTGTCATTGTGAACGCCATGAGAGGAAGTTAACTCTGCATAGAGGATCTTCAGGGAAACATTTATGAAGTCACGTGTGAGCTGTGTAGGCTGCTCGCCATTCTTCACGCTCTTCCTCATTGTAGCTGTCCGCAGGAAGCATAGGTGGCCTCATGGTTGACACCTGGTCAAAGAAAGCATCACTCTGAGCCAGGTATCTGTTCACCAAGACAGACATGACTCAAGATGGGGTCACTTGCACACTTGCTGCCAGAGTGTGGAAAGAAAAGACACAGGGAAACGGCCAATCATGAAAGGAAGAGCCAATATCACTGAGTGAATCTGTAAGAATTCTTCCTGTTACAACTTTCAGATAAACAATACTGATTGCTTTAAGAGCCAAGTTTCAGGGCTGGTATCCCAGGAAGGAGAGAATGAACTCATCCATCAGCTCATAAAACTGGCAGCAAGTTCTCGGTCTGTAACTCTGGAGAGCTCCCATGTACAGTAGATGCAGCAGGAAGCACACAACATGGGGGTGATCAAGGAAGCAGAACTGGAGAGCAAGAGAGAGGAGAAAGTGTAGTATGTGATCTGCCTAGGGGCATACACTGTGAGAATCCATGTCTCATCTCCTCGTAGTGGTGATTCCATGAGAAAATCAGGAAAGGCTAATGGCGAGCCTCACCTCTCACACAGGAAGAAGTGAGCAAGCCCTTCACTCTGTAACCAAGCTGTTACCACTTGAGCTTGTGGAGCCATGCCTTAGGTGTTTCTAAAAACTACCTTTCCCTTCTGCCAGGCAAGCTAGCCCAACCTTGGGTACCCAGAGAGCTCAAAGCCTGAAGAACAGAGCCCTGGCTGACCCTGACCATTGAGGACAGCAAGCCTTCCTGCCAGCCCTAGCCTCATGGCCTTGCCCATTCCTCAGGAACTGTGCAAAGGAGAAATCTGCTGGATCTGATTGCAACATACATTTTATGTACATATGCACATTTACAGATAATTTTAAAAATCATATATACTTTGGCGATTAGATGGTCAGTATTAGTTATATCAGTGAGATAACAGCAATAACAGTTGCCACCAAAGGCACCCTTCTAAATCCAACAAAGTAGTACACATAACAGCAAGAAAAAAAATTCTCTGAAGGGAAAAGAGTGGCAAAAAATGGGAGGAAGAGAAGGAGGAAAAGAGGAGAAGGAAAAAAGAAGAGGAAGGAAGTAGAAGGAAGAATCTAACGGGGATAAGAATAGAAATAGTGAAAGGAGAGAAAAAGAGGAGGGAGGAGCCCTTTAGTGGATGGCAAGTGTTTATGTATACAATATTTGATAAGCATCTGCTCTTTTGGTTAAGTACCAAAGTTAGAAAGACCACTAAGTCCTGACTGCCATCCTCCTAAAGCCTATGGGCAAATAAGAAACCAAACAGAATCATAAGCACGTGGAAATTCTGCCCAAAAGCTAATGTGCACCCTCAGAACGAGCACTTAGCTCTAATGTGCTCCATGGAAGTCATCGTACATGTGTCAGGGTAAAGAAACCCTCCCACTTGAATCTGGGAGGATGCACAGAAGTTAGCAAAGTAGGAAAAGTTCATTTTAGATGGGATTCCAGGAAGAAGGAGGCTACATGAAGGCCTGGGGTGGGGAAGACTCGGTCTTCCCCAGGGAGAGACAAGTAATGCTGCCTGGGTAGGGATACATTTTGCCTGGTGAAGGACACATGCTGTCTGGCTTGGGGTTGGGAGGATGAGAAATGGTAGAGATTTCAACTAAGGAACTGAAAGGGTCCGATTTTCATTTGAAAACAGCTGCTGTCCTAAATGACGGACGTCAGAGTAAGAATGGATAAGACTAGATGCTGTAGTGGGGGAAGAAATTGTATTGAAAACACACTCTGAGCATGGGAGATGAGAGAGACATGATCAACAATGCTATCTCTCATTTATTACTTCAGAGGACTCAGTAGTTGAAGAAAGGGGACGTGGCCTGAGTTCCTTGGATCAGACTAAAGAGAAGTCATCTTATCATAAACTTTTCTACTAAAACAGATTTTCTGAGACCCAGAGGGTTTACCCTTTTAGTTGATGGGTGACCATACCCTGCTAACATCATTCCCCAGAAGTGCAAGGGAATGGTTTGGGGAGGTGGATCTTAAATAAAGAACTGTGAATATTCTGTTGGAATAATTCTAATAGAATCTATTTGAATACCATCTTAGAGCCATTTTCACATACAGTAGTGGAACACACGGCATGGAGAGAGACCTCACTAACACTTCAGACTTTGGTTATGGGCCAATAGAAAATAATATGAAAAATCTCTCAAACAACAGCCTATAAATAGTGACATTTTAATTATTTTTAATAGTAAACTAGAATAATAGGCAGTCCTAGGCATGGCTATTTTTTCAAGGCATCTTGAAATCATCTCATTGGCAAGGAAATAGCACCATCAAACAGCAGGCTGGGGACCACAGTCCCTGCAGGAGATGACCAGGACCAGCCAAGAAGAAGATGGCCTGGCCTTTTTACTCTCCAAAATCACTATAAGGGGCAGGAAGAGAAAGAACAGAAGTTGGACTATTAGAAAATAGGGAGAAAATTCAAGGACATTCTGGTCATGGCATCCCTGTGTTCAATTTATAAGCCCTATTTTTTTTTTAATCTGGAGAAAAATAACATTTAAGAATAAGATATAAGATAGCCAGTCAGGTCTAACAAAATGTGTAGCTTCAACATCCTTTTCCTCTGCTTTCCCAATCTGAAGCTTTGTATTGCCCTTGTGGCTAATTCACAGAGCCAGCTAACATCCTTTCACCAGACAGCTAGTACATAGTCCGTGGACAGCACTTATTCAGGCACAAAGTTCCTAGCAATGCCTGAAGAGTTGCAGTCAGCCAGCCTCCCCATGACCTCGCTGCTCTAACCCTTTCTGCGAGGTGTTCCTTTGAAATCTTAGATGGCCGAGCTAGGCCAGTAGACATGTAGGTAAGATCAACAACTGTGAGACTTCCAAGTCCATCTCACACTCGGAGCTAAGCCTGTCACCCGAGCATCACAGATCTTGCTGGAAGTGCATGGGAGTCATCACACATCAACTCTGCATGGTCGAGGTTCGGTGTTTTGCCTTCGCGTTGTGCTTAACATGCTGGCAAGGCATAGAAACCTTTGGGGTACAGAACAGAATAAGGGATGGCTCACCCTGCCATGGCGCTCTGGGTTCATGGCATAATGATCTAATGCCCTTTTGGTCTCCATCAGGCTCTCTAACAGGACTTCTACATGCCCAGAGGTTTTAACCACTGTAATGACAAGGCTACACTTCAAAATACTGCCATGAAAACACAAACCAGCCTTAGTTTTCATCACCACTCACCTCTCAGAAGAATGAAGAACAAGACAGAAGAAGATGTCATTATGTTGGTTCAGGTGATAACTGGTGGAGTGAGATAGAGCAGTCCACAGTGCAATCATCATCACCACCACCACCACCACCACCATCACCGTCGTCACCATCACCACCACCACCACCACCATCATCATCATCATTGTCATCACCACCATCACCACCACCACCACCATCATCATCATCATTGTCATCACCACCACCACCACCACCATCCTCATCATTGTCATCATCACCATCACCACCACCACCACCATCACCATCATCATCATCACCATCTGGAGAAAGAAAAGAACTCTGTCATCCTCCTTATCATTTGCTCATGGCTAAAGGTAACCCAGGAGTCTAGGTGTTCTGCTGGGGCTTAGGAGCTAGAGAAATTCAGAAGCATGCCTCACTCTCAAACCCAACAGAACCCTGTCTCCTTCTAACAAAGTAGAGTGTAAGTTGCTGTTTTTATGCCAGTCTGTCAATGTAAAGGCATCTCTATTTTTCACAAAGACTGTGTGGGGATTCTGTTAGACTTGCACTGAACATAATTTTACTGCTTGACACTTTAATTTTATTTTCTCTGTGCCCGTATCTACAACCCCCAACCAGTAAAAAAGAAAAAGCTTTCTGTCTAGTCATTAATGATGTATACCCAGGTGCTTAAGAATGTGAGAGTTCATTTTGCAAGGAAGCATGAGTTCAGAAGATCTTTCTTTCTTTTTCTTTCCTATTTTTCTTTTAACAAATACTTGTCTCTAAATGTGTACACTATTTAAATTTTTTTCCTCTACTGGATCTCTCAGTGCGTTTCACAAGGATCTAAGATCTCAATAGATTGGCATTTTTGAGTGAACTAGAAGTTGGTCTAACGCTTAGATAAAGGCATCTCAGAAGGGAAACTTGTTACATTTTAGAAGTCACCAGAAACAATTATGTACAAGAATATTCTTCAATATTTCTGCTGGAACAGAACAGTCAAAGTTAATGTCCTGCTTGAGGAGCGGGAGCTGAGCAGATGACCCCAGGTGCTCCCCATCTGGGCTCACACCCCAGAATCCCACAGTCTGATCCTTCCCCTTCGGCACCTCTGACAAAGCAAGAAAGCAGAACATGCAGTTCCTCCTGTCCTCATTCCGTGCTGAAAATCTAATGACATAAAAGCCCAGGTCTGCATAGGAAGTAAAACAAGAGTATCTGTCTCCACAAATTCTGATCAGAACTCATCTTGCTAAATAAAATGTGACATTCATAACAAACAAACCAAAAAGCAGATAAAGGACAAGAGCCCTCAGATTTAATGCTGGAGAACCTTGGGTGATAAATAAGTAATATTATAATAAAAGATATTATAATGCATTGTCATTGTAGAGAGAAATGTAATATAGTCTGAGGAAGAAGATAGATGGCTCAAGTTGCTTCTCTGACAGTGCAAGTAATAGCTATTGAGTGTTACGTTTAGCATATCATAAAATCAGTGTTAGCAGGCTAGACAGCCCTCCAGCTGTCCCGAAGCCCACAGTCAGCCTTCTGACATCAGCAAGCAGAAAGCCCGGAGTGCAGCTCGCTGCTGTGGATGGCCTCCACACACAGGAAATTGGAAGAGACAGTGCCTCCTTTCAGCCTTCAGTCTGCAGTGCAGAAAAACTCAAGGGTGACTGGACGATGTCTCTTTTCAGCTCCCTCTGCGCTTCTCATCCCTCAGTGGCTCCTGGCCATTGTAGAACCTCAGCTGGAAAGCTTGAATTTGAGAAACATTATAAAATTCTGAGGGTGTACAGGCTGGATTTCATCATATATTGGGTAGTCATGAGCCAATCTGGGTTTCCTTCAAGAGCACTGGAAAGCCGCCTTCTATAAGTGGCTCTGTCACAGGCCAGGAATTCATGCACTGAGGAAGATGAGGGAGGCACAGTGTCAGTGTCATGGATCTCAGACTTCTGCATTCACTAACTTCAGCTGAGCAGTGGTAGGCACAGGAAAGCCAGGAGGCAGAGATACCTCAGCCAAGCACAAGCACAGAAGGGGGTCTTCACTTGTGCCAAATGCATGCAAAAAGAACACTGTTTGTTTTATTTTCAGGTTATTATTTGCCAGGAAAGCCCACTAATAAAGTATCCTGGGCAAAATGTCATTTTTAGAACAAAAAAAAAAAAAAAAAAGCAAATGAGTAACTAAAGGAAGTTTACATGCATCCAAATAGATTTCTTCATTCCATGTAGCCTTTTGGTTGGATGTGAGAGACTGGGAGAACTGGCCTCAGCCTTGGCCTCTCAGAAACTATGGTAAGACAGTATTCCAAGCACAGTGACTTCTTGGCTTCATGGCAAGAACATGGTCATGTGACACTTAGATGAAGCTGGCTCAGAATAAAAGAGAGCTCAGAGGGTTAGGATTGTTTCTGGAAAGATTTTTGAGATTAGAAGATTGTGTTTTTCAAATATACACAAATGAGTAACACAATTTAATGAGAGGCTGTAGATATAGAAGTAGCAACTACAAGTCCCAGCTGTCCTAGCTCTGTCTATGGCTATGTGAGTAATCCTCATGGATAATTTCATTGATTGGAGTGTTTATTAATCATCTACGGCGAGTCAGGCATTGTGATCATGGCTAGGGTTAGTGGCTGCATTATAAGCTGCTATTGCTTACCAGCACTTGTTTTCTTTGCTTCCTGATGACACAGCTGGACCACAACACCTACAATCTTCCTTTTCAGTTAGGTGAGACCACATGGTTTATAGCCAGTGAGCGAAACAGTTAGTAAACGAGAAAACCATTTTCTCATCTGGCTCATAGAAACCTCCCAAAAGTGACCATTTTCTCTTTACACATCCACCAACTATACCGTGATCCTTTCAGATACCCTTCAGCAAGAGGTAGCTTCAGATATAGCTAAGACTCTAAATCTTGAACACACATTGCACTGTGAGTCCTCTCACGGATGGTGTCAAGTCACTGTGTGTGTGTGTCTACTATATCTATATTTTTATTTGATATTTCCCTTATCAAATAAATCAGTGAACATGGCAGGCATCCCTGCCTGGCACTACAGAACTGGTAGACTTTTACAAAACTAATTCAATAAAAAGCTATGATGCCATGTGATGGCTGCTGAAGCATCAGTGAGGCACAAAAGTGGGAGCAGTGTCAGGACAGCCCAGGTTAAAACAAGCATGGCAAATTCCCTCTTGGCAATTGCGCATTTATGGTGAGATCTGCAGGAGGATGTACTGTCATCTTGAGCTGCTATAACAAACTGCCATAAGCTGAGTGGTGTGAATAGCATCAGTTTATTTTTTTTAAGTATTGGAATCTGAAACTCCAAGGTCAAATGGGTGGTAACATTCTGATTTCTGAGCGAGACATTCCAATTTCTTCAACCACATCCCTATTACAAAAGTTTGGTCTCTTGGGAAGACAGAGTTGGTTCTGTGAATGAAGGAAGATTATCTTCTTCCAATACCCCCTCTCTACATGTCTGTCACCCTAAGCACCTTTCCTTCTAAGGACATCTGCCATCTGTGTTAGGACCCACCCACATTATTACTTTACTTGGCACTTTCATTGTCCTAAACAGAAATATAGCCACATTCTGAGTTGGTGATTATTAAGACTGTGAGACGCTGGGTGCAGTGGCACGTGCCTGTAATTTCAGCACCCAGAGAGGGAAAGGTGGCGAAGATCTGTAAGTTCAAGTCCAGTCTGGTCTACAAATCAAGTCCAGGATAGCCAAGGCTACACACAAAGAAACCCTGTCTCAAAACAAAAACAAAAAAGACTGCGTGGTGTGGAAGAACACCTAGAGAAGATGGCTAAGATCAGTCCCTCAAAGGGTTAAAATAACCTTGCATGTCTGGTCCAGTGATGGCAGCTGACACAAATAAGGTACAGAGATGGGAAAGAAACTCATACTTCCAAGGGGCTATGTCTATTCTACTTAGGACTCCAATCCCACACCTGTAGGACTGTTTGGATTGCAGGTGGAGGATAGCGGAATGCCAGGGTTGTCTTCAGAGAGAATGAAATTGATTACAGCTTACAGACCTGAAGTCTGCATGAGGCCTGCCATGCTTATGAAGAAATACCAGAGGGGCTTTTAAAGTAAAGCTTGGCCTCAGAAAGATCACAAGAATGATAGCCACCAGGCTGCATGCACATGTGTAGAGTGAGGATCAATAGGTGAAAGATCAACCTGAATAAACGATCTATTAATATAGACAGCAGATCCCAACAATTAGTCTTCAACAGGCTGACATATGCCAGTTACAGGGCGCTACTGATGGTGACTGACATAATGGGACCATCCTCGGCTGCCAGGTTGCTGAGTTAGTGGTTTATCACATTCATTTCCCTGCTTGGATTGATTGAGGTGGGGAAGCTCTGGAGCTGGGTGCTGAAAACCTACGGCTCCGAAGACCAGGAGAGTCTTCTCTGAAAGTTGGCATCTGTGAGCAGAGCCAAGACTGAAGTCTGGTCTACTAACGAGAAGAGGAACAGCCTTCCCAAGAGACCACACTTGTGTAGTAGGGGTGTGGTAGAAGGATTTGGAAAGTCTTGCTCAGAAACCAAAATGTTACCTCCCATTTGAAGTCTGGCATTGTGAATGAAAAGAATGGGTTACTGGGAGAGAAATACACATAATGTATTCCTTTATTGATGCTGACATTGTTGTTTGTTCTTCCTGAACACCATGGACCAATCTTGTTCATCCAAAACATGTGGCTTTGGGCCTTTTACTCTTGGAATTTTGAATATCTATCTACTGGATTCCTTGCTATCTTCAACACTTGTTTCAGCAACCCCATTAAAATATCCCCAGGTTTATGGTAGAGCTTGGGATAGAGATTAGGTTTTTTTGTTGTTGTTTTAATAAATTCCAGTATAATATAATCTCTAAATCCTTCCACTTTTGTTTGTGTTGATCTGCTGTTTTTGTTCATGTCACCTGCTTCATGCCTTGACAGCCCTTCGAAGGCCTCCTCACAGGTTTACACACGCACACAGCCTTATCCTCTGCAGCCCAACATTATAGAGACAAATGTCGCTGTCCTAGACATAATCAGTACATTCTGCTACAATGACACTGTGTGTGCGTACTCCAACATAAAATGACTTCTGCTAACCCGCATAACTTCCTTTGTCACAAAAGTCACCTGAGTGCCTGTTCCACCAAGAAGTCATACTTGTCCACTCTGCAGAGCCCGTCTGTCCTCCTTCCTTGTAGTCCTTGTCTCCAGAGCTCCACAGCCCAGACCATCCAAGAACCATGTCCTAATCTCTAAGATGCAAACGAACAGGCGCAGCTCCCTGTCACCACCAGTCTGCCTCATCCTCTTCACAGCGCTCATCGCCACCTGAAATCATTCATTTTCAAAATCATTCATTGTGCCATGGGTGTAACTCAGTGGGTAGAGGACTTGGGTAGCATACCAAGGCCTGAACTCAAACTCCAGTGTTGCATAAGATTAGGCATAGAGGCACCTGCCTATAGTCCCAGTACTACACCACAGAGGGTCAAAGAAGGGGGAAATCACATGTTCAAGAACATCTTTTGCTACATAGTAAGTTTGAGTCCAGCCTGGGATACATAAAACCCTGTCTCAAAAACAAACAAGAAAGTAATTCATTACCTGTCTTCAACACTAGACAGTAGGCAGAACACTTCATAAAAACATTTTTCTGGGACAGCAGGAATGCTCACTGGGTAAAGATGCTTACCACCCCATCTGACAACCTGAATTTTATCTTGGCACCCATGTGGTGGAAGGAGAGAGAACTGAATCCCAAAGGTTGTTCAAACACACACACACACACACACACACACACACACACACACACACACACACTAATTAAGTATATAAATAAGAAATGGAATTTTAAATTGTTAAGACTGTTCTTTAGGCTTATTTTGTCTCACCAGCCTGCAGGAGAGTTCCAGGCCTGTAATAAGCAATCAAGCCCTTCTTGACTGAATGGTACAATCCATGGTTGACAGCTCTAATTTTCCACAGTATCCTGTTCCTGCATCTACAAAAACACTCAGCACTTTGTGGACTCAAACCAAACCTCCTCTCATCCCTGACAACGAGCTCCAGGATGGAAAGGAGGAGTGGCAGGAATGAAGTGTGTAAAAACTGAGGAAGAAGCACCACCTGTTGCATTGCTGTTTGGCAATGCTTCGAGAAGGAACTCAAATCACCAGGAATCATCTTGTTAAGATGCAGCTTCTGATTGGTGGATGAAGTGGGGCCCAAGACTTGGAATTCCTAACAAGTGTCTTGATGACATTAGTGCTGCCAGTCTTTGCCACAGTTTTAGTAGGAAGACTGTTCAGGAGGATGTTCTACAAACCTTTATGTTTGTTACAAAACCCCAGAAACCTCTTTTTGGTGGGTATGAACTGTATATTAAATTAGCATATATTAAACACATGAGAATGTTAATGAATGAATCCAACGTCCCGAGGAAAAGAAAAGCGAGTCATGAAGGGTTAGGTTCTTTGATGCCCAGCTACCCAAGTCTCCTCTAGAATCCTAGTGTCTAACCCTCTTGAGCCATGAGTGTTTTTGTTTTAGTTGCTGGTTGGGATTGGGGCTTAAATGTTCAAGGTGTCAGATGCAAGCTGCTTAGGTAGGCATGGTGGTGCAGGCTTGCTAAGTTCAAGGCCAGCACGGGCTACATAGTCAGACTCTATCTCAAAATCAAAACCCAATGAAACACACACACAAGCATAAGGTAAGCTGCTGTGTGCAGGGCTGCTCTCAAACCTATTACTAGGGCCAAAGAAAATAGAGAGGCAGCCCTAGGAGGAGAGAGGGCACCCTTGTTTCTCGTGCCTGTTCGACTTTGTGCTGGGCCTGGGCCTGCATGCTCTTCCTTACCCCGGAGGGTCACATGTTTCAGGAAGACACTTCTTTTGACAGAATCAATTGTGTTTCAGGACAGATATGCCAATGGCTGAGAACAGGCAGACAGGGTCTTACTAAAAGCCTGTGTTGGGGGGGGGGGACGAAGATATATAGTTTTATGGGGTTGAAGGAAGAAGCCCCAACAACAGCATGGTCCTCAACCTGGGGACATGAGGTGAGTAGCCGAAGACCCACAAAGGACAAAGGGCCTTCCTGTATTCTTCCCAGGCTTGAAAACCAGGGCTGCACCACAGATCCAGCCTCTGCTAATAAGTACAAGATGGTTCCACGTGGCAGATGGCACTTTGCTCACAGCCATCTGACAGTAAATGAATGTGCCTGGGACTTTTCATGCAGAAGCACACACCGAGCACTCATGCCTGAGATCAGTCTGTGAATACTCCATTTTGACCAGCAGGCAAACTCAGGCACCTTAGCACGGAGGATGGCCAGGGGACAGATGCTCATGGCTGCTTGTGGCGCCAGCCTTAGGGGAGAGCGTGAAACCCCCAAAGAGGAAGATGCATGAAGACCTTGGCTCAACATGAAGACTTCCTCCAGACTCCTGACTTCCATCATCATTTCCACAAGTGCTGGCAGTGATTTTTACACTGGTACTTTCAAGCCATCATTTAGAGTGGCATAAGAATGGCGTATGGCACAGTTCGGGGACCAGCCCGTTTTAGTCTGTTGTTCCTGCTGCCAGATGACCCTGTAAACACGGAGAGAATCTAAGCATCTCAAAGGATTGACATGAAGACGAGGTCTGACAACTACTTCTCCCTTTGCTATGAGCAGAACAACAAGAGCTCGTTTTCCACAGTACACTTTGGACAGACAAATGGACTTCCTGACTGCAGTGACCATAAGACCTTGTAATGCAGCCTCCTTCCCAGAGATTGGACTGGTTCCTGGTTCCTGACAGTTTGGTCCTAAACCAACAGCCACAGCAGCAGCTGAGAGGATCAAGAAAGAAAATCTTTAAGGCTAGATGCTTCTCTGGCTCAGATGACAGCTGTAGCCTGGCCAACTACCCGGAAGTGAAGATGAGTATTCCAGCAGCCCGAAATACAGTCACAAAAGCCCGGCCTTCCCTCAGGCTGGACTCTGAGACCATGCTATCTGGGCAGAATCTGTATCCAAGAACCATTTTATCCAAGGGACATAGGGAAAGTTAAGTTCTTATTTAACTGTAAATACATAATTAGCACTCATCAGAGATGCTTGTGTCACATAGAGTTGTGCTGAGTGTTTAAGACCAGAAAGGAGCTCTCTTGTCTTCATTTCTCTGGATGCATCAGACAATAGTCGCTCCCTCTTGTGTGGTGTTGGACACCTGTCTTCTGCCCTAGGTTCCACCTATGCTCTGAGCTGTGGGAGTGTTCTTACTCTCCTGTGAGCAGCTCCTCCCTGGCACTCTGCGGGCATTAACTCCTCCTTTGTCTGGTGGCTCATCACTACTCCTCTTTGAAACACCATAAATGACAGGTATAAGCTTAGTGTTCAAGACATTTTCCCAAGTGAATGCATAGGCTTCCAGCTGGACAGAGGCCTGCTGGCCACTCCTTAATGAACTGAAACAGATCCCTTCCTAACAGGCTGTGTCCTGCAGGGAGGTCCCACCCACACTCAGCACTGCCATTTAATTTGTGCAACGTAGAACGAATGTTTGCTGTGATTTTACTTTGGGTTCTTCAGCTGGGAATTGTGGGTAATAAGCCCTCTTTCTGGGATGACACTGGGCACAGACACCAGCAGTCCATCCAAGTACTTTTCCTTTAACAGAACTCCCTCTGTCTAAGTGTCAGGAACAAGCGTGGCTGTCACTGAGTCTGGGCACAGCCTCCAAGTCCCACCCGTGACTCCTCACATACATCCTAGCCTTTCTTTCACAGTATATTCAAGAGCTTATAGAATCTGTCTTTCATTGTATCAGATTACTTTGAACTTTTAAGGCTTCAACGATGAAATTATCCACTGTTACCATTGCTGGGAGCTTTGGGCGAGGACACCGGGAGCAGGAATTGGACTTCGCTCTGCCAGGTAACTTGCTTGGAGGAATCTACTCCCTGTTCCTGGCCAACTAACCAGGAGGTAGAGGGGAGTAGTCTTCATTGCTAAAAATAAAATCTAAAAGTATTAATTGAGGTTTGACTAGTATTCTTCAATTACAGAAAAATAATTTTTTAGTCTCTTAATTAAGGATTCATTCTGGGAGGAAAAATAAAACTCATAAGAATACTTATGTCACAGTCTCTTACCCCAAGGAGAGCTTTGACTTGATGCTCTCTGGAGATGTGAACCCAACATAACAATTTTATTATCTCTTATTAGAGCTTTGATACATGCACTTCAAAGGAGTAGCCGTTTGCCTTTTCATTTGAAGTTCAGAAGTCTTTTCTGGCATCTGGGCTGTCTGGAGGGGTTGCTGTTTTCTGTAGGTCTTAGAGCTAAGACTCTGAAAGAAACAGACTCGTCAGAAAGCCATTTACTTCCCTTCTTTCCATTGCTCCTGCAAGGGGATATAGGTGGAGGGAGGAATAGAGGCTCCTGTGTCCATACCACAAGAATGGCCAAAGCCCACTTTCTAGAAATTCCGTCTGTGCAGGCCAGGTCTCACTGGGTTGGAAGCATGTTGTACACCATCTATCTCTGTGCGTCTGTCTGTCCATCTGCCTGCCTGCCTGCCTGCTTGTGTTTGCCTATCAACAGTTATCAATATCTACCACCTATCTATCATTTATCTCTCCTCTCTCTGCATTCATTCATTTATCATCTCGCATTTATCCTCAACTATACATGCTATCTATCCTCTATCTCTCTATCACTCATCTATCATCTACCTATCATTACTTGTAATCCATCAGTTTATCCTTATCACCATCTATCAGCTATCTTCCATCTTTGCCATTCATATTCCCAGCATCTTTCTCCTATGTATCCTATCATCTATCAACATATCATCCACCCATCTATTATCTCTCCTCTATCATATGTGAATACCTATATCTTCTCTATTATTCATCTATCATCACCTATATGAGTTTGAAAACAAAGATCCTTTGGTTCACTGCTATTTTACCAGAATTCTCTCAACAACAGCCTTGCATTTGTACAACTTCTACTTCCAAAACTATTAATGATAAGAGCTGCCTAGTACAGGAAGTAGCATGTTCATATCCAAATTACATCTGTTTTTAAAATATTTTTTACATGATTCAACATATATTTCAGCCACATCATTTATCATCCTACCAGCTCTGTGCTGTGGAACAACAGAACCATCTAATTCATCTTCTTCAGACTTTTAAGTATCAGACACTAGTTGTCATTGTGCCTCATACATGCTGCCCTAAATGCACTTCTCCAGCAGCGTTTAGTTGAAGGGATGTCCAGGGACACGCCACACTGGTATCCATTCTTCTGTTTGTTAGTGTTGCTCCAGAACAGGTAGCCCAGAATTGACTATAGCATTATTAAGACTTCTACCTGGTATACAGGAGGGCAATTCACTCTCTCTCTCTCTCTCTCTCTCTCTCTCTCTCTCTCTATATATATATATATATATATATATGGTATAGTATAAATGATAGGTTTTATATTGCATATAAAGGTAGTAGATGTTAGAGTAGACGGTTTTTATATATGTATATGATTTATAGATAAATAAATGTGTGATTATTCATTGATTACAGAGAATGATAGATAGGTAAGTAGGTACATAGAGTAGACAGTTTATAATAGATAAATGATGATTGATGATATAGATAGATAGATGATAGCAATTAGAGCAGCAGATAATATACAGATGAATATAGATACATATACATGATGAATTGATAAATAAAGATAGATGATAGGTGATTGATAGGCAATTGCACTTATATATGATTTATAGCTTACAGATAAATAATAGGTGGCAGATAGATTAAGGATAGATAGTAACATGATATGCAAAACCTTTTTGTCTACTACAGTGCCCTGGTAGAGTCTATGGTCAGCTAAAACTCAGTCATTTCTTACAAAGTCTACACTCAGACCAGTTCTCGCCCATCCTGTATTTGTAAAATCAAGCTGTCTTTCAAACCTAAAGCCAAGACTCAACTTTTATCCTTCTTACATTTATCTCGTTAATATCTGTCAATCTTCCTGATTATCAGATCTTTCGAAATTTGTTCATAGTGCTTGTCACTTAGTTGACCTCTGACCCATGTCATCATGGTCTACCCAGCCCATGGCTAAAGTTCAAGCCAAGCCATTGAGAAACACATGAAACATAGCATGAAAGAAATCTGAAAGTTAGTTGGAGACATGTCTGTCCCAATAATATCATCTGCAAGATAGACGCCTCGGGAAAGCATCACCCATGCCTCTGTAAAACACACATGCACACCCTGTACTTCCAGTCCTTAGTCAGCCATTAAACTCACTGCATCTCTCTGTGCCCATGCTATCCTTACCCATAACCTGCCAGTCTATAAGGATGTTAAGAAAGAAACCAAAGGGTCAGCTTGGCCAGCTTTTAGGCATTCACTCTCATGTGATCAATGTCAGCTTAATAATGTTATTTTCTGAGAATAAGCATAGAGACCAACATCTAAGGTTTTTACCATTTTTCATTTTCTCTTGTGTGAAATAAGGACAGCACTTGTAGATTAGCCTAGCCTTTGTGTTCATAGGATAGTGTCAATCAAGGCTGCACAAAGCAGTATAAAATGTACTAACTTGAGACATAAGTACCTAAGAAATCTTCATTTATCAAACATATTTGCTCCCATCATGGTAGCACTTGCAATTCCAGTACTTTGGAGGCAAAATCAGGATGGTGAGTCTAATCAAGCTACCTTGTGAGAGAGATCTTGTCTTTAAAAAAGAAAGAGTTCAGGAATCAGGGATTTAACTCAGAAGTCAAGCATTTGGTCAAAGTTTACATGGCACAGAGTTTGATCCTCATCACTGAAAACCAAGCAACAAACAAACAAGCAAACATTCATCGGCCAGACAGAAAAAACAGAACCCTAAGCATAGTATTCTCTGAAATACTCCAAGGATTTATTATCTCAACCTGACTAAACCATAAAAGAACCTATAAACCTGATGAAGGTAGGACCCGGCTCTGACCCCATCTGTCTCCTCATATGTAAAGTGATGGAAGAAAACACTGGCTCAGTTGAGTGGCTGGATTTATCTCCCACACTTTTTGGAGGATTCAAACAACTATGAAGGCTTCATCATTACTCTTCTAGATAACAGCCTGTGCAACTCTGCTGTGCTCACACACACACACACACACACACACACACACACACACACACACACACGCACATCGTCAGGTGAACTTGACCAAAGTCCTCTGCCTTGCATTATGTGTTAGAATGGATGAGCTCCAGGATGAGCCTGTTCCTGTGTCGTCTGTCAAGAACGTGCTGGTGATGGTTTGTAAAGCATCTTTATCACCTATTTCTATAGAACAGCTTCACAGAGAGGATCACATTTGTTAAATGCTAGAAATGTCATATAACTTCACACATAGTAAGGTTTGAGGAGTTTGAGTGTATCAACATATGTGTATTTTTAGGACAACATGAGCCTATATTAACACAACTACACAACTACCCTGTGACATTTTATCAACTCCCACAAGCCCCATTTATACCCCTTGTGTCATCCCACGGTGCGTCTACTCACTTAAACAGAAGTGCACTAAGATAAACACAAGGAAGTCAGAAAGACACTAGAAAGGACAGCAAACCTTCCTTCATTTTCCGAGCTAGTGAAAGTAAAGCAACTCAAGTGCTCCCAACCTGAAAGGCCCTGCCTGGGCCTTGGATTTGTCACAGTAGTGTAATCTGTTACCAGCTCACACTCAACCCACCTCTGGCGAATCCTTCAAAGTATATAAGGCTGTTTCAGGCCCGCCTTATCTCACAGGTGCTGTGAGAGGGTGATCACTAAGCTTGTTAGGCCCTAGCTCTGACCAAGGTTTGCATGACGGCTCTTACCTTGTGAAGTCCTGATTGAGAGCTGGGTTATTCTAGCAGCTTCTCTCTTTGTGTCTTTGTGTCTTCATTCATAGTTCAGTCCTCTGAGTACAACTCTGTTCTGCTATCTCACACATGTGTACATACATAAACACATGCAAGAGAT
>OU015747.1:144722974-144745428 GCA_907169655.1 Acomys percivali
TCTCTCTCTCTCTCTCTCTCTCTCTCTCTCTCTCTCTCTCTCTCTCTTTCTCTCATTTAACATAAGGGCACTGTGACTCTTGAATTTGAATGGGGATTATATGAAGATAAAAGCTGTGTTTCTCCAGTTATTTTTACTTAGCAGCTGTTATTCTCAGAAATCTGAACACAGCATCTTGTCCAACTGCCCCAAAACCCACCATTAACACTCCTATAACATGAAGCTAATTACTCAGAGCTAAGGAGAGGGAAATAGTAAACACAAGCACTCTGTGCTGGGCCCAACTTCCACCATTCTTTTCTGTGATTCCAAAGCTATGCTTTTTTCCTTACACTTGTTTTGTCTGAAAATCCAAACATTTCTAGCTCCTCTGCCCAGCTTTCTCCAGTGGCATTGCTCCATTTCTGCTTCCCTCACGTTCTCAGGGCAGTCTTCTCCCTCCTCCACCCCTAACCCTTCCATCCACACAATTTTGTTTCTCTCTTTCCTTCCCTACCTATATTGATGTTTGTACGTGTGTTTCTTCTATTTACATTTGCCCAGCAGCTGCTTTGCATATCTCCTTCCCACAGCCTCATTTCTGGAATGTTAACCAAGACAATTCTCACACAGGGCAGAGGCATTTTATTTAGGAGCTGGTCTTGTTCAAATGCAAATGTATTGTCCTGTATCATCACATGGGCAGCAAGCAGGACCTGGAGGGAATAGAACCTAAGAGAGAGCTTCTTTGATAGGATAAGTAGAAGCCATGTAGATCCCAGGCAGTGCTTGTGACAAGCAGCTAATGGGTACATGGAAAGCATGGTCACTGGACAAGGGGGATGGAGCAAAGATGCTGGAGAAGCCTTAGACACCACAGAATGACAGAAGGAAGCCCAGCAAAGGAGCATGCATGTTTGTGAAAATGAATAATGAACTTCAACATTTTATTCATTCTGGTCCCGACAATGCTATCACCATTAATTTTTCTTAAAAGTAAAATGCAAAGAGACCAGAGGGGAAGCTGTATAATCCTATGAGGTCTTCCTAGGAAATGTCACTGATCAGAGAGGATTCTGGTCACTCTGAATCTAGCAGGGCTATGTACAGAGAGTATCTGTGGAATGTCATGGAACTGCCCCAATCAGACATAATGGCCTGGATTTGGACATCAGCTATGCCTGGCATGGGCACTAGCTAGAAAACACAGAAGGGCTCTTCTCCTGTTATTGAGAATTCCAGGGAGAAGTGATGCATAGATATTCATCCTCTAAGAAAATGCCAACAGTGAAGATGTCCTTCCTGGGAACTGTCAAACTTCCCCTATCCTGGGAAAGGCATGTGTCCTTTAAGTTGTAAGCAACACACTCGAATTTACTTATAAATATCATCCTTTGCATTTAGGTAAATTACCTCTTTTGAATGAGATGAGAGAGGGTCTTAGAGGTAAAAGTTAGAGGGAACCAGTGGGTTATTTGTGTGCTGATGGCCCAGGCTTGTATGCCTGGCCTATCCTGATAAAAGCCATGACTACATCCATTTCACAGATCACTCTCCCTCCAGAAAGGAATCCTTTGGCTCCTTTCCTGGAACTGCCTGAGGTACAGAGAAGAGAGTCTGGCTTGAACCATTGCTATAACAGTGGATGCTGTAAGAGCTGCCTAGGCTTTGCCACCTGTAGACACAGACATCAATACCAATGTGCATGGTCACATGCTGCCCACCCACGACTAACCGGGAACCTCCCTACTGAAGAGGCACCTTCTCCAATACCTGCAGAGTGTGGAAACAGAGCTCTAGTGCCTCCCAAGGGCTCTGCATGTAGCTCACTCCTGAGAAAAATGTCATATCCTTGCCTTGGCTTTTCCTCTATCCTCTCCTGCTTCCCTTATTTTTCTTCCTAAAGAGCTGTCCTACAAAAAAAAAATTAATCTGAACGAGAGCCCCCATGTCTGGTTCTGCCTCTAGAATAACTCTAAGAATTATTCTCCTGCCCAGAACAAAGCTGTTCTGACCTTTAGGTTGGGTGACACTCCATCCCTTTTCAGGCCACCAGCATCCTATAAGCAAAATGACACTCTCTATCCTAGTTAGGGACACTGCTTTTTCATTGCACCAGGCTTGTTCTCTTTGGGTGAAACTTCTCTTGTGTTTGTTTTCAGACCTAAGAAAGGAGCCTCTAAGCTGATTAAACTGTTGCAACTCTCCATAAAATTGGGCACAGAGTCTGAAAGAAAAAGCAGAGATCTTAAGTCTTCTTGGGACACAAGGTCGGTCCAGCCTTTATCTGTACGCCTATCACAAAGTTGGCTGGTGTGTCTTTGAAGTCGTGCTAATGTCTCTAAGCACAGCTGCCATAGTGGTGGTGGTAACTGCTCCTTTTCATTGCTTTCTTCTATCAACCAGGTGATGAAAATAGATTTAGGCAGAATATTGAAAAGGGGGAATCTGGCAACCATTTGACAAAGTGTACCAAGGTGCCAGAGTCTCAGAAAATGACTTCTTTTCTCCTCCCCTCTCAAGTTCAGGAGAAAAAAAAATAGTCAGGATGCTGCATTCTTATAAGCATTAACAACATCTCTTTCCCCTTAAATTGTCCGTTAATCTCCACTCCTGTTCATCTTACAAGCTTCTCCCACCTAGAGGCTGTAAGAATACCCCGGCCTCTCGTGAGGCTTACCAGCCAAAAACCTCTGAAACAGCTCTACAAGCAGGCAAGTCTGACTGCAAGAGGAGAAGGGCTGAGCACAGCCTCTGTTCAGAGCCTTTACCTAATTTCTTCACCCAGATTTTTCCAGTGAAGTAAAGACCTGCTTCTGCATCACTTGGTGGTAAATTTCTTTAGACATTGTTAGATTTCCTGGGACATATGAAAGCGTGTGGGATGAAGAAGGGATGATGGCTTCTCAGCATCCTATTGCACAACACAGGAGAGGACCACCCTGCATGCCACTGCGGTCCAACTGAGAAACACAAGTGTCTGTATACGGAACACAAGCAAGGGCCATGGAGCCCTGCCTTCTTCTCATATCACAAGAAAAAAACCTAGTAGCAGAGAGCGCATCAGGCTCACCTTCATTTGCTAATCATACATACATTTATTTCATGCTACATGAAATGTGGATGAACAACTACTTGCTGTATTAGATGACTTTTCTCTTTGAGAATTCTCCCTGACCTGTGGCTTTACTGACAGAAACACTAGTGTAAGCCTGGCCCAATCCATTCCTATCAGCCCACATTAGGCAGAAGGCAAAACACCTACAACCCAGAAGAAATGGGGCACCTCCTGCCGCTCCTGGAAATAGTGAATTTGGAATGGGACTATATGAAGTCAGAAGAGCTGAACCAATCACACTTTCACAGGGTTTTAGTTGCTTACTAGCAGAAGACAGCTTTTAGATAAACAAAATTATGGGAGCCTGTTGGCTTCTGGCATTTATTTGTTTAGAAAGAATCCCTAAACGGTTCCCTGTGTTGACCTTTGTGTTTCATGACTGATATGTTTCATAATAATAATTTCTAAAAACCACACTTGATCTTACCCTGAAAATGTTGGCCTAGTATCTCAAGATCATTTGTGACCCAACAGAGATTGCCTAACTATGACATTAAAAAATAAAGTTACTCTTGGTGACTACTACCTGCCATTGGTCATTTGGGATATGCCTGGTAGTGTTTTCTGCTCTTCAGGGACACTGGCTCATTTAGTGATCCCAGGAAAATGACCCTTCTGCTGAAGGGGACATTGAGGCACCTGAACATACCTGTTGCACAGTAGGCAGAGTCAGTATGAGGATCAACCCCAGCAGAATGTCTCGGGACCCTGGCCTGGTCCTCAAAATACCATGCTACACCCCACACTTACTTATTCAAACCCTTAACATAGGCAAGCTCAGCAGATCAATGGCATTAGGTAACACAGTGACTTTTTTGCTCCCTGACTGGCGGTCGGGATGGGGATAGGCCTTAAAGTCTAGAGCTTTTCACATATTCACTGATGCGCACCCCACCCCAGGAGTATTTTCAATAAAGCTCATCCATCTTTCCCCGACTCAGCTGCCTGGGTACGTGAGTAGAAACCAACCAGGTACAGTAGGGCCTAGGAACTGCTGTGGGATCCGAGTCTATTAATGTACTTGGTAAAAGCTGTTTTTAGTTACTGTTTTAAGCAGCAACAACATGTCCTATTGAGTAAGGCCAGAAACCTTCTTGTTAGATGCTAGTGTGGAAGCTCAGATTCTCATGAAAAAAATGTCACAGACCCTAAAACTGAAGCTTGGAGAAAGGAAATATCTGCACAGGGTCACACAGGCATAGCGACAGGGGCAGAACTAGAAGTCTAGGCTCGAGGTCGAGCATCATTTTAACTATTCCACACCAAAGCCCTGTTCCTCCTCTTTCTTCTCCATCCCTTTCTCTCCCACCAGTTTCCATCACTCTTCCGCACAGGCAGTAAGGCTCTTATTGTATTTGCAAAGTAAATAGAGCTGAGATACAGATTACTCTCAAGCATCGAAGCTTTTATCCAATGCAAACAGAATCAGGGTAACTTGTTCCTTTCACTCCTCACACACACAGGCTCAGTGCCAGACCCAGCATAATTAGCAGAGGGCAAATAGAAATCCAGCGCCTGGCCAATTGGGGGCCGCCGTGTTCCTCCAGCACAAGTAGAGAAATGCTTTCGCTTTTCTTTTAGCTTTCCTATCCCACTTCCGCTCCAGCTGTTGGGAAGTCTGGTCTGTTGTGCTTGGTATGGAGACTGGAGCTCAGGCATAACCTCCAGCAGTTAACTTATTAGCAATGATATGACGATTAAACAGGCTAATATGAAGATATGAAATATGGTGTTTTACTAGCGGCCCTATTCACCGACTCTGAAAGACCTCAAACGAACAAAAACAAAAAATACGCACACATTATCACATGTAGACAAAGACACATAAATAAAGATGTTCATACACACATAGCACACGCACACACACACACACACACACACACACACACACACACACACGCATGCATGCACCTCTTATAAAGTATACATACTCTGGAAGTTATATTTTATAATAGAACCTGAATTATTCAGAAGACTATTTTGTTTGTTTGATTTTTGTTTTCTGTGAATGAACACATTCCTGAGAATTATGTTAGGGGACCCTAAAAAAATCAGTATAACTTTGCTAGTTCACTTTCTGAAAGAAAATTTATTTGATCATTGTTTTAGACCCCTGGAAAGGCAAATCAGAAGGCAATATTCAGAGTAACAGTTTTGGATTTGGGAAGCAAGATGGAATAGTAAAGGCTCAAGATTCTGCATCAGAAAATGATACTGGTTTTCTCCTCTGAAAATCGTCTTGATTTTAGGTAAGTGGAGAATCTCGTGAGGTTTGTTTTGGTCATCTGTTAAGATGGAATGCCAACAATCCCTATAATCTCAGCACTTGGGAGGCAGAGGCAGGTGGATCGCTGTGAGTTTGAAGCCGGCCTAGTCTACAAAGTGAGTCCAGGACACCCAAGGCTACACAGAGAAACCCTGTCTCGAAAAACAAAAACAAAAAAGAAGATCAAAAGTCATATAATAAAAAGGTTCTCATAAGTACAAATTCTCAAAGTCAATTTAAAAATTGTTTTCTGTAAAGAGGTAAAATAATTAATAAATTAAATGTGAATAAAGCTCCTGTAAAGAACTTTAAAAAATTGCTCAGTGCAGCAAGAATTGCAAAACTCTAGAGTGTCCAGCAGCTGATGTAAAATACCACACTCACATGTGTGATCTCATTCTGTCTTCACTCTTTCAATAAAGGTTCTTGCAGTACACAAAAGCTAAACTCCTTTACACTCAAGGAATGCCAATCAGTGCATAGTCTAACCTTGTTTCTCAGTCTACAGTTAGGTCATGAGTAGACACATATTGTTTGCTTCTTATTTATTTAACTGTTTTGTGATTGGATCTGCTATAAGCGAAAGACAGAGCAAAGCAGCTTCAAGAACTGGGTAGAGCCAGTCAGACATGGTGGCACATACCTGCAATCCCAGGTCTTGGGAAGTAGAGTCAGGAAGATAGGTAGTTTGGCTCTGATGACATAATGAGCTGGAGACAAACCTGGGCTCCATGAAAACCCATCTCAAAGGAAGAGGAAGAAGCTGAAGAGAAGGAACAGGAGATGAGAAAGATGGAAGAAGAGGAGAAAGCTGGTAAGGATAAAAATCTCCCAAGGGTCTAAGATACTTTGAAAAGGTAAGAGTTAGCCTACTGTTGTGTGCTGTGGTGCTTTGAGTAAGCGTGGCTCCAAAAAAGGTTCATGGATTTGAAAGCTTCGGGAGTAGGACTATTGGAAAGGATTAGGAGGTGTGGCCTTGTTAGAGGAAGTGTGTCAATGAGGGTAGGCTTTAAGGTTTGCAAAGCCTAAGCCAGGCCCAGTGGCTTTCTCTTTCTGCTGCCTGCAGATCCAGATGGAGAACTCTCAGCTACTAGTTTTCCAGTAACATGTGTGCCTGCATGTTGGGATTGCTCCCTGCCTTGATGACAATGACCCAAACCTCTGAAACTGTAAGGGAGACCCAGTAGAAGGCGTCCCTTTATGAGAGTTGCCATGAACATTGTGTCCCTTCACAGCAGCAGAGCACTGACTAAGACATGTGGGAAGAAAGTGTGCGTGGAAAGCGGGTAAGGATGACCAGAGAGGTTGGAATGAAAGACGCAAGGGAAGAGATCAGGAAAGCAGTAAAGGTGACACTGAACTGAAAGTGTTCGAGCAAGGGGCACTGGCTTGATTTTCAACACATACTTCCAAGTAGTTATGGACAATTATTGAGGAGCAGGTCCGCTTCGAATGGAGCAACCATCTTGGGCTTGCAATTGCTTGATGGCCAGTGTGATTTTGGGTCAGATATTTTGATATCAGAACCAGAGGCTTCCATAGCCTGGAGCCTGGAGCACACCTACCTGACTCTGCTTATGCCAGTGTCCTCATCTATAAAATGAAAGGCTTAAGATAAATTACTAGTAAGGATCCACCTCAGCTCCAAGACTCTACCACCTCTGTCTTACATGACAGTGACCTGAAGGAGTTAATTCTTCTCACAGGGTACTCACAGGTGAGGCCCAGAGCATAAGGAGAATTTCTCCCCACCCCCTCCCCAGGAAGACAAAGCCTCCCATCATTTGCCTTTAATCTGTTTTCTTAATTTTGTTCCTAGGGAAAGTCACAGCTCCAATCAGCCCTCTAATCAATGGCTCTACTACTGCTACACAAATGAGCCAGATTTATTAAAGGAGTCCTCTCTCAGATGGAAATGGGCTCCCTGCTGGGGCTGCAAATACAGGCAAAGATTGACTGCTCCCAGAATAGGTGAAGATGGAAGGAAAATGAAAGCATGCAAGTGACAAGGGAGAGGACACCCAAGGACTCGCAACAGCCTCATCAGCCACACCATGTCCATGAACACGTGGCCATCAGCAGCCTCAACACCAGCCTGTGCAGCCTGACCTGGGCGCAGTGATCCGTAGAGACTGGCCAGCAAGCACTTCTGTCACCTCCCTACATACCTTAGGAAGTGAAGGTCACCCAAAACCAGACTAGTGGAGACTCTTACAAGTGAAAAGCCTCTCAGAGCCAAGTGCTGATAGGCTGCCGGAGCCAGAGAGTCCTTAAAGATGAAATACAGCTAAGAGGGAGGGCACAGACCTTGAAAGGACCCTGATATTTCTGACTGATGGCCAGAAGCACAGGAAATTAATATTTCAAAGCTGTAAGGAACTATTTATACTGGGTTAAATTAAACATTTACATATTCATAGTTGGGGACTGGGAACTCCTTGATTGTGGAGTGGACACTGCATGAAACATTCAAAAAATAGGCAGTAGAGACACTCAGAATAAGGAGGGTACAATCTATTCCACAAAACTGTCGGTGCCATTTATTGTAGATATATTTGTGTTTCTGGAAATTATGGCTATGTTTCCTGGGGAGATGGTGGGGAAAGTGAATACTCAGTTATGAAAACTCAGAGAATTCTGAATGGCCTAAAATTCAGTATTAAATAAGCAAAAGTGAGCAGACATATGTCTGTGTAAAATGCTGATAGTTGAGAGGAAGGGAGTTAAGAAGAACGAAGTTGGAGCAAGAGCGAGCGTCTGAATAAAAGCTGCGTTCTAGAAATTACAGGTGCCAAGCTAGAACCCTGTCTAAGTTTTCTACTCTCACTTATAATTTCCTTCTGTTCCCTTTACACCTTATCTTTGATCAACATGTTAGCCAGAGAAAAGATTAGTCTACAAAACAAACCAGTTGTCTAGTGGTAAGAAGGTACATGGTGGAATACACCCAGCCATGTGTGCCTCATGGGGTAGAGATAATGTCAACCACACAGAAGGGTTTTCAACACTATACAAACTACCTAGAGACACCTCCCATGTGTGTGTGTGAATGCACACACACACACACACACACACACACACACCAAATAGTAACAACTCCCACAGCCACCACCACATGTACACACACATAATAAGCATGCCAAAGACACTGTATCATATAGATGTACATGTGTCTACACACCAACTTAGAAAAGAGGACATGAGGAAGAAAGAAAATCTTTTGCACAGCTGGGTAGGATAGCAATTTAGGGTCATAAAGGACAGGCTAGAGGGCCTTGAAGGGAACTTGGGCACCCCTTGTTTCTGTAAGGGACCACGTCCTGAGGAAGGACAGACTTAAGAGAGTTTAATACACCTCATCACCAAGGTGTTTGGAGACAGGAAACAAAGGCAGGCAAGTGAAGATGTGGAAGGCATCTGGAGGATTGCAAATACCCCATGAAGCCTACCTGTCTCCAGGTAAAGCCTGGTATAAGTGCTGAGCTAACTGTGGTACCGTCTCATCCTTTCTTCCTGGACTTGTCTGCATTAGCTCTCTTACTGTGTATTTTGCTGAGCGTCTAAAACCATGGAAAACACTCCCCTAGGCTCTAGTCCATTCTGCCTCACAGTGCTTAGTCTACCTTGTTTCCCTAAACCCCCAACTTTTTCAGGACAGGAAGTGATGTCAGACAGTGGCACCATGGTTCTCAACCCCCTTTGGGGGTCATATATCAGATAGCCTGTATAACAGATATTTTCATTACGATTCATAACAGTAGTAAAATTACAGCTATGAAGCAGCAATGAAAAAAACTTATGGCTGGGGGTCGCCAAAGCATGAGAAACTGTATTAAAGAGTCACAGCATGAGGAAAGTTGAGAACCACCGTTGCCTTAGCAGACCGTGTGGTGCAATTGGCAGCCGGCATTTTGTGCTTGTTGATTAATCTCTGAGAAGCGACAGAACCTCTCCTGGAACAGTCTTAAATGATAGAAAAATGTAAACGTCTGCTCTGAAGATGGGGCAGGAGTGAGGCCGCGGTGCTGTTGCTGTTCTTTCCTGTGTGAGGTCTATCATCCTGTGAGAGATTTAGCGACTGCACTGACCCACTACAGCCTGCTCACGATGTTCTCACACTGCGGCGCATTCTCTTTTCCTAGCAGAACCTCTCCTCTATCTATCTTCTACAGCCTCGCAGCGCAGAGCTTAGTCAGGACTAGTGAAGCTTGGGGCGGGTGTCTGACTTCTCCTGCCATCGTCCCTGAACCTGAGGGATGGGGAGAGGTGGCTCTGCCTGCCGTCTTGAGTCCTGCCATCTTGGATGGGGATAGTGGGTGCCAATCACAACCAGAAAACATTTCTCACCTGGAGGAGCAAGATGAGTGTGTTCGCTCTCTCCAGCATCTCCATCACCAAATCTGTTAACTCTCCTCTTTGTGTTTATATATTATAAGCTTTACATCCCCGTAAAATTCTACCCTGAGATCCCACGCTAGCTGTGGAGCAGGGAAAGCAGTTTTAGAAAGCTTCTATTTAAGTCCTCTCTTTACTCCGTTTCAAACACTCTGAGGAGGGAGGCAGGGGACTGCCACTTGGAAGGACTCCATCAGCCTGCCAGATGTGAGGAGAGGCTGTAGAGGAGCAGTGTGTTCCCACCTCCAGGACACACTACAAAGCCTTCTGCTTAGTGTTGCACAGCCATTTAACCTTTTCCATTTGAAGAGCAGGTTTTGGTCTTATTCTTTGTCAAGCCAGGGCAAAGCTTTATGGCCCTGCCAGGGAAGAAACAGATCTGCCATCATCTTTTCATTCTAGCCGACCTAGGCGGAGCTGAGGACAGATCCTTCTCTGCCTCCTACCTGTTGGTGTTCACTCATAAAAGCCACTTGCTTTCAAGGTGAGCAAATCTTACCTGGGAACTAATTAAATATAGATAATGCAGTGACTAGAGAGATCCCAAAAAGCTGTGATAGGCACACCAAACAAGGGGGAGCACTTCCAAGTGAATTATTGATCCAGATTACACACACACACACACACACACACACACACACACACACACACACACAGTAGAAGGGGCAAGGGAACGGGTCTTGTTACCCACAGAGACACACTACATCTGTGTAGTCTTCACAGGAGTAAGATGATGAGCTTTTTGCTCTAAACCATAGTTTTTAGTGGATGAAAACCACGCTTACATCACTTTATGTGTCTGGTTTGCCAAGAAAGCCCAAGTCAGCAGATTTCAGAAGCTGAAATACTGAATAGTGTTACAGAAATGATGTGTGTCACATGAAAAACGTTAATCGATTAAAAAAAAGGACAAAATAAAGCACACACACACTTTTCACTTAGAGAACAAATTTTGTTCCAGTTGCTAAATAGATCATAAATACTGGATGTTGTCACCTGTGCTGTCACCTGACTTTGCTAGCCCAAGTGGAAACATTTGATTTCTGTTAGAAGTGGGGGAACTGAGCCAGGGATCATCAGTGAGGAAGTAAGGGGCATCTCACCTATTCCTAAGCCACTCCAAAGTTGTTCACCTGTGAGAAATCTATGGTATGTAGTTCTTCCTTGAGCAATGACTTTCCTGGGGAGCTGCCCCCACCTACCCCTGATAAACTGTTCCATGCACATTACCGGAAGCTGACAAGAGTGCTAGTGTTTGTGGCTATGGAACAGATAACTATAAACATGCCAGCTTCAACCTCCACTTACTATCCCACAGTTCCTAAGGTCAGGAACCTAGCAGGACTTTCCGGATCTTCTTTAGGGTCTCTCAAGGCTTTGCTCAAGCTATGTCCAGAGCTGAGTTTCCCACACTACAAGAACTGCTGCTTAGTTCTCTGTTGCTGTGATAAGACACCATGACCAAAGCAAGTTAAGGAAGTAAGCATTTCCTGGGGCTCACAGTTCTAGAGGGTTAGAGTACATGACTGTCATTGCAGGGAGCCACCCGGGTGGGGTCTGATATCCAAACAGTCAGCAACAGCTTAACATAACCCCACACTGTGAGATTAAAGGGGACATCCCAGCACTTTGTGGTGCTTTGTTGATTAAATGCAAATTACAGGTCTTACCCAAACTCCAAAAGAGAATCACAAAGCCAGGTGTAGTGGCACACTCCTGTAATCCCAGCACTTGGAAAAGCAGGACAGACCTCAGTGAGTTCAAGGCCAGCCTGGTCTACAAAGTGAGCTCAGGACAGTCAAAGCCACACAGAGAAACCCTGTCTCAAAAAACAGAGGGGAGAGGGAGGAGAGGAGAGAGACAGACAGACAGACAGACAGAGACAGAGAGACAGAGAGAGAGAGAGAACAAGAGAGAGAGAGAGAGAGAGAGAGAGAGAGAGAGAGAGAGAGAGAGAGAGAGAGAGAAGGAGGGGGGCAGAGCCAGAGAGAGAGAGAGAGACAGAATAGATGCCAGAAGGGAGAGGAAAGATCCACTCTTCATTCTCTTAGCCACACTTGGAAACTTGGCAATAAGCTTTTAAGGGAAAAAAATAAAAATTTGATATGATTATTTGATATTATCTGTCTTGCAGAAAACATGAAAACTCAGCAGAGCATAGAACCCTTTCCAGACAAGTGTTTAATAAGCTGTCAAGAACGCACAAGGAGGGCAGCTCATTAGCTGATTTCTAGAGGAGGTGTAGACTCAGCCAGAAGGCTGAGCACTAAACTGACCCCTTCACCTCCGGCTCACACCCTTCTTTTCTTTTTTAACTTTTAGGAAAATCAGTTAAATAAAAATCTGGCAAGTGTCTACAATTTTCTTCACTATCTTAAAAGCTGGAGGTGGGAGATAAAGCACACGGTATCTCAGAGTGGCCGCAGCTGAATCACAGTCACCTTCCACTGTCTGAACAAAGACAAATCTTGGGGTGGCACCCCAGTCACAGGAGCCAGCCTTTGTGAGTACAGAATAAAACAACCCGCCCTTTAACAAGAATCAAGGGGAGCCTATTCACAGGGACATTTGCAGAACTTAGCTAAAACAATACTTTCCAAACCTTAAAATGCATATAAGTCACGTAAGGCTATTAGAAGTTCTGAGGAAAGGCCTGAGGTTCCACATACCTATTCAGGGCCTGGGTGACACCATTGGTGCTGGTCCCTGGAGCATAGAAAACAGCCAGAGTCAAGGTCAATAAAGAATGAAAGGAACAAAGAGCAAAAGGTGCCCTCCACCTAAAGCCACTGTGCCTTATGTGATCTAAAGTAATGACACGTAAAACGAAAATCTCTAGAAACTTTTCACAGCCATGTGGGGATTGCTTTGTGTGTGTACACATGTAATATCTTATTAATTTGGGAGGGAAGTAGTTTTTAGACTCAGGAGTGAGGCTGCAAGGAGGGTGTATGATATCCAGAGTTAAATTTTAAAGGTACTGCATGCACAGCTAGACTAAACAGGACACACAGAAGAGAAGGTGAGAGAGCAGGAGAGGATCTGGTAAGACCAGATGACAGTCAAACCTTCCATTGAGGAGGACCAAATTGAATATACAGCATACAGGCACAGGGTCAGTCACAGAAGGAGACAAACAGGAGAAAGGAGTCATGAGTTGTAACAGTTACGATTCCAGAAGTAACCTAGACTCTGTGACCAAATGCGCAAAGGCGATCAGAGAACAAATGAACTCCAGAGTGGCATGAGGAGAGTGTTAAGCCACTCAGGGAAGTTACCACCAACTTAGGTACCCATAGGACCAGCTGCAGCTTCTCTCCAGGGCAAAAACCGGGCTTTTAGCTGAAGAGAAGAGGGAAAACTCATGCGTGGTCCAGGGTGGCTTAAGAGAGCTAGTTTATCTTGGGGAGAAATGCTCTTTGGGAAGGCTAAGGATATGTGGAATGAATGGGGGCCCACAGACCAGTCAGAAGACCCAAATTCCTCCGTTCATTCATTCACTCCTCATGCGTTTACTGCCTACCAGCATCTAAATCCTGTGCTAAGTATTCAGTGAACATAAAATAGCAATGAAAATAATAATTTTAAAAATGGTACAAGAACAGCACTTTTAACTATATGTTCAAAGTGTTCGACTTGTGCTAAGTACTCTCTGAATTTGTTGTTCACACTTATTTAAATGTTAGAATATCCTGAGGTGGTAGGTGCTTTTGGTGCCGTGGGAGATAGGGGAAGGTCTCATGTAGTCCAGGTTGGTCTCAAACTCACTGCACACTTGAAGATGCCCTTGGAGTTTTGTTTCGCCTTCTTGGTTCCTCCTTCTACCTGCTGAGACAGCAGGTGTGCACAACCACACCTGGGTTTTATGTGGTACAAAGTATTTATACAGAGCTTTGTGTGTGCTAGGCAAGCACTCAATCAAATGAGCTACATCCCCCCACCCCCAGCCTTGGAAGTGTTTTTATATCCACCTTTTGAATGTTGAAGTTGTAAAAAAAAAAAAAAAAAAAAAACTTTTGTTATAATGAAGCTTGTGTTTTAAAGAAGACAACTTCCAGTGGCTCTTCAGTGTGCCTTGGGAGTAACTTAAAATGCTGTGAGTTCAGTCTGAGTCAGACATCTTACCCTACTCAGTCCTCACAGAACTGTGTGCCATGGCAGCTATGACTCTTATTGTACAAATGGGTAAACTAAGTTTCAGATAGGAAAAGTTGTTTTCTCAAGATGCCACATATAAGACTGAAACCTACACAGACTGACATTGCGGGAACTGAAAGTTCCAAAGTGCATTTTAGGAAACAGGCTGTTTCATGTCTAAAATCTTGGGTTATCCCATGAATTCCTTGAATTTCTTCGTGCGCGCACGTGTGTGTGTGTGTGTGTGTGTGTGTGTGTGTGTATGTGTTTGTGTATGTGTGTGTGTGCATGTGTGTATGTGTGTATATGTGTTTGTATATGTGTGTGTAGATATGTGTATATGTGTGTATGTGTTTGTGTATGTGTGTGTATGTATGTGCATATATGTGTGTATGTGTGTGTGCATGTGAGTATGTGTGCATGTGTGTGTGTGTATGTGTGTGTGTGTGTTCAGATGTGTGTGTTCCAGCAGACCATGGGAGACAGTCAAAGTAAAGGCTACAAGTTAAGGATACGTTGGCTAGGAGGCCCTCCATGTGCCCTCTGTGTGGTCAGCAGCTGTGAAGAGAATGTTCTCACTCTCCCAGCTGTGAGTGTTGGAGCAAGGCAGGCTATGCCAGGACTAGGGATATTCTCCTCAGCCTCGAGACTTCAGTGCATGAGAAATGACTACTCTTTGTGAGCACAGGGATTTGTCTCTGCACAGATCCAGACACCTTCCTGATGGAGATGAACGGGAAATAATTTAAATGGAGGTCTCGACCTAAGAAGAGAGCACATTCATCATGCTCATTGCTAGAGTCAGAAACAAACTCATTTTTCCTGAAAGAATTGTTATCAAGATGGCAAGGTCCCAAGAGGTGCCCAATCAACACAGAACATGGGAAGTAGAGTACAGGAATCTCTAGACTGTGTAGAACTCCCAACAAAAGTCTCCATGAACACAGCCTTTGGTGGCCACAGCTGGGAGGGGGCTTCACTGTGGGACTGAGCACTGAGAGTTAAGCAGAGCGCTGACTCGGTTTGCTTTATGAAGGTCTCTCTGCTAATCTAGCACAAAGCGAAGTTTGAATAGGCTGAAACAGTAATGCAGAGGTCAGCATAAAACAACTGCAGACAGGCGCCCACGAGAGGGATGATGGCACTCCGATTAAAGTGGGGTGCAGTGGGAAGAAGGAGTGATAGGAGCCACTCTGAATGTGGGCCGCTGGGACCTGCTGCTGTGTAGCAGTGGGGATGACGCAAAGGCACCTTGTGTCCTGCTGCCATCTTTTTCTGTACTTGAAGCTGTGTTTTTAAGTTTGTCTAATAGAGATGCCAGTGTGAGAATCACAACAGCCGAACTGTTGCTTCCACTCTTTTCTCCACGAGGCAGGAGAGAGCCAAGCATGTGTGTGCTGACCCTCCACCTGGACATGCACCATCCAGACACAAGCAGCTTGGGAGAGGGCTTTGTTGAGAGATAAAGAACACGGAGACGTTAACATAGCCCTTCAGAGCGTTGGGAAGCGGCTTTGTTTCCCATTTTAAATTGGCTTCATCCCACAGAGGAAGAATGAATATGTTATCATAATAAACAGATAAGTAGGAGAGGTGTTCGTTCATGTGTGAGTATGCATATGCACATGTGGGTGTGTCTGTGTGATGTGTATGTTTGTGTTTGGATGTTTTAGTGTGCTGTGTAGTGACTATATATGAGTGTGCACACATGTGTGCAAGCCAGTGTGTTTTATATATGTATATATATGTGCATATGTGAGTTAAAATTTGTCAGTGTTTGCATCGTAGGCATATGCATGTGTTATATGAATGTATATGGGTGTGTATGTATGTCAGCATAATGTTGTATACAGACACACACACACACACACACATACACAAAACTCTGGGGTGCTGTATGGGCACTTGTGTTGTCATTGTGTATCAATATGTGGCACATATATGTGTGCGTATGCATGTGTGCATTCCTTTAAGTCTGTTTATTTCCCATATGTACATATATTTTTAGGTCTATGTTTCATGGTTCAATGCAAAACATAGCTCTTACCTTAAAGGTACTCAAAATAGTTTATGCTGAGCGAAATATGAGTGAACAAGCACCAGGAACATGGATTCAGGCTGCCCTGTTGGCACTGTCTAATGTGGAAACAGTGGCATGAACACTCAGTCACTGAACCAAAGGACCCAGGAGAACATAGGGCAGCAGGTTACAGCAAAGGGAGGAAAACGCTGCTGTCAACTTCAGATGCTACTCCACGACTGAAGCTACTGGTCTGCTAAGTTAATGTATTCTAAAGGCTCCATATGGCAACTGGAAGGATATTGGGTCAGATATGAAAGGTGGGAGCTTAAACAGCCCAGAATATTTCTAGCTCTGGATCAGCAACATTCCAACTCTCCCCAATCATTGCATTCTAACTAGTTAATCAATCTTGTTGAATCTTTAACATAGATTAACATAGAATAATATAGATTTTAGGGGAAATTCAATTTACACATGTATGAGCATGTGTGTGTCTGCATGTTGTGTATGGCACATATGTATGTCCGTGTGCTGTATATGAACATGTGAACATGCCTGTCAATATATTGATTGTGTATGCATGACCTTAAATCAAGAGCAAAAAAATATTCTAAATCCTGGCTATGTGAACTTGTGTCCAACTTACAATCAAACAGGAATCAGGAGTGTAAAACACTGACCAAAACCTTATTTCATAAGCCAGGTTCACAGCTCCCACAGGACTGTAAGCCTCTCTCCAAGTGGGGCCACGTGACTGGAAAAGCACGTTGATGCAGGCTGCAGCTTCACAGAGGCTGGGGTCAAGGGTGAAGTGTGATCCAGAAGGAACACATGGAATGCTGTCCACCTATGTGCATCATTTGAGACCAACTAATCACAAACAAATTACAAACTTTTCTTTGAAATAAAATATAAACACAGAGCTAAATCAGCACCATGTTCCTTAGGGTATCCGGAGATGGGAGGGATGTATGGGATGGAGCAAAGGAATCCAGAGGACAGGACCAAAAGGTGTGTTTTGTTTGGCTGTGAAAAACTGAGGGTAGCAGCAAAGACTGATACCCTCTGACCTTCAGATGAGAACTCCAAGCCAAGCCCGCATCATCTCCACAGGAACAAGTGGCTTAACCCTTTGCCCTCTCTTTGCTTTACAAAAGGAAAAGAGAAAGCATAATAAAGTCATAAGTGCTAAGGAACAGGCCTGGACCTAGCAATCAAGAGGGCCCTCTAACCTTCGGGGTCCGGGGTTGAGCAAGAGGCAGACTCACACCGCAATGAAGAAGCCACTACTGACGTCCAGCTCTGGGCCATGTTGCCTGCCTTAGCTGCGTGGCCCCAGACAACGCCCTGCGTTTCCCCACTGACTTCCTAGTTCCTACAGTGCTGATGAAATGGTGTAGAGGATAAGTGAACTAACACAAAGCTGATAACAGTCCCCAGCACACGACTATCAGTCCATCAATATTACATGTGTTTTCTAAAACCAGTCTTCTCTACCAAGAGCCCTTATGATTTTTGGATCCAAAGAATTCACCTTGAAGTCCCTCCGGCAACTGAGATCCAGCAGAGTTGACTTTCCCCCTACTTCTTTGGAAACTTGATCTAAACTTTCCTGGAGAGATGGTAATTTATTCCACATAATATAATTTGGGGGAGCACCCTGAGGTGTCTGGTTTTTATGGTTACCATGCCAGGGGGGGGGGGGGGTCTTAGACGTGACCAAGAGGTTCCTCTGACCAGGATGACTAATGGATGCTGCAGCCAACATCAGAAAGAAGACATTTGGGCGAAATACAGCAGTGAGCTGTTTTTAAAATCCAAAACTGCCTGAAGAGCTCCAGAAGCTCTTGTCCCCTGACCAGTGAGTGTTTCAGGGACTCAGGAAACGGAATGATCTCTTCCCAAACTTGTTTTTCTTAGTCAGGCCAGAGATTCATTAATTAACCATTTAGCCTCATTTAGCGGAGGAACCAGGGTTGTTCCACAGGGCACCTGGGACCATCATTCACAGATCCAGTGCAGAGGCTGTCAGGCAAGGCCGGCAGAGAGCTGAGCACAGGATGATCTGACTGGCTCAGGGTAAGGTGGCAATCAGAAACCAGCTAACAAGCCCAGCGCTCCAGGAGTACCTACGGCCTCCTTCACTCCAGGAGAAAGTGGCAGCAGCCTGAAAGCTGTGCCTGCTTTAACCCAAATCTGAGGTCCAGAGAAGCACATTGTCCAAGGTTGCAGTCATGCTAAGGCTGGAAACAAAATCCACCGTGTGGTTCCCGGTGGCTTGTACAGACTCTCTCGGCTGACATTTTAAACAGGAGGAAGAAAAGAGCTGCTTTCCCACCAGGACACGTAGTTAATCCCTTGCTGGACCCAGGGTGGGGACAATGTTTTGGAAAGAATGAAAAAACCGGCTATAACTGGTCTCCTGCCTAGCTCCCTCCCCTAAGATTTGATACTGTTGGCAGAGTGATTTTCCTAAAACTTAGATCTGCTCATATCGCTCCCTGTTAAATCCTTAAATGACTCCCAACTGGCTCCAGGATAAAATCCAAAAGCTTTGTAATAAGGCCATTCATTAGCAGGCTCCTGACTCCTTTGCCAGCTTCAACCCTGCGCACCGCTCTCCCTGAGACACATATAGTACACTTTGTCCATAGGAGGACATTCCTTTCCCCCCTTCAGTCCCTTTCAGATTTCAAAACATCCTCCTCCAGTCACAAACCACCTCCTCAAGGAAGCCTTCCCTGGCCTTCTGGATGAATAAGATTACTCTGCATGGGCTTTGAGAACGTCCCTAGGCAGCCCTCCTTCCAAAGCTTCACAACCTTGTACAGCCATCTTTCTCTGATGATTAATTTTTGTAAGCCTGTCGTAGAGTCGCCTGGAAAGAGGGGGCTTCAATTGAGGCATTTCCCCCATCAGATGGGCCTGTGGCCACATCTGTGGTGGCATTTCTTAATTAACGGTTGATGTCTAAGGGTCCAGCACACCGTGGGCAGTGCCACACTGGGCAGGTGGGCCTTGGTTGTATGTGAAAGCAAGCTAAGCAAGTCAAGGAGAATGAACCAGCAAGCAGCAATTGCCCCATGATTTGTGTTTCAGCTCTTGCCCCCAACTCCTACTTGGAGCTCCTGCTGTGGCTTCCTCTGATGCTGGACTGTAGGATATATAAACCCTTTCCTCCCCACATTTCTTTTGATCATGGTGTTTATCACATCCACAGACAAAGCAAACTAAGACACTGGTTTAGCTACCGGACGGCCCAAGAGCATTCCTAGGATATAATTTGGAAATTTCATGTCCATGTTTCCAGCCTTAGAATAGATGTGTGCTGGCACACTGTTGAAGCTTAATAGTTAACAATAAACAGGTTCCACATACCATGAGTAATTATACACATATGTATATGTATACACATCACTATTTGCATGTATATTTTGTTAAAACCTAGAAATAATAGGGAAAAAGTGTCAATTACTTTGAAAGCAGTTATCAGCTGCTTTGTCAGAAAATAGAAATAGCATCAATAATTCAAATAAATTCCACTTCTAACCTTCACAGTGCAGATGTATGGGTATGGGCCTTTAAATGTGGGGTTCACTTTTATAACATTTTTGTAACAAAACCTACATTCTGTTGGTGTTGTTCACATGGCTGGCCACTGAAGGGCTAACAGGAGATGATGACAAGAAGTAGAAAAACTGAGTCTGGCCCATGGCATACAATTTCATTTATTCCGGTATCAACCAGTCTTGTGAGAAGAGCCCCATCTGACTTCTGGTTGCTCTGGAGCAGTGGCTCTTGTTTGTTCTTGCTAAAGGACCCGAAGGCCCATGGGAATCAGCCTCATTTTGAGCTCATGATCATGTGAGGAATGATGGTCGCTCTACGGTCCAACACGGCCTCTTCCACTAACAGCAGCTCCCTACGCCGCAGCAGCTGAGCACCTGATGGAAGATGCTGGTTGGAAAACAAGGCCAATAATTTCTATACAAAAGCCTGAAGAAGGATGTTACCAGCTAACAGAAGGTGTGCATCAGGGACAGGTTGTGGGGGGGGGGTGAAGGGGAAATGGTTTGCCTTCTATTGATCTAGAAACGGAATCTCTCCACTGACCCCATAGCTGCTTTTTTAAAATATAATGGTGTCCTTTTAAAATATAATGGTGTCCATTGAAGGCAGGAAAGAAAAATTAAATAAGAAACCCATTTTCCAAAGAAATATGGTAGCCTTCCTAGAAAAGGTGACAGAAAATGGGGCCCTGCTCTTGGAGTTTTAAGGTGATATCCTTTCGAAATACAGTTGTAACTTTGGAAGAATAATAAATGACTGGGCATTTGGGAGAATAACTTAAACTTTGAGCTTTTTGGTCAGATTCCCTCTATGTTGGGTCCAGCTGATGGTTGGACTGAAAAGAACAACAGTCCCCTAGATGAGTCATTGCTGAAAAAAAAAATAATGGTTTTATATCTATTTAGAGGAGGAGTGTCTCTAAACATACAGGAGGAAAGGCATAGTTAGAAACAGCCAGAAGTCAGAGCAGCATACGCAAGGACAGAAGAAGCAGGCAGCCTGTCCTGAAGAAAAGAAGACCTGGGAAAGCAGGATTGATGCTCTCCAGGGCGGAGCACTTCACACAGGAAAGGAGGCAGAAGAGTAGACTCCTGAAGACAAGTGTGACAGTCGCTTCAGTCTTAACTCTATTCTATCGCAAGCATCTTCCTAGCCCTCTTTGTCTTGCGCTGTCTCTTGACCAAAGAAGCAGAGCAGCAATCTCTGGTGTGGCAGAGAATTAACACTTTCATTTGTAGAGCTGAGATTAGACAGCCTGGGGTCCAAACAGCAAATACATCACCATGAAAGTCACTCTTACAGTGTGTGTAAGCCCTTTTCTTTCTGGATATGAAGAAGACAAGTCTCTTCCTATATATTCTTCATTCATACGGATTCATTTCATACCTGTGGGGAAGGAAGACGAACTGATACCCTCCAGCATTCGCCTCATGCCAATTATTATTTTCCATATTATTCAGCAATAATTACTCAATACTTTTTTTTTCTTTTTGTCTCAGGACCCACAAGTTCAAGCTGGCATCACATCATGAGGAATAATTCTCTATGGTGGTGGTGAAGTGTTTGGAACCCATGGAAGAAAAATGTATGTGTGTGGCAGGGGTAGGAGGGTCAGGGGGTGGGAGGAATGGGGGCTTTGCTATCACAGACATTTTTAGCATCCTATGCCTCTTGACCCCCCTTACATCAAAGCCAAACAAAGCAAGCCATTGCATCCTAGCCTGTCCTTTTCTCCTGCTCTATATAAAGCTAGCTACAGATGGCACGCATGGATTGATGCTCCAAAACTCCCCAGTGCCCACTCCCTTCCCTCAAGCTGGTTCCTAAATCTGTGGATGTAGCAGACTTCAGAGGAGGAAGTGGTATGATGGCTCAGCGTGAGCCTTGGCACACTTAGGTCCAGGCTGTGCCAGGACCGTGATGCCCGCGTCTCACCGGCTCTGAGGCAGCACGAGGAGTGGCATCTGGCTGCCCCACTGCCCACATGGGGGGAGCCTGGTGCTGAAAGCCAAGTTTCTCTCTTTAGTGCACTCTGGGTAGGAGGCAGAGAGCTCCACAGTAATGTGGGGAGAAACGAAAGAGGGATGAGCACTGATGTGGGGCTGTGTGTAGGAATCTGGAGGAAGCAGCCTTAAACACTTCCTCAGTGTTGGCTTTTTCCTGCCTACAGAGTCCAGAAGAAGAAGGCTGGGCCAGATAAAAGTGTGAAGATGACTGTTTCTGACTTTTCTTCCCTTCGGAGTTTCTGTATTTGTTGTCATATTTTTTAATTCTCCTTTTTCTGTGATCCTAGATTCCATCTCAAACATTTATGCTGTTCTAAGCACTAAATAAAATACTTAGCGCTCCTTTCTCCTTCAGCAGAAGTGAAAATTAATATTGCAACCCTCCCATTCCCATCCTCCTTTTTGAAGCAAAAACAGAAATATTAAAGACGTTACCAAAATCATCCAACTCTTGGAGTCAAGGTTCAAATTCAAGTCTAGGAGATTTCCAGACTTGTATCCCTGAAGGATCTCATAAACCCCAACTAGCTATCATGGCAAGGCAGGAAAGCATTACTTGAGACTTCCTACCTTGGAGATATTTGCATTTTAATAGCCTGTCTCTTAACAAGGCTTTGATGAGCAAAGAAATGAATGGCTTGTAATACTATTTGGAGTTCTGTGATAGGTCACAGAGGGAATACATGGGGCCAGGGGGTGTCTCAAACAACAATGTCCATTCCAGATTCATAGAATGAGGCCGAGCTTGTGTGAAAAATACTGGAACCCCTGCTTTGAATTTATTGTGATAGCAAAATTGTACTTATCAAGGGTTGTGACCAAGAGAAATTTTGTTTGGACATAGGAAAGCCTTCCCAGTGAGGAAACCATGGAAGTTTGGAAGACTGTTCACACACACACACAGAGAGAGAGAGAGAGAGAGAGAGAGAGAGAGAGAGAGAGAGAGAGAGAGAGAGAGAG
>OU015747.1:144787603-144863017 GCA_907169655.1 Acomys percivali
TGTGTGTGTGTGTGTGTGTGTGTGTGTGTGTGTGTGTGTGTGTGTGTGTAAGACAGGAGAGAGAGAGATGAACCACAGCCATCCAACCCAGGGAGAGGCCATCCATAGAGGCCATACTCTGCATCATTTGGAGAAGCCAGGCAACAGTTCAAAGATGACCAGGTCTCCCAATAATGAATTATAGATAAAAATGAATAGATAAAAATATAAACAGGCGTCATGTATAGAATATTTGGGAAATGTTTCTGAGTATTTGAAAGGTAATAAAGAAAGGCAAACCAGCTGACTGCTACTCTCTACCCACTCTGGCCCTGCAAGCAGGAGTCTCTTGCTTTGCTGCTCAGTAAATCCACTGGAGGAAAGTCTATAGAGAGAACAGGGCAGCTTCAGGTCCAAACAAATGACCCAGAGCCACTGACCATAACTCCCACGTAAGTAGAATTGGTTCTCACAACTTTGTCAGCATAGCTGGCCTCTGAGAAGGGTGTGAGGAAAGCGGGCCTCTCTTGGAGCCAGAGTTCTACTAATCTATTAAAATTAGCACCCTCTTCTCCATGCAGGGACAGAGCTGCTGAACTGAGCTTTGGTGGGTCCTCTGCTAGCACAGCTCTGACTTCTAATCATTGTCATAAGCAGGACTGAAGCAGCTGCTCACTCCAGTCTATTATCAGCTTGGTTGGAGACAGAGAAATTTAAATGACAGTAAGATGCTTAGCAAGAAAAACAAAAGTTGGTGTTAAAAATAAAGAAAACAAGACAGCTTGTTTCATTGAAATAGAGTTTTTAGAGTCCTGAATTAATCAGTGATCTGCCATGTCTGAGGACTGAAGAGCAGGAGGCGGGGCTGAGAGCTAAGAGATGAGAGAGAAGCCCCAGGGCAGTGTTCAGGGGCTGTTACAGTTTACCCTTGCTGAAGACACATGGTAGTCTTCAGAAAGGAGCTGGCAGCAGGCTTCCTACCCACAGGGAAAGTCAGGCTGGGGAGGGGCTTCGGGCACGCTAGTCTCAGAACGCGTTTCTGGACTCCCCATCCACATCGACCTACACCCGTGCAGCTCCTGGGGTTGTTTCTGAGCCCCAGAAACCCCAGCCCTCCTTCCCATAACAAGACCTGGGCAGGAGCCAAGCCATTTGATGGATGGTCAGCAGCTCCCAGAGGTTCCCAAGAATTCAACTCTGACAGCTTTTAAACCCAGCTCTTGTTCCCAAAGGATGGTAGCAAGGTACACTGTGACGCAGTGTTGCCCACCCAGAATTGTAGGATGACCCCTGGAGAAGGTACTCTCTTCTCGGAGATGCCAGATAGTGGTGGTATTCACTGGGAACTCCAGGTATTGGAAGAGCAGGATGGTGTATGTAACTCCCAGAGCCCAGAGTCCATGTCCTCCTTGGCACACCTAGAACCTTAACCAAAATAGTCAACCCTGGGCTGTCCCCAAATGTTGTCACCTGTGAGGCAGTGTAGCTAAGGCCATTGGCCCTCACAGGCCTGCATGAGGGGATAGAAATGAGGTGATGTGTCTTAAGAAAACAACAATCACTTTACAGCGTGGAATCCCTTGGAGACTTGAACAACACATAAGAAAGGTTTTCTGGAAGAGTCTGAGTGTCTGGGAGAGGGCTGGCTTGCCCTCACACACGGAGGGAGGGGAGGCCCATTGGTGCTCAGGCATTGCCTGGGGGTAATAGGCTGGCTCTCAGGCCTGTCACTGCAGGGCCGTTTTCTTCGCTCCCTGACCTTCACATTCTTTTCCTTCACCCCTGGCTCCCCCTCCCTGCAGCTACCTCTTGGCTGTTTACCCTTCTTCAGGCTTCTCTCTCACACTCCATTCATCATCCTGGGCCAGATTCTCCCACTCCTCCTCACCAGGGAGTCCTTTTCCTCCCTCACAGCCCCAGGTCCTCTGGTCCTAGACTTTGATATGTCTGTCTAGAAATGATGATGCCTCAGAGGTCTACAAAATATTTTTCCTAGGAACTGATAACCACTGCAGGTAGTGAAGGGCCTGAGTGCCGGTGTATTTTTGCCACAGATGAGATTTTAAAACAGACAAGATTTCTGTCAGACGTTCCACCCAGCCCTCCGTTTTTTACTACTCGCTTTTACCTAGTTTCTTGTTACCCTCCTCTGCTGGGTGTGTGAATGTGCACTTGGCTGCTTGATGGTGTCTTTTCTGAAAGAACCGGATTTTCAAAGAAGAGAGAGTGGCAGCTGCTGGTGGGAAGGAACGTGCTGCTTAATCTTGAGAAGAAGAGTTGACTCCTATTCTAAGGCTGGTTCTTGGTTCAGGGAAAAAAAAAAAAAAAAAAAAACACTGGAGAAGAGAAGCTAGGGAGATAAGATGGAAAATAAATTTCTTTTATATAATGAGCAAGTGTGGAAGAGGTCAGGGGACATGAGCTTCTGCCTGCTGTGCCGTTGTCTCAGCACCTCCTCTGTCTTTTCCTGGTGACACTGATGTCCACTCTTCCTTTGCATCTTGATTCATTCAAAGGCTATGAGGATGTGAGCCGGTGACCCGAACATGCTGCCACCACCTGACTACCAGGCAAGGTGGTTAGAGACCTGAGGTCAGTGGGGCAGAGGGTATTGGGGCCTGCAGCACCAACGCAGTCCCCAGGAGGGCTAGGTCTTCAAATCAAGGTGCTGAGTGCTAAGCTCTCACTCAGTCTGTAACACAGCATCCTGATCTTTGAGCAGCCACTGGTGCCAGTGGTATGGTAAATTATGTTTCCTCAAAAACAGAAATAAAAGTACCTGGTGTTTACTCAGAGCTATAGAGATTACAAAACAAAGTCTCACCACAACCCTGTTAAGTTATCTTTTTAGAGAGGAAAGTAAAATTCTCTTCCTCCTTCAATACCATGTGCAAGGGCCACCCAGCTGGAGAGAGTAATGTCTGAGCACAGGTCTGTCCCTGAAGACCATGTATTTCCGCTGCAGCAGTTACACACAGCAGGTACCACAGTGGGTTGCTGCAACCTCCACACTATGATCTGAACCTTCCTAGGGGACCTTCCCCTGCCTGTTCTCTTCCCGGTCACTTTGGCCAAATTGCCCTTTTTTTTTTTTTTTTTTTTACTATATGCTTCTTGTTTCTTGTATTATTCCATGGTCTGTGGCTCTGGAATTCTTTTGCTAAAATGTTCTGCACAAGCTGGTCAGCTCTCTTATGTCTCTTTCTGTCTACTTTCTACACCTATCTAGTGACTCTCCTCCATAAGTTCAAGGTGAACAATAGCTGGAATCCTTTCTAAACTGTTTACATACTTCTCTATGAGCTCCAAGTGATCAGTGATGACAAATCTTTGAACCAGGCATGCTAGATAGATCAACCATTTCTCCAGGAAGGTGGTCAGGGGTGATGTCAGTTGAGAAAAACTGTGCAAGTGCTTATTTCCTTCCCTGCGCTGCTCAGGGTCAGACTGAGTGCGTTTGGGAATGAAAGGCACTGTGCTCGCCCACCTTGCACGGCAGTCCAGAAAAGACCCAGGTTATCAGTGCTGCCTTCAAAGAACGCCTGCCTCAGTGATGAGACGCTGTGTTGTCAAACACAAATAAGTCAGCACTGCACTTAGGTGGGCTCGGTAAGTAGATGCTGAAACCAGCACTTCCCGCCTACTTTGTATGAGTGAAGGGCTGTGAGAGGTTGGTAGGGTTTGCTGAGGCGATGTGAAGATGGGGGTTTGGGGAAGAGAGCCCCACAGAGTTGAAACTGAGCCAAGGACTGCAGGCACTCTGTTGGGAGTAAAATCACTCTTAGAGAGACAGACGGTGATGGCTGGGGGCAGAAAAAGATGAACCAGCAGGAGGGGCAGGATCCTGGGCATAGAGGAGTTGGTGCCTTTCTGGGCAACACTAGGGAGCTGTGGTAGGTATTTCCACAGTGAGTCCCTCCAGCCATGTACCTGGCAGCATGGGACAAGGCTCCTTGGAGACAGGGCCCCTGGCAGGATGTTGTGTGAGCCTGGGTGGCTTTCAGTGGAGTCTGGTACAGATGAAGGCCTGAGTGGTAATGATATGACTGTTACACAAACACAGTCCTGGGAAGGCAGCGCTGAGCTCCCAGGGCATGGGGCCACCTTTCTGGACTTCAGGGAGCCCTACCTTCTGGATGTGGATGGCCTAAATCAGCAATCATGATGGCTGTTGTTCCTAACATAAGGCAGAGGCATTTGAGATGGAGCAAGCTCTTTTTCTCTGCAATTCAACAGACCCAAATCCACAACGAGCAGAAAAAATGAGCAGAAAGTGCCTGACCTGGCTTGAGGGTGTACAGCGGGGTAGCAAGATTATCCTCTTAGAAGAAAAAGCTGTGGCAAACTTTGGAGTCACAGCCACCGAGTCTTCCCGTGAGTGGAGAACGGAGCAGTAGTCTGGTACTCTGGATTTTTCTTTCCCAACCTTTTGTTTCTCTCTTCTCCTGCTGGTGTGGACTGAAATTATGTCATTCATTCTCTGAAAACATTATGTTTAATGGCAGCATAATGTAGTGTTACGTAGAATAACTGCAATTTGTTTCATCACTGAAGTGGGAGATTTTTAACCCTATTTTCCTGCCCCATTTCATTCCTGCTTTTCCCACACAGTAAGGAGTTGGAAAGAGGAACATATTCTCCTATTCCCCGCTAGAGTATTTGGGAGGTCGGTCTGAAAGGTGATGGCCTGCCCTCAAACCTTCCACTACAGAGCACTCCAAACTACATGCAACTGAGGTTAGCCCCACTCCAATCCTGCCACCTTATTACAATAAATGACCATTTAGGGTAAGTTGAAAGGAGTCTATATAGCTTCAGATAAAATACTCACCAGGTTCTACTTAATTTCTAGTGAGTTTTCCAAGACTTGTGATAAGTGAGTTTGGCTGAAAAGTTAATTTAGAAATGGAGTCCATTTGGAATACCAGGGGAACACACAGTAGCCCTGTGAAGCTCTGTCTCCCAGCTGACAATACCACACAAGGTGCTCAAGCCCGCTCAACTTGGCTTCTTTATCTGCTATTGTGGACAACCCATGAACCTTAAGATGCCAAGACTCCCAGTAGTGCAAGAAACACAGCTGGTGACTAATAGAATGGCAGCAGTGACCACTGTTTATGGGTTTAGTTCTATGGTCATCGTACCCTTGGCCCTTAGGATTCGATGTCTCCTAACATAAATTTGACTTAGCAAGAACACAGTCCCGCGCTTACACTTCATACACTTTGGAAAGAGCCTGGGAATTCCTCTTCCTGTGCCTTAACCTAGCAATGCTTACCAGAGCAGCAACCCTCTGCTATGGTGGCCTCTGTAGGATCAAGGGAGCTGGAGACCACCTTTTCTGGTCCTCCTTAGTCCATGGGATGGGTATGTCCCCAAGAGAAGCTCTCATAGCCTCAGCACCTGCTAATGTGCCCTGATTCTTTGGAGCCAGACAAGAGATAGCCACATCAAGGCAAGCTGCTCCTCGTCCTTTCCCCAAAGAGGGTTGAAGAGGGCAGAGCCCCATGAAGGGGGGCAGGTTGGGTGGCAGGGAAGGCAGCTGCTTGAAATTGATTGCTTTTGTAGTTTAGTTAATACCATGTAGCTCTCTCAGCTCTGCCCTGGTGGCGACCTTTAGATAATAAAGGGAATTCTGGGAGATTTCTGACAGGCTCATGACATATGGGGCAGGTCTGCAAGGTCAGGCAGTGTATCTGCCTGCTCTTGGCCCAGGATAATGAATCTTGTTTTGACTTTGCAAAGCTATCCCAGCCAGTACCCCAGAAAGGAACAGAACCCTCACCTCCCAATCCCACACCAGCCCCGCAAATGAGTGCATATCTTGGGACCCTTCATAAGTCAGAGAGACAACTCCAAACTTTTATAGCCTGTGTGAGGAAAGGACAAACAGTGTATGTTTTGCTAAGGCCCCAGGAGAGCTGGTATGATTTCCAGGGCTCAGCCAGAACCCTCAAAGAGACCTGGGAAAGAAAGCAACAGAAACCCCGCCCCTGGAGCGATGGCCAGTGGTCCTGGGACAGGATCCAGAGGGAAAAAGAACTCGGTGGGAATGAGCGGCAATCGTACCCCAGAAGTTACTGCGTCCCATCATTTTGGGGGCTGGCACGTAACAGTAGCACTGCCTAGGTAGGAGTGGAGGATGGGAGCAGGGGAGGCCCACGGAGGAAAGCCTACTCCAGCAAAAGAGCACAGGCTAGCAAATCCTGAGACTTGTTCCCAACGTCCTGCTTAGGGCAGGGCATGGTTTGCTGTCCTTGGGTTTCCAGGACGCCTGTTCAGCACCTTGTATCTCTGCATTCTCTGGCTCTAGTGGTAAGTATGAGTCAAGGACTGTGAGGGAAGACTCGGTTGCAGGCCTTTGTTGTCAGTGCAGAGACAGTTGCTTCTTACGTAGCTCTGAGTCGTCTTTCCAAGCACGCTTCTCTCTGTGTTCCCCTCCCCGCTTTTGTTACTTATTCATTGTATTTTCTGTGCATGGGTGCTTTGCCTGCGTGTATATCTGAGTGAAAGTGTTGGAGCCCCTAGAACTAGAGTTGCAGACAGTTGTGAACTGCCATGTGGGTGCTGGGAATTGAACCCTGGTCCTCTGGAAGAGCAGACTGTGAGTGCTCTTAAGTGCCGATCCATCTCTCCAGCCCCCTACCGTCCCCCTTTGAGTGGATATATATAATGGTTGTAACTGATTGGGGCCATCTTCGCATCCTTCTGTTGATCTGGTTAGTGAATAAGAGATCCTTTATTCAAATATATCTAGAAGTCTGTGATACATTCTAAAGTTTTTGAGGTTAAGACCTCAATATGGAAATATTGGCTAAAAAGACACAATTGGGCCACCGCTCATTATCCCGCCCTTACGGCTTGAGCTGAGGCCCCCTGTTGGTACCTTGTTGCTCAGCCTCTCTTCAGTGTCCAGGAAACACAACTTGATGGAATCCAGAGGACTTTGAAAGACCAGAGCAGAACACGTGCTGGAGAGGCAGTCCGTTGCTGCCCCCTGCCTTGCCACTGGCTTTTTAGCTATGGAGACTAGATCTAGTTTAACCCTCACTCTGTCTTTGAAAGTAAAGCTGAGGTGCCATCTTCCTTTAGAGAAAGAGAAAGGCTGAGTAGTTACTGTTACCTCAAGTTGTTTAGAAATACGTGGAAGGGGCGACAGTACCGCTCAGCCTTGATTTCCCTCTCTCCTCCCCTCCCTGCTCCGGGCCAGGACTGCCACTTAGCATGGAATAACACTGGAGTCTCTGAGGAAAATGACACTCCAGCACTGAAGCGCGTGCAGCTGGTACAGCAGTGACATCTAAATTGTTCCTTTGGTCCTGTTATTTTCTATAGGAAATTCTCCCTCTCCCCTCCTCCCCCCTCCCCCGCCTTTAAATCTTATGCATAAAATAACGCTAATAACAATCTTGGTGTCTCTGTGTGAGTGACAGCTGAAATAAGAAAAAGACTAATCGTACCTCCTGCAGTCCTGTCACTAGGAGATTCATTGAGCCTTCTCCCCACCCCATCATATTCCCTGCCCCTCCCCCACTCTCCCTTTCTCCGTGGTCTGTTCTCAATGAGAATCATGGCCATTTGAATAATAATATTATAGGCCCCATCAGGTTGACAGTAGAGGAAAAATAAGCTCAACCCCATGATTACTCCTTCAATCGAATAATTATTTAAATACCAGATAACTTCTTTCACTCTGATTGCTTTCTTTTGGTCACCAATATCCCCAGGGCCTTTGCAGTCACCCTCTTACTCACCTTGTGCTGCCTACCAACCTGCCTGAACTAGCTCTGAGGTTGGTGCTGCAATATGAGCTTGGCCCAGTGTGAGGGAAGCCACGCCTCTGTCCTTCCATTGCACTAACCCCAGTGGCCAAGGGAAGATTGGATAACATGTGCATCAAAATCTCTGGTTTAGACATTTCTTCCTCCTAGATTCTAATTAATTGAACCCTGAAACCCAGTGAGGTCTTCTGGCATCACAGGCCCACCAGCCAGACCGCCTGTAGCTCTCCCTTGCCAGATCTCTATGACACTCCACTTTAAAAGCCTCCACAACCTCTTCTGTACTCTACCCTAGGGATGGGCTGTTTATAGTATAATGTCTTACCTCAGCCAGGTGTGCTGGCACACTGCTTTGTTCCAGAGGCAGGTGGATTTCTGTGAGTTCAGACCAGCCTGGTCTATGTAATGAGTTCCAGAACAGCCAGGGCTATGTAGAAAGACCCTATCTCAAAACAAAACAAAACAACAACAACAACAACAAAATCAAAACAATCTTCAGTCTCTTTTGCTGCTGCTCTAACTCTTCTGGAAGAAGGAGTTTTCTGTGCTGAGAGTAAATATGACCTGGCTGTGAAATTATCATAACCTAACAAGGTGGGACACTGAGGACGACATCAGAGCTCCTAAGACAGAAACTGGATGCCATTCCTGGGCAGAGGGAGTCAGAGGAGGCTACTGCTCAAAACTAGACAGGGGCCGGTCTAATCATACCTTTTAAACTCTTTCCCCTTGCAACCGAGGCTTTTTGGAATCTGTCTCCAGCACCAGCTCTTGGTCCAAGTCTAACACACGTTCCCTTCTGCCATGTGCTGAATCCAACACTGGAAGATATATTCTGTGGCCTAGACCACACAGCCTCCAGATAGAATATAACCAGCTTCCAGGACCACTTCCTACACTGAGGGAAGAAATGTCAACTTTGTGCTACAAGCATATCCCTGACTAAGATTTTTGCATCACTATGGACAAGTAAATTCTTTTCTGTAGACTTTTTTTTTCCTTGATCTAAAACCAGAGTTAAGTGGCAGATTAGAGTAACTGTAAAATGTCCCTTAATACCCATCCTGAAGCAAAACTCTCAAGGTCCAGCTGACTCAAAAAAGACCTGGAAAGGGGACAGATTTTCTTCTGCCATGGAAGAAGGAGGAAGGTCAGGGAGTCCTGAGCTGCAGATGTGTTCTTCCCTCTCTCTCCCCTCTGCTCCTCAGGGCCCTGCTGTCTCTACCATTCAGTAGAGTGTTGGGCAACATAGGCATCACTAGTGCTGCGGGGCCTGCACAAACTCTTGCACTAACCAAGGACAATGTATGCAGTGAACATAGACCCCCTGTTCTGATCTAGCCAATGGACAGCTCATTCTCCACGGCTGTGTGGAGAGTGGGGGCTGCCTCTGACATGAATGCTAGTGCCCCAGATCTGATCACTTCTCCTTGGTGGGGAGGCCCGGCGGCACACAGAGGAAGAGGAAGCAGGCTATCCGGATGAGACCTGATATGCTGTGGTCATATGATGGGGAAAGAGGTCTCCTTCTGTCAGAGGTCTAGGGGAGAGAGGAATAGGACAGAAGAGGGAGGAAGGGTGGGAACGGGAAGATACAAACCAGAGGATAACATTCGGGATGTAATCTGAATAAATTACAATAAATTAAAATGTAAAAAACACAAAAAACAACACTGCCGTAGTGCTGGAAGTCATAATGATGTACAGGGTGGGCATGGTGAACTCTGTCAGTACTGTGATGGCACCAGAGATGACTAGAGGCAACTGACTGTGATAAGGTATGTGGGTAATGCCACTCTATCAGTATTGCAGTGGCACTGGGGATGACAGCGATGATGACACTGATGGGCAGTGGGAGCAGTGAAGGCCCATCAGTAGCATGGAAATACTGCAGGCAGCTGTGGTGACAGGGAGGGTGGGGATGGTGGTGCTACCCATGGCTACTGTGGCACGAGATCTAGCACGCAAATTCCTGCTGCTACCACCTCTTGTGGGGTGAGGGAGGTCGGTGACAATGCGGAGTTATTTGTACCTGGACTTCCTGGGAAGGGCAACAATGGTGGGAGGAGAAACGCCTCACTTTCACTTCCTTCCTGGGATGCCACTGAGTTTATACCAGCTGGTCAGGAAGGGATCAGATGCCTTAGGTGGCTGTCACCAGCACCTGCTGCCTAGATCCCAGTCAGGGAGATGGTGTCATCAGACAAGCAAATAAAATATTTAGTGACACTTGCCTCCCTGAGAAGCAAGTGTGAACTCTGCGTGGTATCACAGTCTCCATGGGGAAGACGTTGGGGAGGCTCTGTGGGTGCCTCGGAAGTCTAGGACAGCATGCCCCAGCCTGAGAGAGAACCGGTAGATAAAATCAAGGAGCTTGAAATATCAGTTTGCGATAAAGGCTGTGGCCTCCTGAGCATATGGCACAGCTGGTGCTCTGCTGAGGGCTTTGCAGCCGTGATGTCAGTCCTGCCTGGCAGGTCCCAGGACTAAGCCCGTTTCAGGTAAAGGGAGAGACAATATCCCAGAGTGGCCGTGATCCGTAACGAGGTGCACACAGCTGAAGAAGCTCTGCTTAAGGCCAGATATCTGAGTCACTCATCCCAGGGACTAACCACATCACACTGTTGCTTTTCACAGGCACGGAAGTGTCTGCCTTCCTTAACCCTGAGTTCACCCAGGTGGCCTGACCTCTGACCACTGGGCCATTCTTTAGAGCAATAGCTTGGTTCCACCCATCTTGCCAAGTAAATCTGTGGCCCTCAAGATTTCAAATCTTTCCATCCTTTACCACGGGAGACAATGTCTCCTCTGGACCCCAGTGTCCAGTAGCAGCTGTTGGATAGATAGCCCCTGGGCCTGGGGATGAGTTTCTGGCTAGTCACCAGGATCAAGCAGTTGGAGGAGCAAGAAGAAAGCCAGCGTGCAACAGGGGTGTGCTGAAAACGCCTGCCCTGATAAGAAGGAACTCAGTGGCTGTTTAACTCAGACTCTGAGAACTGAAGGAGGTGGGCCTCAAGGCATCATTTCATCTGGAATGAAGCCTCTTACAGACTGGCTCGTCATGACAGCTCAGGAAAGTGCTGGACCAGTCAACACCCGACATAGAATTTGTGAGGGACAGACACTGGAGCAGGACTCCTGAATTCTCTACACTTCTTCCTGCTCTGTGACTTCAGGGCCTTCTAATCAGCAGCTGTTTTTCCACTCTGAACCAGCTCCCAGCGGCCTCCCCACTGTCTTCAGAGAGGCTCTGTTGAGACTTGCGCCACTGACCTTCTAGCTAAGCTGTGCCACAGGGCCAGGACACATAATGTCCATCTATGGCGTGGAAAAGCATAAGCAAGAAGAGAAATGAAGCATTCCAGGGCCATTTCCCATCCTAGGCCTTATGGTACTGTATCAGGTGCCAGTGGTGCGGCTGCAGTACCACACTGGCTTTCATGGCCGCTGGAGAGCTGAGTACTGCCATTATTTCATTATCTCAGTCTACCCGAAATGGAAACTTACCATGGAGGAAGTGAGATGATTGACTGTGTCTTCCCATTGCTGGTCTCTACTGTCAAAATTCTTTATGTGCATGAGTCAGGCATGCCTTTGGTTGTGTATGGTGGGAAGTCAGGGGTACAGTGTGTGAACTACGGTGCGTAAACTTGGTGCCGCTGTGTGTCAGAGAGCGCTTCTGTCCTGCAAGCACCTGCACCTGCCTGCATGGAGATAGGCAACCTCCTCCTCAAAGCTTGTCTTAGATGGACAGTCTGCTCTCATGCTGCAGCCCTCATCTGAAGCCACCTGTGGTGGCAGGGGAGCCCACCTGTGGCCCCATCTTCTAGAACGGGGCATGCAGTGTAGGCTCCTGCAGTCCCGTCCCCCCCCCCCCCGACCTTGGCAGGAGAGCATGAGGATTCTGTTATTTCCTTTCTGCAGCTCCTCTTGAGGAATTTACGTCCTGCTACCGGCCTCAGGACATAGCTAAAAATAACCTGCTTTTCAAACTGAAAGCTGGATAAGTTGGGAGCCTTTGCTCCTAGGGCCGGAAGGGCCGTGTCAGAGTAGCTAAGGTCAGCCCCAGCCTGTGCTGCCTTCCTCTTTCCAAGGAAGTCTGGGACCACATGAATCACCCCAGAACACGGGTAGAGTCCCCCTGGAGACAGGAGGCAGGTGGGACCACACAGGCACGACGGTGGCCGTGGACCTATGCTGCAGAGTAGAAGAGCAGGAAGGAGAATCTCTAAATCCACGAGTGAGGGTGGCGCCAGGCTAGCCACAGTCCAGTCCAGCCAGACCCAGGCGTTGAGGGGACAGGCAGGCTGCCTCTGCTAAGCTATCTGGGAGCAAATTCTCCTTCCCAGCCGGAATGTTTCCATTCCTGGTGTCAGGGCACCCAGAGTTCTGTCAGCTCTTCTCAGCAAGGTAGCACAGGCACTCTACCCAGCTTGAGAAAAGCTCTCTCAGCTGGATGGCTACTGCGTTGTCTGGTGCAGCTTCCAGGCCACCGCTGTTCATCTGAAAAGTCAGGGGAAGCAAGACTGTCCAAGGATGACTGTGCTTCCTGGCCGCCAACCCCTTGCCCTGGAATCTCCCCTGGCTGGTCTTGACAGGTGTCCTCGGGTGTCCCTTCTGTTCACTGGACAACCTCTTGGAATGCAAACTGGATCAAAGCGTTCAAGAGCGACCAAGGCCCAAGGCTAAAACTCACAGACGCTTAACGAGCCAGACTTACCTGGCAGTGACCAGATGAAACTGACACTCTGACTCCTCTTCCTCTGCTACTGCCACCCAGGTATTCCCCACCACAACTCCTGTCTCAGGTGCTGCTGCTGAGTTCCACCATCCACCCAGGCCTTTAGCAAGAAAACAGATTCTAAGCCAGGCATGGTGGCGCACGCCTTTAATCCTAGCACTGGGAGGCAGAGGCAAGCAGATGGCTGTGAGTTTGAGGCCAGCCTGGTCTACAAAGCAAGCCTAGGGTAGTCAAGGCTACACAGAGAAACCCTGTCTCGGAAAAATAAACAAACAAACAGCAAAACAAAAAAGAAAAAGAGAACAGATGCTGTGGTCCTGCCTACAGAGAAAAAGGCCAAGAAGTTCCTAAAACTCCTTTCCTTCGAGGGAAGCAGTGGCTATACCTGTTACAGAGGGATTTTCTGGCTCTGGGATAGCAAGTATAGGATCCATCTTTTTCAAGTAGCATACTTTGCATAAGTTGTAACCGCTAAAGAGCAGGGTGCCTTCACTCAGGAACTATGAGGACACCACTAGAGGCGACCAGCGCTTCTCCTTCCCTGTGGACACCAGAACATGAGACAGTGTAGACTCCAGGAGTGTGAGGTAAGGGAGTCTGAGATAGGGAGAGATGTTACTGACATGTCAGACGGTAGTAGGGGGCCCTAAAGTGAGTATATGGGGAACACATTTCAGTTCTGAAGCCAGCATTGACTGGCTGAATGAACTCTAGTCTTTCAACCTCCCTGAGAGGAAATAACAGTGTCTTGAGAAGCTTGCAGTAGAGATGCTTTGTATAGTGGAAATAAAACATGCAAACAAAAGCATATTATAGATCATAATGGCTAAAGACCAATGATAATGGGATTCCCTTAGCATCCCTCAGAGGGGGAAAATACGTTTAAAAAGCTGAAATGTACTAAAAGCGACTCGTAGGGCCAGCTGGATTTGGGGATCCTGGTAGAGCAGTACCGTTCGTGTAGATCACTTTTGGTCTGACCCCTTGCCCTTTGTTTTTCAGAACCATGTGAGAGCTGATCTGGAACAGTGGGGTGACACACGGAGGAGCTTTTCCCCAGCCTCACCCCTCTAGGGATGGAGCGGAGGAGGTCCCAGCTGTGGGCCATGCAGTCTGACAACTTGTCTGTGTTGCTGCTGTCGGTGGCCTGGCTGCTGCTGGCTCGCGGGGCCACAGGTATGCCCCAGTACAGCACTTTCCATTCTGAAAACCGTGACTGGACTTTCAACCACTTGACCGTACACAGGAGAACAGGCGCCGTGTATGTGGGGGCCATCAACCGTGTCTACAAGTTGACGGGCAACCTCACCATCCAGGTGGCTCACAAAACGGGGCCCGCAGAGGACAACAAGGCCTGCTACCCTCCCCTCATTGTGCAGCCCTGCAGTGAGGTGCTCACACTCACCAACAACGTCAACAAACTGCTCATCATCGACTACTCTGAGAACCGCCTGCTCGCCTGTGGCAGCCTCTACCAGGGTGTTTGCAAGCTCCTGCGGCTGGATGACCTCTTCATCTTGGTGGAGCCGTCCCACAAGAAGGAGCACTACTTGTCCAGTGTCAATAAGACGGGCACCATGTACGGTGTGATCGTGCGCTCAGAGGGGGAGGACGGCAAGCTTTTCATTGGCACCGCCGTGGACGGCAAGCAGGATTACTTCCCTACCCTGTCCAGCCGCAAGCTACCCCGTGACCCCGAGTCTTCAGCCATGCTGGACTACGAGCTCCACAGTGATTTCGTTTCCTCCCTCATCAAGATCCCTTCCGACACCTTAGCCCTTGTTTCCCACTTTGACATCTTCTACATCTATGGCTTTGCCAGCGGAGGGTTTGTCTACTTTCTCACGGTCCAGCCAGAGACCCCCGAGGGCGTGGCCATCAACTCGGCTGGAGATCTCTTCTATACCTCAAGAATCGTGCGTCTCTGTAAGGATGACCCCAAGTTCCACTCCTACGTGTCCCTGCCCTTCGGCTGCACACGTGCCGGGGTGGAGTACCGCCTCCTGCAGGCAGCTTACCTTGCAAAGCCTGGGGAAGCTCTGGCTCAGGCCTTCAACATCAGCAGCCAGGAGGATGTACTGTTTGCCATCTTCTCCAAGGGGCAGAAGCAGTACCACCATCCCCCTGACGACTCTGCCCTCTGTGCCTTCCCCATCCGGGCCATCAACCTGCAGATCAAGGAGAGGCTGCAGTCCTGCTACCACGGAGAAGGCAACCTAGAGCTCAACTGGCTGCTGGGAAAGGATGTGCAATGCACCAAGGCGGTAAGGAGCCTTCCTGCGCTTTGCTCCCGATTCCTCTGTCGCTCTGCACCCTCCACGCCTGGGCCTGTAAGGACTTGGGGGCAAGAAAGGGTTTCGGGTATCCAGGGCATGAGTACTAATTGCACAGAGTCTTGCCTACCTTAGATTCTTGGGATGAGATTGTTGGTTTAGGTAATACTAACGTGTACCCTTCTGTGCTGACAGTGTGCCGGGCACTGCTTTGGGTGCCTGGTGAGCCACATGACGAAGCCTCAGCCTCTCAAGAGAGCTTAGCTACTAGTGAGGCAAGACAAGTGGACACATAGAACACCCGAGCCTGTGATCTTAACCCTTCTAACCCTAACACTTGGAAGAAGTGAGGCAGGAGGATTAGGTGTTTAAGTTCACTCTTGGCTACGTTGAGTGTGAGTTCAAGGCTAGCCTGAGAAACTCTCAGACAAATAAAAGGATACTGCCTGCCAAATGGTAAATTTTCTATGAAGGAAAACAAAACAGAGGAGGGATCAGTACTAGGGGCTATCTACCATTGGGAAAGTAATAATTTGGAGTAGTGGCTGAATGAGGAGGGAAAAAGAAATCTCAGGGGCAACAAGCACCAAGACCTTTGGGTATGCCTGAGTATCATGGAAACTCAGAAGAGTCCCACAGCTTGATTCAGGCATAGGAGGGAGGGTACCATAGCATTCACGTTAGGAATTTAAGCCTTGCTATCTAATCAATTAGATTAAAGATCAGTTCTTCCCCATGGATCCAGTGTGTCCTTGAGCAAGTTACGTGCTTTATTTGAGCTATGCTAGAATAGAAATGATATTGCTATTTTTTATTATGAGGAGCATGTTCTATGAGGATCATGTTACGTGACGATCAGTGGTTTATAAAGATAACATGCTTGGCATACAGAGCAGCTAGGGTCACCACAGTTAACGATGATGATGAATGACTAATTATTTGCCTAGTGACCTTACTTTCATGAGATAAGAAATAATGAATTTAGATGATCTCCAGTTTGCTTTACAGCACTACAGTTTTATGAACAAAGATCCTCTTCAAGCAAGAGAAGTGGCGAGGAAGTGTAAGGGTTAACCCTTTTCAGCATCCACTCCGGTTGGTTCCCATGGCCCACAGCAGGCCTTGTCGGGAGGAAACTGCTGATTCCTGCTTGCCTTTCAGCCAAAACTCAAAGGAAGAGGTCACTGTGCTGTGTTCCGATGGTGGTACAGAGAGACAAGCCCAGGCTTGTGACCACGGGACATTAGAAATACTGAGTGATGGCTAGAAGGACAGATGCCTTAAAAAGGGGGTTCTCGGCCTTACGAATGCTGCGACCCTTTAATACAGCTCCTCGTGCTGTTGTGACCCCCAATCATACAATTATTTTGTTGTTACTGTAATTTTACTACTGTTATGAATTGTTATGTAAATATCTGATATGCAGGCTATCTGATTTGTGACCCCCAAAGGGCTTGTAATCCATACGTTGAGAACCACTACCTTATAGGAAACAACTCTTGTTCCTATCATCCCTGGGGGGGTGGGGGGGAATAACACTTCAAACACCAAATCAGTAGGGTCTGTAAAATGTTGGTCTCCTCGGGTACATAGAGTCCAAAGGATCCCAGATCTGGGGCGCTAGAGGTTCTTTAGCGGCCTTTTGAGAAATTGAGAGATCACAGGGGAATCATGGCCATGAGATTGACTTTAACATAGTCTATGGACTAACATGAAATTTTCAGGTCAAAGACTTGAACCTCGTTTTCACAAAAAGCATGAAGAAGGGGCCTGTCGCTCACCAGCTAGCAGCTATGCAGGAAGGGCTGTCTTGAGCAGTTGATTACCTCACCCAGTCCTCACAAGTAAAGCTTTAATAATCATACCCTCTTAGAGGTAGAAAAACAAAGACTCAGAGCATAAATAAACGGTTTAATCCAAGTAACTGAACCAGAAAGCAGAGTCTGAGTTCAAAGCATTTCATAGACTCCTGATGCTGACTCCGGTGGTCACTGTTTCTACAAAGTCACTCACAGTCCACACAAATGGAAAAGGGCATCAGGCATTAGAAATGTCCGACAAGATACTGAGGAGGAAATTGCTATCCAACCCAGGGCTCACAGAGTACTTCTGCAATCCTGGAGAATCTAGCATCAGGAAAAATGCAGAGAAACCCACAGTTGACAGCAACAGGTTATCACTTCTGTCACCGTATCTCAGAAACTGGTTTAGGTCACAACTCTGTAAGCCTCTGGAAAAAGGAGTGGGAAACATTGAAGCCAGGAAAGGAAAGCAATCTCTATAAAGGATTTTGACGAAGACCTGACTCAACTCTTACTTTATAGATGATAAAAAGAAACGAAACACAATAAAAAAACACAATCAAACAAACAAAAAAACCTGAGGCCCAGTGAGGGCATATAAAGATATGCAGCTATTACAATAAGAACAGGGCTAAAATTTAGATTACCTAACTCCTACAAGACATGAGCTACTGACTACCAGCTTGGCACTACCCAGTAACATGGTGAAAATAATAAGCAATTGACTCCTTACGACAGAGGAAGAGGGAGAGCCCGGGTCTACAGCGTTTGGCATCGGTGAACGTGGAGGTATACTTAGACATAGCCATCTCTCATGAGCTGGCGCTAGCGTTCCGTGGCTCTGCTCCTTCCAAGCTGCAGTGTGGAATGTCTGCCACCCAGAGTTGAAGGCCATTCTTAGTTTAAAACTTGGCGTTCTTTCTTATGAGTGCTCATGCATTTTTTTTTTTTTTTTAGCACCATTGTTCTTGCCGGTAGTAGGAGTGGCAGCTGTCCACAAGCACCAAGGTCCCAGAGACTTGTCCTGGTTGCCCCCAGAGCTGAGGAGAGAACACAAGACGGAGGGGGAAAAAAATGTACTCTAACTTATTAACCCATTATCCTGAATAAGTGAAGCATCCTTTGTTCCTCCCTCATGAAGGTGAAAAAGCACAACTTGAGGAGGCTTCTGTGCTGCTCACAGCTATAGCTTTAGTTTCTGGGAAGCTTTTTCCAGACCAAGAGGAAACAGCTCCCCCAGCACGAAGGGTGTTCTCTGGTTTAGAGTCTGCAGCCTTTACTGCAAGACTTCGTGTTGGGTAGTTAGTGGGCGTGTCTTGGGGCACCCACCGAAGCACAGCCTCATGCCAGGAACCATGCAACCCTCTTCCTCAAGAGTCATGCAGCTCCCTCCCTTCTTTCCTCTCCCCACTCAGAGAGGGGGTGCAGGACTGACTGTGGCTGTGGCTGTGACTGTGGCTGGCTGGGCCTACTGCAGTTTTTTGAAACTTGAAAGCCCACCCCCAGTGGCATACCTCCTCCCAACAATCCCACACTTCCTAATCCTTCCTGAACAATCCACAAACTGGGAACTAGACATTCAAATACGTCAGCCTGTGGGGACATTTCTCACTCAAAATGCAACGCTAGCCATCCCGTTCTTCCTTTGACAGCTCCAGAAGAGGATGTGGCGGCGCCCAGTGGAGCCCCTAGTCTTCTCATTCCCTGTTCAGCAAGTTTTCTCACTTATTCAAGAAGACTTTCTTTCAAAGTGACTCGGTTCCTCCTGGTCTCCCACTAATCCCTTCAAAAGGCCGATATAAAAAGAAATCTCTTTGAACACTTAGAATGTGCAAGAGATAGTGGCACACACCGATAAAAGTCTTTTACATACAGTGTTTCGCTTAATCCTCCATAATTCTTCCCAAAGGGGGTGGTGGATATATAATTCCAAGTGAAAAACCTAGTATAGATTAAGTTTTCCATCACAGCCCAGTAATGGTACAGTGGTACAGGCCTGTAATCTCAGATACTGGGGAGGCTAACTCAGGAAGATTATATGGCCGACAAGCCTTGCCTGGGCAATTTAGTGAGACCCCGTCTCAAAATAAAAAGTAAAAAGAGGACTGAGGAAGTAGCTTAGCTGACTGAGGAAGTACTGGCTTAGCGTGCAAGAGATCCCAGATTGACACACACAGCCAGCTCCAAAAGTAAAGGGGAGGGGGATGAGAGGGAGGAGGGGTCCGTGCGAGCGAGCGAGCGAGCGTGCGTGATCACAAAGCAAAAGACACTACTTTGGCACTTTCAGTGTGTCTGCAATATGGCAGGTAGTGGTGATAGTTTAGTGGCTTAAAATTCCTCATGCCTCAGGGAAAAACGTCTACAGCCTAAGAAACGCTAGCTTGCTCAGAGAACAAACAGGAAACCTGTAGGCCTGTAGAATCATACGATGTTACCTTTAGGCTGAATATTCTTTGAGGGAACCCTGTTTAAAACAGATGTGGTCTAAGGGGACATGAAAGAACCAGAAGGTGAGTCCATGCAGTCTGCTTTGCCACTTGAGCCTGGCTTTCCTGGCAGAAAGGTTAAAAAGTGGACATGTGATTCTGGGAGAGTAGAGATGGCTCGTCATTTACAATCTGGTCCCATGGGAGCCAGTATGTCACGGTGGGCCAGTTGACAATGAGCTTCGTCTCCTAACATGTCAGACCCTTGATTCCTGGCCTGAGCCTCTGTGAGGCGTGGCCCCCTCAGGCTGGCAGCAGTGGTGGGTCACTTGGAGTGACCCTGCCATGCTTTGCCTGTGATTCACTGTCGTTCTCTCTTGTCCTTTCAGCCAGTCCCCATCGATGATAACTTCTGTGGCCTGGACATCAACCAGCCTCTGGGAGGCTCCACTCCAGTGGAGGGACTGACGCTGTACACCACCAGCAGGGACCGCCTCACCTCGGTGGCCTCCTATGTTTACAATGGCTACAGTGTGGTTTTTGTGGGGACTAAGAGCGGCAAGTTGAAAAAGGTAAGAGTGTGGCGGGGTGCGGGGGGGTGGGGACGACTGCTCTGGCACATTGAGTCTTCTTCAGTTGAGGCACTCTTGTAGAAGACAGCGCTCAGTGGAAAATAACTACAGGCAACTTCTTGTTTTCCTTAGGGAAGGGAATGGAATGGGGAGGATGACAGGGCTCCGTTTCTCCAGCCACCAGTCAGTGAGCACTTAGGAAATACAAATGTATTTCAGTTTTGCCAAACATTGAGGTATTGGGAAGGTATTTTGCCTAAAAAGAAAAAGCACTCTTTTTTTTTTTTTTTTTTTTTTTTTAAAGACAGGGTTTCTCTATGTAGCCTTGGCTGTCCTGGACTCGCTTTGTAGACCAGGCTGGCCTCAAACTCACAGTGATCTGCCTGCCTCTGCTTCCCTAGTGGTGGGATTACAGGTGTTGTCTGATACAACACTCTTAATTCCCAGATCAAGTATGGCTTTTGTTGTTGTTACTGTTGTTGTTGTTACTGTTGTTGTTGTTGTTGTGAATCACATGCGTTACAACTTCTACTTAGGACCCGGATACTGGTTTAAGCTGAAAGGAGTTTGCTAGAACAGGGTTTGGGTCCTGCGAACTGTAGTGGTGATGCTGGCCCCAAGGTGCATGACTGGTGCCTACGTACAAGGCGGTTTACCCACTTCTCCAGCACGTGTAGACTGCCCCCCCTTCTTACCCAAACCCCAGGAGCCAGCAGGAAGGCGATATCTCCCAGGTCTCCTTGTGCACCCCTACAAGCTGTAGGGAACAGGCTATCTGGGGCTGGCAACAAGGGGGCCCTCTGGTGAGGGAGGCTGAAGCCAATAGCTTGTACCTGCTTGTCAAGTGCTTAGGGTGTGGAGAGGCAGCGCAGTCGGCTTCATTGGCTTCATTATGTGGGATTATAGCAGCTACATTCTTTCCGGTCCCTGCTAATCCCTTTCCCCAAGCTTACTCTCCTGCCACCCCTTACTAGTCCTAGCACCTGCGGATCAAGGCACAGACAAGACTTTGCTGTACCTCATCCTTTGATGTTGACATTACCAGACTCCTTCCTCCTAATCCACTTAGAGCCCTGGGACGTTGTTGTTGGGGAATGTGGAAGGAAGAAAGCTGGGAGAGAGTCAGGAAGAATTTCCATATTCTTCTTGTTCCGAGTTGCTGTACAGGAGGTGGGAAGAACTGGTCTGAGTTGTGAGAAGATAAAGAACCTTCCAGACTCCTCTGGTCTTTGTAGTTGCAGATCCGTTTGACCATTCCCTTGCTCTTGTTTCTGTCTTGCACCCTCGCCCTGCCCCACAGCTGTGCACCTGACTTGGCTTCAGCCTGTAGAAGACAGGGTGTGTGTGGTCGTAAGCTGGGGAGGGCAGGAGTCCTTACTCCCAGCAGTTGGCAAGTGCTGTACTCTGCTGGTCATGTCTCTGTCTGCCTCCTTCCTCAGAATCATCCAGTTGGGAACACGAGCCTGACAACATGGGACTTGGACAAGGGGGAGAGTTGGAATATCACCCAAGCAGTTCTCAGCAGGCCTTGTGCCATGGTCTTAGACATCTGCCCTATGAAGCCTCTGTTACTAATAAGTACCTTCTCTAAAATCACACGGAAGGGTTATCTATGGTGCAGCAGTGCTGCTGTGCTGCTGGGGCACTTTGTCCATCCTCTCACCTCCAGTTGCTGGTCCAGACTCTTATCTCCTTTCTCTCTTGGATGTTCTGTTAGGGAACGGACTGTTTATACTAATTCTCTTGAAGCCTATCACCAACATTTCCCAATAGGGTAAGCTTAGCAAAGTAGAATCCTCCCTGTCTTCTGAAAAGCCTTGACACCATCTAGCCCACCACCCTCATTGTTTCACTGAGACTTAGAAAAGTGCCTGATCCAGACAGAGAGGTTTAAGGCTAGTTGTTTCTTGCCTTGACCCCCAAACTTGGCACAGGGGATAGGGGCTAAGATGATTTTCAGGTCCAGACTTGCTACAGAGTTCAGTCAAGGGCTAGTGTCTCTACTCTCTCTGGCCTTGGACCGAAGTTAAGAAATCAGTATTGCCAGGTAAAAGAAGAATGGCCTAGCCAGACCTCAAGGGAACATCTACTGACCACCCAGTATTCATGCGTCTTGCTCAGTACGCATCTGGGATTGCTTGTGTATCTCTCTCCCTCTCTCCTCTCTCCCCTTTCTATCCTTCCCTTGTAGGAGCCCTAGCAGACTAGCCACTGAGGAGGTAGCAGGTTCAAGGTCACGGCTGCAGGCATAGCTGCCTACTTCATGTCTCAACCTGCAAGTTGTCTGTGCCTTTTTACCGTGAGATGGTGTGCCTTTGGCTGCTTCTCAGAACTCATGGTATCCCTGTGTTCTCCTCAGAGACGCTCACCCTTCCCTTCCACCCATACTGCTTTGAGGTACTTGATATCCATACCTGCCTCCTCCGTGGCCTCCCACTTACTCAGCCACTCATCCCCACCCTCTCCAGAGAAAAAGCCCATGAAGAATTTATGGAATGTCCCCAGGAAATTCTAGCATGGTCCAGGCTCTTTCAACACAGGAAGGAAAATAAAGAAAAAAAAAAACAAAAAAAAAACTAAGAGTCAGGCAAGGGGAGGGAATCTGGGTGCGTCAGAGTTACCCACTTCTTCCCTGCCTGGTCAGGCGTCTCCCTGACGGTCCTGCCCTCATCTACAGTGGTTGGTTGGAACAGGATGTCCCTGAGTAGGGAAATGAAGAGGAAGTGAACTCACAAAAGTGGCCTAACCACAATGTGATCTTGGATGCTCACAGACATAGGAAGCCCTTGCCTTCTGAGGCACCAGCAGGTGGAAGACAGGGAGAAGAGGCCTGAGACCCCCCGAGCCTAGCTGTGGTACATGCAGGAATAAGAGCTGTTCTTTACACAGTGGGAAAGGCAGGCGTGGCTTCAGCACAGGGTGCCACAGCTCAGGCAGTGGGTGTCGGGGGAGTCTTCAAGGTCTCATAAAGGACGCAGAGAGCCAGGCTTTGCCCCTCACAAAGGCGAGTCAGATCTGTGCATGGCTCTGAACCCAAAGAGCAATGTGAGAAAAGGACCCAGGATTAGAGCCCAGCCATGTGTGTGGTACAGGCTTCAGCGAAACCCATTAGTCACCATCATAGAAGTGGAAGAACTGCTTCTCAACCGTGAGCACCACGCACTTCACTTTATGAGGGAGATGATATCAGAGTGCCAAGAAACCAAGGATGAGAAAAGCAAGGGCAAGAAGCATGGGGGAATCATGCTATATAGTAAATGTATTCCTACAAGGCTGGAAACCAAAGGAAAAAGACCAAATCAAATAGATAAAGACGGTTCTCCAAGTAACGCAATCTACATATCACCTTTTACGTTCTAGTCACTATTTTAAGACCTTCGAACCTACCAGCTCCCTGAACTCTGATGCGGCCACTCTGAGGTGGATGCTGTTACCAACTCCACTTTGCAGATGGGACATAAAGGCCAAGAAAAGTGAAGAGGTTTGTCCAGTTCACAGCTGAGCCCAGACTTGATTCTCATTTGTTGACATGCTTAGCTGTGGAACATGAATTAGGCTCAGTCACTGTGGCCCAGAGGTTGATGTGGAGGAGCTTGCTGCTGCTGCAGAACCAGCTTTTCCCATAAGACAGGGAAGGAGTCGTCATAATCAAATTGTCTTACTTGAGGGAATAATACCTGCTCAATAGCTGTATCCTTAAGGGGTACTGTAGAAAGACTAACTATAACCTACCCTAAGTTTTAGCCCTGCAGCCAACTACAGAAACTCTCCATGGCGCTACTGTTATGGAAGACTCTGGCTCCTCAGTGGAACATGTATGTGGTGCTTTGAATAGGAATGGCCGCCGTTGGCGTATACATTTGTTAGCGTGGTCCCTAGTTTGTGGGCTGCTGAGGAAGGAGCAGGACGTATGGCATCGTTGGAGAAGGTGTGGTAATGGGGGCGGTTTCAAAAGCCCACACCAGGCTCAGCTAGCCTTTCTCTCTGCCTCCATCTTGTGGATAAAATGAAAGCTCTCAGCTACTGTTATAGCACCCTGCTTGGCTGGCTGCTGCCATACTTCCTGCAAGATCGATCATGGACTACTAGCCTTCTAAGTTGCCTTGTTGGTCATGGTGTCTCCTCACAGCAATAGAACAGTAACTAAGACAATGTGACAATAAAAGACAGGCAACAGCAAAGAACGGGAGTGAAAACAAGAATGTCAGGGTGCCCTAGATATGGCACTTTGCAGTTCAAGCTGAGTTGAGCCTGCCTGTAGCATAGCTGAAAGTTTCTCAGGGTCAGGGAGAGATGTTGGGTATGTTCAGGGCAGGACTAAGTGGTGAGGTTGCCTGAGGCAGGACTCAGGGAATGGGCTGTGTGGTGACCTAGAACCCAGACATTGTTACTCACAATGCTGTCCTCCCAGTTAGAGCAGGCTGTGGGAATTCAGGGACAAGAAGCACTTGGAGCTAATGCCCAAGCACGCAGAGGAAGAGTTGGAGCGGGAATCAAAAACTCTGTTCAGATGTCTTTCTTGTTCCAGGGAAGAGTGGAGTATGCAGTCTAAATGCAAGTTAGTGGGGCACAGAGCCAGGAGCTATGCTGAATCAAGGAAGGCAGGAGTGTGTGTGGGAGGGAGCAGCTCAAGGTTGAGAGCGATGCTGCTCTTGTTCCTTCCCACAATGCACGGCAGCTGGAGCTCTGCCCACTAGCCCACCCCAGTGTTTCACATCCTACCACACACTCTTGCAGAAGCTAAGGTGGCACTGTGCTTCAGCCCTCCAGCCCTTTGGGACTGAGGCTGTAACCAGGTGTGGACACTGCTGTTTCTCTGCCCCAGCCTCCTAGAAAACTTGTCTATTGCCTAACACTTGTGACACATGCTGCACCCCCCCGTTATTTCAACCATTGAGGCCAGCGCCTACCGCACACCCCAAGCATCTGACCCCACTGCCAGATAAAATACCTCACATTAGGGACTCTGTAAGATGACCTCAAATGTGTTTGGTTGTACTCTGCCAAGTCCTATTGCAATCACTTGAATAGAATGAGATGCCAAGAGTGACGCTTATGGATGGGGCTGTTGTAGAGGACAGCTCTCATGATGGATGGGAAGCCATACCCATTGCCTGGCAGTGGATGAGAAGGATGGCAACAGAAGAACTCCTACTGGATTACAGGAAAGAATGATGATTCCTGGATAATATTTGGAAGAGGGGGTAGCGGTGCTCTGAGATGTTAGCTGGTGAGGCAGAAGAGGACGCACTTCAGTGTTGCCTAGAGACTGTGGAATAGCACACACAGCCATCTGCCTCACCTGGATCAGACAGAAACCTTGCAGTAGGCAGGTGCAGAGGCCTCAGGAATCCTGTTCCTCTAGCAGCCCTTTGCTTTTCAGTTCCTGGGACAGTTTTGCAAAGTCACCGAGACTGTTCAAGCTCCAGGGAGGGCCCTGGCCTTATAAAAGTCACTTTAAAAAAAATAATTAGCTAACAGTGGCCACCAAAATTCCCAAGATTTTCTTAAGGGAAATTGTTTCTGCCTTTTCCAAAGAATGCACCAAGGTAATGTTACTAGTCTCCAATATACTAGAAGTCCTGACATCCCTACCCTATCTTCTTATAATCTCACAATAGATTGTGTAAGCAAAGCCACACAAAATGTGAACTTCTTACATTAGCAGCTTAGGCCTTGAAGACTTGATCAGGATTCCATCGTAGGCCTCAGGGTTGGTACTCAAGGTTTTGATAGAAGTCCATATCTATACACCGTTCTCCACACATAGCCACACTGGCACTGATACAAGACTTCCTCCTTAACACTTAGGTGCCTAACTTGGCTCCCCTTGTGGTGTGGGCTCACTGTGGCAGCTGGGAAGGCCTGGTGGCATGAAAATCTGGGAAACATGACTTTCTTCCTTTCAGATCCTACTGAACAATAGCCACTGGTTCCTCAAAGGGCAGGTGACTCACCGCGCGCTCTGCATGAACCCTTGATCCTGTAAACAGCCGGTAATAGGAGCTGGGAAGGTGGTTCCAGAAGCCATCCTAAGACTAGAACATCTGACCTGGTCCCCTGGCATCCCAGCAGTGCTGAGGTCTGGAGCAGTGGTGGGCTAGCAGATGCTCTCTGACCTCCCCAGAGCCTGCATCACAGAGGTGGGGTACTGGCTCCAGAGATCACTGCCAAATCACTGTCATGAGACTGGCTCTTTGCCCAGACTCCTGCCACCAAACTCACTGTTTGTTTTGTTGTTTTACAGACCCCTTGAGTCTAGAGGACTGGTCTTCCCAAAGCAGGGAAAAGAGGCATTTGATTGGCACAAGGAATACGCCATACTAACAGATACTCTCTTACGTATCTCTTCCTGCTCAGCCATGACAGATGGTAGGCAGAGAGTTCCAGCTCTATCCAGAGCCCCACCAAGCCCCATGGAAAGGACTTCCAGTCTCCTAGAACTTTTATGAAAAGGGAAGCTAATGCCTTATTTATTTATTTTTGTGCAGTTTGTATAGTTCAATCCTAGTGACTCCTGTTCGGGGTATAGAGCTGAGTGTTCTGCTGGGTGTTCCCAGTCCAACAGTCAGTCTTTGAAACTCGGGGCTTACTAGAGGAAGGTGAAAACCATGGAACCGTGCACTGGGGCAGGAGCTTGGAGATAGTGATTCAAGCGCATAGCATCCAGATGATCCGCATTAGGTTCTGTAGAATTTGCTACAGGCCAAGGTGCTCATGTGTAGAAGCCATATCCCTGGGAAGGAGTTCACCACGTACATATACATGTCCTTCAGGCAGTTAGGTCTTGCCTGCCTATGAACAGGAACATGGACAAGTTGTCTCTGTCAAAAAGGGACTTCAGAGACCCTCTGCCCCAGTCCCTTCCCTAAAGGGACTAATACACGCAATGGAAATTCTGTGGTTCCATGTGCTCTGGTTCTGAATACAACCTAGCAGCAATGTCATCTCTGAACATCAGTGACCTGTCCTGTAAAGAAAGCAAAGGTGATTCTTATCCCTGATCCAGGAAATTATAATTCGTTACTGGAATAGTATTTATTGACTGTTGTGGTGGTTTGAATGAGGATGCCCCACCATGAGCTCATAGGTTTGAATGCTGGCTTATAGTTAGTGAAGCTGTTTGGGAAGACTTAGTAGGTGTGGCCTTGATGGAAGAGGTGTGTCACAGTGGATGGGCTTTGAGGTTTCAAAAGTCCAGGCCCAGTCTGTGTCTCTACCTCTGTCTCTGTCTCTCTGCCTTTCTCTGTCTCCTCTCTCTGCCTGGTGCTTGATGGATGCTCTCAGCTACTGTTCCTGCACCATGCCGTCCTGCCTGCCACCATGCTCTCTGCCATGATGATCACGAGCTCTGTGTAAATCCCAATAAATGATTCTCTATGTTGCCTTGGCTGTGGTGGCCCATCATAGGAACAGATGTGTCAGGGGCTAGGTAATACAGTAGTATCTTAACACTGCCCAAAGTACTCATCCTATCAGAGATGCTACCTACTGTGGGAAGAGAGACATAAGTCAGAGGTGAGCATGATCTCCATCTGTGCGTGGTAACTGCTGATGGAAAAATGGTCCAAGGAATGGTTCACGTAAAACAACGGAGGGCAGAGCTTGGCACAGTCACAGATGCGGTCCTTTTGTTTTGTGGAATATGGCAGCAACAACCACTTTGGATATGTGTCATAAGGATTAAAAAGACGGTATATGAAAATTACTTAATAGTGATTGTTACAAAGGAGTTTTCTGTGATCATGGGCTTCTTCTTCCCTGGTTCCCTGGGGGTAGTGACACTGTTAGATCAGGCTTCTTTTTAGTGACACGTTTGCAAGGTCAGATAAAGGAAGACACCCCTGCCCCAAGTCCTGAGTCATGGGAAAAAAGGATGGAAGACTGGCTCAGCTCAGCCCATCTAACCTAATCCTGCTGGACTTTGGCATCCAGCTCTATGAGTCACCAGTGAGAGCAAACAATACGTGCTGGCCCTCCCTAGGGCAAGCCTGCAGGAAGTGAGGTTCTGTGCCTGCTGCTTTGCAGTTAACCAAACCATACAGACTCTGTATGCCTGCACGCAAGCCAACCACAATATTGTGGTGCCGCAGGGCTCTGCTGCATCGTATCCTCGGCTCTGTGATGTAGGGAGCAGTTTCTTCAGCTGGACCACCATTGTCTGTCACACCATTGCTGTGAGCATCAGAAGGATGTGGACTATCTGATATGGAACCTTGTGTGGAGCTTACAGGAGATTAGTGGATGGCAGATGTTGCCGTTGGCATCCTCACTGCTTGTGTGGCTTTACTCCTATACCGTTACTGAGTTCCTTTTGTTCCTATCAGCTTGTTAATCTCACATCCATTTTAGATGCTCAAGAAGAGTCGGAGTTGTTCTGTGCTCTGTTGCACCCGGTAATGCTCCATCCGCTTCCTCTGGCCAGATGGCTAATCAAGGGACGATGTGGACGTTAGAGACAGAATCACAAACATCTCAGGCTTGAGATGAGCCCCACACATATTTAAGTCATTTGCATAATTCAAGAGGATCAAGTGAAAAGCTGCTGGCTGCTGGGATACCTAGTTTTTTCTTTCCTTCTGTCCAGTGAGATGAAAGGCAGAGAGGATGAGCCTGCAGTTCTGAGCCCTCCTAATCTATCCCAATCTGGTCTCAGCCTTCAGGAAGCTTCTTAGGCTTTAAGGTGGAGAAGTTGAGGATCTGATGCCAACATATCCCAACTATTCACTGCTCTCCTACTCTTCTGTATTCCGTGCAAAAGCTAGAACATCAGCTGAGTGTCGTCGCTTTCCCTGGAAGGACACTTAGCATCAGTAGGCTTTGTTTAATCAGATTCTTCCCTGCTTGGCTGCTCTGGGGTTTGTGAGCAGTCAGTACAGACAAGGGTAGAGACTACAGAGTTGGGACCTGTGACAGGATCAGGATCCTTGAGAAGGAGGTGCCCACTGCCAAGCAACATCAGGAGCCTTCTTATAACTGTAAACAGATTTTACAGCTAGAGAGGACTCTAAAACCAGATCCAGCCTAGAGACCCTGGACAGGGATGGATATATCATTCCCCTTCCTGGAGAAGCGTACCAGGCCTTGAAAGGTTGGGTGGTCTACTCAAACTCACACAAGCTCTTAATAACAGAGAAATTCTGGAGTCTGGGTTTGGGCAGCTCATCTCTGGGGCCCTTCTCTCAAGGGAAAGAACCTTCCCCTTTGCTTTTAACATTAGACTGACTGCTGCTTCTCCCTAGAAAACAAACATTTTCTGAGCAGAGCCTAACTTCCGTCTGAGGGTTATTCTCTCAGAGCATGCTCCATCTAGCTTTTGGCAGGCCTGACCGTGTAGCCTGCTCTAGAGTGAGCTGACTTCCCGGCCCTTCATTCTGCGAGTCTAGAATCTTACCAAAGCCTGTCTAGCAAGAAGGTGACTCCGCTCCCAAATGTTTGCCCTGAGGCTGAGAGGTTCTGACAAGTCGCAGCAGTAGGGCTCCTCGCAGGACATGCTAAGCCTCTCTCCTGGCAGGCAACTCTGTCCACCGTCCACTAGGTCCTTCCTGTGCACTAATCCCTGAGCTGAGTGTTTGCAGTTACGTTTCAGTAACTCTCACCAGGTAAGTAGTGTGTCCATTTTACATAGAAGCAAACTGAATGAGGCCCCAACAAAGTCAGTGGCAGAGTTTCTTTGCCACAAAGCAGAGGCCTTGGATTTGTATCCAGATCACCATAAATCTTGATGTGGGCTTTTAACCACTAGATTTTACACCTTATCAGCCTTCTCTAAGAACTAATTATTCCATCTCAGTCTTGCTGTGTAACAAGACTTTTCCTGGGGAGACACAACACTCACTTCTCACCCCAATAAGGGGTCCTGCAACAGACCGAAGTGTGGATACCACCAAAGTCCACCCTGAGGCTTTTAGGGTTAGTTACAGGAGTATGGATGAGGGGTTTCTTACAAGAACAGAAATGACTCAAAAAACCCATGCTACTAAGGCCCACCCCAGCATGGGTGATAGCTCACAGAAGCTGGGAAACCTGGGACACATTACACAGACTGCAAGAAACTCAACAGGTCAGAGAATGTCCTTTCCAAGGGACTCTGCCTGAGCCTCTTCCAGGAAGCTCTGCTGGCGAATCTGGTCAGTTTCAGGGATTTCTTGAAGCTATTTTGAGTTGTTTGCCTTTGTATTTAAGAAGCTTTCCTGCAGGATAGAAAGTTTCAATCTCGGAGGAAACTGTTTCACAAGTGTCCCCTGACTTTCCATACAACTGCAAAAAAAAAAAAAAGAGAGAGAAGGGCGGATAGATTAACATTTTGCATTCTGTGGAGCAGAGGTGCCCAGGAAACCAGGAACATGGCAGCTGTCAGCTCAGCACATGCTGTCTTCTTTCACTCTCTTCTGGCCTCTGCCTTGGACTCACAGTAGGTGGGGCGGCAGCCTTTTGTGCCACACACAATCCCCAGCTGACACCCCTTTCTCCAGGCATCACTATTTGCTCAGAGCTTTCTGAAGGGGACACAAAGGGAGTTACTGACAAAGCCAAAGGCTTCTGTGTAGAGCAAGGGGCCTGGCCTGTTACCCATGCATCCCTCAGAGCCCCTGGTTTCATCCTCAAAAATCATTGTTTAGGGTCCTTTATGTGCCAGTCATACCCATTCAGAGATGCTGAGCAAAGTTTCAGCGTGGGTGAGGAGTACACTGAGAAATGGAGTCATTGGATCTCGCGACTTGGAAGGGACACCCATGCAGTATTAACAGCCGACCACTGCCGAGGGGACGGGCATGGGCGTCAGTCTCTGTTTATGAGGCTTACACAATTTCATCAATATTGATGCCTGATCCCTTTGATTCTGATGCTAATCATTGCTACGAATTAAATTTGCAGCCCTATAATTAGGATTTCTATTAATAGATCCCTAAGCTAAGTACCACCATGTCAGGTGCCTTTCTCGTGGTTGAAAACGGCATCCTTGGAACTCTACTAATAGGGCACACCTGGGATTTGCCAGGAATGATGTGGAAATTATACATTCTATTTTTGTATTGGGCCTCCACTGAAATGCCAGTGAGCAACAGCGAACCTGGAGAAGGGGAAATGCCACACAGTGCTCTGGGAGCAGCCAGGTCTCTGCTCTTGGAGTCTTAGGACACTCCAGAGCAAACTGGGCTGATCATGAGTAAATTTCTGCTCCCAGGAAGGTCTTCACCTCAGTGTAACCTGACGTCACCCAGAGACTAGATCCCAGACTTGAATGTGCCTGCCAAAGGAGGAATGTTTCACTGGAGCTGGAAGGTCATTAGCCATACCTTACTGGTAGATCATCTGTGACCACTTCCAAGTGCATGGCTGGGACGGATGCTTTCACTCACAGCTGCTTCCACCAACCCCATCGAGGGAGCTCCATAGGCACAGAGAACTTAGCAATAACATACATCAAAAAGCTCATTGTGCACAAGGGTGAGTTTGAGAGTGGTGCTTGAGATCCTGTCCCAGGAACATTTGCAGTATGTTGAGTCACTGGAAAGACTGGATTTTCACTGAAAACGGCACAGTTCTGCCCTAGAAACACCAAATGCCTCATTTGCCCTCAGCCTAAGTCATCTTGTGGTTGTCATGCACAAGGATTTTCTAACCCTTTCTGATAGCATCTGTGTGATGACCCAGTGTCACCTAACAGTATGTATGCACCCCTGGTGACACAAGCGCTGCATTAGCACTGCTCTTTTGACCTTCGGACTGAAAATATATTCTCTTCACAACCATCATTTATTGATTTTTTTTTCCTTTTGTACTTTTCAGTTGTTGCAAGAAGACTGTGGTTTTGAGTTCAAGCTCTCACTCTATTTACTGAAGATGTGGCCTTGCCTAAGTTAGTTAGCCTCTGGGAAACAGGGGTAGGGGTTCACCTGCTTAGAGGGATTGTCAGATCTTCACAGGACATCTGTGAAGTTGAGTGAACACAGACGCTGCTTCGCCCAGGTCCTGGCCCCTCTTATCTTTCCTTTGCTTTCCACACCTTTCGGAATAATGAACAGAAGGGACATTCCCGAGATGAAAGCTGCACACTAGAATCCTCAGCTGTTTCCTCCCCACACACTAACATGCTGAGGTTGACAGGGACTTCCGGTGTGCTGATACTATTGTGTGCTACTTCGCTTCTCAGCGAGACCAGAATGTTGGGCGAACTAAAGCCAACTCCAAGTTCAGAAATACCATTTCATTGATTAAAAACTAGAATCCTTGAAACTTTGCTCATGGGATGAAATTTCTGTTGGGTCGTTGTTGAAATTGCTATTGTCATGTTCCTCACAAATACAGACCATTAATCAGTCCCTATACCACTGAAAGATGGCCTGGTGGTAGACAAGTCTTCAGGGACACGGGGACAAAGTATGTGAGCATCAGCAAAGATTGGTCACTGCTCCTACTGTCCTCAGTCTGCAGGATTTTAAGCACTTTCATTGTCTGCCACTCATACCCTTCATGTCTACCATTCTGTGTAAATAACACACTTAAAAGCAAGTGTGCATGAAGACAGCAAAGGGTGAGCAGCCAGCATTGGCATAGAGCTTGGTCACTCCTCAATGTGAACGTCCCAGAACAGTGTGCGTAGGTGAAGCCGTAATACCTGCGTTTTCATCATTGACCACACAAGTGTTTCTCCCTTAACACATGATGTTGATCTGAGGTGGGATTTCTCTCAGATAAATGTAGGAGTTGCTCTTGGTTTTAGTCTCTTTAATACTGGAAGTTGTCCTGATGCCAGAGCAAGTAAGCCCACAGTTCCTATCACATGTGTTCCGCCCTGTATTCCACATATCTGTACTCATTTCACTTTCTTGTCCTGTCACTTGCAAAGTCTTGGATAGTACAGCCAGAATCCCTAAATATGACTTATCCTAAATGACTGTATCAGGTGCCCTAAAATACCCCCTACCTCCGGTCTTGCCAGTAATCTAGCTACATAAGTCATAAACTGTGGGCAGCTTCAGTCTCAGGCAGATTGGTAGTATCCCCAGAGGAATGACCACAGACAGAGAAATGGAGGAAAACCTTGCCCAGCCTCCCACAACCATCAAATCAAAGAAATAAAAAGGCTGTCTCCTTGGTGCCTCCCTGATATTTATGTCTGCGCTCAGCAGACACCCCTGGGTCGCAGCCAGTCTGTTTCCGCATTAGTCCGTTACACTTTTTATGATGCGTTTTCCCCACCCCCACCCCACCCCTGGAACACTTTATGACTGTCCTTTTCATTTCTAGAAAGAGCTTCACAGAGTGGCAGATGCCTGCATTTCCCCACTCTTTGGGGAGCTATTCATGGCAGCCTGTCCCAGGCCATAAACAACAGGAGATAAACCACAGCCACTGGCAGCTAAAGCTGAGTGAGGTTCAGAATACGGTGAGGTAGGAGTTGGGTGTATGGACCAGACAAACCTGGGGGCCTGGGGACCATGCCCTTCACCAGGGCATCGGGGCCACTGTGTCGGCATGGAGTGATAATTGCTCTCCAGGACTCTGTGAAGGCTGGAGGGAAGTTTTTCCACTCTCCCTCATCTTAGCGTCTGAAGCCTCTCATCCTGTAACTGGTACAATTTACAGTCAGGAGAAGAAAGATTCCTGTGGACTTCTCTGTCCATCCTGGTGACCGCACAGACATGCCCCCTTGGCGCACATGCTTCTGTATCCTGAAGTAGCTTCTTTTACATTTCTCTGCCTTTTGCTACCTGCTCTCCTTGCAGCATCCACACAGACTTTTTTCCTTCTCCCATCTTCTTTCATTTCTCCTTCCAATACTCTTCTCCTTCACAGCCAAGACCAAATCTTACCAATCCATCACACCTCTTCTGGATCATTAAAACCCCAGCCTGGACTCCAGTGTTGTGGCAGTGACATTTATTTTTCTCAGCTCTTGAGTTGCACACATAAGTAAGTCACTTGCGACACTGTGAGAAATAGCGCCCGGGGCTAGCTTCGTTCCGTAAAAAAGAAACCCTGAAAGAAGAAAACCAACTTCTAAATGAATAATGAGAGATCTTAGATTCTCTCCAAATGTACAGATAGAAAAATGAAAAATGAGTGAGGAGGAGACAGTGTGGGGGTGAGGGGGACCAGAACAGAGGCCTGGATAATTAGGGTGTAGGATGGGTTTCTTCCCGTTGCCCAGCCTTTGTGACTGGGGGCTGATCCTTCTTTTCTTTTTATTTGGTTTTTTACTCCACATCATATGGAATATGTGAAGAGGTATGCATCTAAAATGTGTGTACACATTAGATTGCCAAAGATAGTAGCTATTATACTTTGCATATGTTCTGTAGTAAGCTGCTAAATTATTTATTGGGCACTGAGCTTTAATCTCATAAACCTGCCTTCAGGCCCCCAGCATTGGCAGCCTGAGCACTGTGTAAAACCCCCAGCTGGCTGCTGCCTCGCCACTCCATCTAACAGTTGTTCTCACTCGGCCTTCCCAAGGTAAGCTTATTAGAAGTCTCTAGACCCTAGGAAGCTCCTTCTTGTCTGCCATCACTGCATCTTGGAAATAGATTTGCATGCTTAGCAGACTAGGGTCCTCCACACACAATCTCAGGTCACGCCAAAAGGTCCCAGTCCTTCCTAGGTTGAGGGAGAGAAGTCCCAGGAGCCAAAGCAAATGAATCAGAGACCAAAGCCACGGCTCATAAACTGTGATGTGCCTTTTTTTTTTTTTTTTTTCTCTCCCCACCCCCGAATCTTGGGACTTGCCTCTTTTAAATTTAAATTGGAAAAAAAAGACTTTTCTCTTCCTAGCTCCTAGGCCTGAGGGCACTAAGCTGAGTATGAGTCTGCTAGCCATGGACTAAGGACTAAGATAGTGACAGTACCCTTACTTACCTTGTTCAGGGGGCTCAAGTTACGCAAAGTCTTTCAGGTGGTACTGAAACCCCATGGTGGAAGCCCATGGTTGGATCCACTTTTTTTCAGAAGTGAATACACAAACATGTTAAAGAGCATACTAAGCATGCATTTCCTTGACTTTATGGGCATGTTAAAGAGCATACTAAGCATGCATGAAGAGGATGCTAGTCCGGAGCCACCATGTGACCCCACCAATATTGGCAGGTACCAGAACTCTGTTCATGATGATGATTATATACATGTGTCAGCGTGTGAGCAGGGGGCCAGTATGGAAGCTGAGACACAAATATTCTCTCATATTTTAGTACACTGGGCATAAAAGACTAAGATCAACACCAAGGCTCTTGAAGTGGAAATCTGACAGAAATGAAGGCCGTGCTTTCATGTTAGAGTTTCTGTTCTTTTTGAGGGAAAGGGGCAAGACCAGGACCGTCTGGCTTTTATCACTGAGTAGGGAGGATCAAGCAGAGCTCAGCACAGTGGCTGATCACCCATTACTTTTAATTTCTATTCCAGAATTTGTGTGCCAATGATAGAACCAAATGAGAAAACATGTTTTGCAAACGTTTGTATGTAAAATGTTTAGGATAAAGGGTTTGTTACTTTAATCAGATTCAAAGCTGTCTCTGACACCAACGTAATTTCTGGGCTGTGTATTTGAAGTGGCCAAGGGACTGGTCTGGATGACTTAATTTTCTGTCAACCTGGCACAAGCTAAAGGCGTGTGGGTAGGGAGGCCCTTAACTGAGAAAATCCTCAACAGATTCACCCCTGATGAAGCCTGTGGTGCATTCTCTTGACTGATGTGGGAGGGCCCAGATTACTTGGGTTCGTACCACCCCTGGCTTGTGGCCCTGTGTGCTATAAGAAAGCAAGATGAAGAAGCCATGGGGAAAAAGCCAGTAAGCAACACTCCTCCATGGCCTCTGTGCCCACTCCTGCCTCCATGCTCCTGGATTGAGGTCTTGCCCTCCGAGTTCTCCGGATGATGGACTAAAGGCTATAAACTGATATTAAGCCCCGTCCTCTCCCAAGTTTCTTTCAGTCATGGTATTTTATCACAGCAGGAGAAGCTAACTCAGGTACAATCTTACCCCGGTTCCATCCTTCAGTCAAAGCATCTTGCTCTCATCTGTTTTAAGTATCAAGGATAAGGATATAATTTTCAAATGTTTTTATTAATTCTTTGCGAAATTCATAATGTATTTTATTATGTTCATACCACTACCCGAGCTCCTTCTAGATCCACTCGCACCTCCCTACCAACATTCTCTCTCCCTTCCCCTCCCCCCTCATCTGTCTGCCTTATATCCATGGAGTCCAGTTTATATTGACCAAAAGTATCTTGGACCTGTCCTAGAGTGCGGTGATATGCCAGGGCTCATACCATTAAAGAAAACTCACTCACACACACACACACACACACAACACACACACTCTCTCTGTCTCTTTCTCTCTGTCCCTGTCTGTCTGTCTGTCTGTCTCTCTCTCTCCTTCTCCCCCTCTTCCTCTGCCCCTCCCTCTCCCTCCCCAGCTATCAGATGTCAGTAGCTCCTTAGCTAAGGGTGTAACTTTGTTCCCACATGCCCCTCCCTCCATGCTGAGATTTTATCGAGCTTGAGCCTGAGCACATCTTACGTATGCTGTCACAATCACTATGAATTCATATGTGCAACTTACCTATTGTGTCAGGAAAACATTGTTTCTTTGAAGTCATCCACCACCTCTGGCTCTTACCTAATGACTAGTTGTGGGTCTCTATATTAATAGTCATTTACTGATAGAAGCTTCTCTGTTGAAGGTTGTGAGGTGCACTGCTCTATGAGTATAGAAAAGGCATTAGAGTTTGTTTCAATGCTGTATCTGTTTATCAGAACAATATAGCAGGCTTTCCCCTAGGGCCTATAGCCTGTATAAGCCACAGAGTCTTGGCCTCATCAGCAGTACCAGTTTGAGATCCATTTCATGGCATGGGCCTTAACCCTAACCAGAAAGTGGTTGGTCACTCCCATAATATTTATGCCTCTATTACACCAATGCCTATTGCTGTAGCTTTCAAGATTCATGACTGGGTAAGATTTTGGTTACTAAAAATAAGTAGTTCAAATGTCAGATGAAGAGATGTTGGGCTTGCTTGATCATCACATGGTGTGTACCCCAGGTAACAGGAACACTTTGCTGTATTTACTACCAACCTTGTACATAGACACACATGTGTACATACATGTACACACATGCACATACACTTGTATGAACTCATTCATGCTTACACACATATAATAAACACATGCATGTGCATTTGCACATACATCTATGCACACACATACACAGTCCCTATATACACACTCCCTCTTTTCAAACTCAGTTTCAGGAGGAAAAGGCATACTTACAAGAAGTCAGTTGTAGGGCCCAGAGTCCAGACAAGACCTATATACAAAGTTGGGTGTTGAGGACTATACCTTCCAAAGATAGAAGCTGGCTCATGGTTTTGGTTATAAAGCCAAATGAGACAGAGATTGCAGAAAGAGAGACTACTAAGTTGTCCAAGTCTAGATCCAGGGAACCAGATCAGGCCAGAAAGTTAGTTACACCAGCTGGACTGACTTGAATCAGCCACGTGACAAGTCGGGGGCGGGGGCACCCTCAAATCTTTGGTGGTTGTAGGGTATAAAGACAGAGACTTAAGTTGTGGACCTGAAAAAGTAGATTGAACCCCTGAGAAATCTGGGAGTGTGCCTTTCAGTGCCTTTGCTGCTTAGTATGTTCTTTAGTAAACATGCTTGTTCACTAAGCCTGAAAAGGGTGGACCCAGCTGTGGATTTCTGCCACATGCATTCAGAATCACTTGTTCACATTCATCCACCCTGTGTCTCACCATGGGCTGGTTTCATAGACATCTACAAGATCTGAAGTGTGGGTTGTATATTGTGTCCTAGAGAGGAATCCTGCCAACCTACACTGAATGGAGGCCTAACCCTAAGATCCACACAGCACTCTGCTCCACAGTGCCCACAGTATTAAGATTAAGAAGCCCTGCTCAGGAGAACAGGCATCTTCTGTGTGTCAGCCATGTGCCAACCATGGTTCCAAGTACCACTAATAAATCTTCCTACCCACAATATAGGGACCAAGATGACTTAATTTTCCAAAGAAGAAAACTAAGACTCCAGATGAAATTATTTTCCCATCCATTCATATAAAATATATTTACTGAACAGTTGAGTGAGTCCTATATTTGAGAAGCTCAGATCTCTCTCCGTCTGCTTACCCAGTAGTCTTCTGGGCACCTAGGTCTCCACACGAGGTCAGAAAAGAATGAGACAGTGAGTGAGAGGGTAACGTGTACCTCTGGAGGCACGCATAGCTCATAAATGCCACTCTCTTTGAAGAAGACACCCCTTTCCCACCGTCTGCCTTCCCATCTCCAGTCACTTTGTACATAAACTGCAGTGAACAGAATCCTTGAGGCTTGGGTTTGCCTTTTGGTGTCAGCCATGCTTTTTAGCTGGTGATTTTACTATTCCCCCAAAAATCAACCAATCAATCTCTCTCAATCAATCTCTCTCTCTCTCTCTCTCTCTCTCTCTCTCTCTCTCTCTCTCTCTCATGCAAGCTTTCATACTTGGCCTAACTCAGGATTCTTCATGTGCTGATGCTGAGTCTGGGCCTACTGCAGTAGGCATTGGCTCTGAAGCTCCTGACTGATGGGAGGTAGGGCAGAGGCAGAATGTACTAGGAGAGGGATGATGCTAGAATCACACACTCTTGTAGTTCCCATCTCTTTTGCCTCCGAAGTAGACAATATTGAACGAATCAGGTGATGTTACTGAGTCTGGGCTTCTTTGTCATAACGGTAATGCCTACCTTGCAGAGTCACTTCACAAAAATCTAACAACAAGGCCAAGTGTGTTCTCTTGGAAAGTGATACTGGGCAGAGAGGGCTCCAGAAATTAGAGCTGTTTACAAGGCTAGGGAAATAGCTTACTTAGTAAAGTATTTGTCATGCAAGCTTGAGGATTTGTCTTTGATCTCCGAGACTCATATGAAAAAAACAGGTATAGTGGTGACCTTTAATCCTAGTTATGGGGAGGCAAAAACCAAAAGCTTCCTGGGCTCATTGGCAAGCCTAGCCAAATGAGCAAGCACCAAACCAATAAGATACTTGGTCTCAAAAAACGAGGTGAGCAACATCCTAAGGATCAACAGTCAAATTTTTTTTTTCTGGTCTTCACATGCATGCATTCATACATACATACATGTCCTTACTTGCACAGATGTGTACCACAAAACACAAGAACATGCATAGGGGTGGATGGAGCTAGCTAGCTAGCTAGCTAGAAAGACAGACAGACATGAGAGAGAGGGAGGAGGAGAGAGAGAGAATGAGAATATGAATATGAGAATATGCCAGTGTGCCCATCATTTTGTCTCAGGTTGGATCTTTCTCACAGGCCTAGAGGCGTGAGCAGGAGCCAGTGCACTTGTGTGGCAGGCCTGGTAAACACGGCCAGTAAATTTGGGCCTTCTGTAAAGATGTTGCATATAGGCCAACCTAGACCCCTGGGTCAACCACAAGGCCACCCAAATATGTCTTGTGTTTGTGATTGAGTCAGTGACTCGGATCACAGCTACCCACCCCCACCTTCCCAAGGATGGCCATGTGCCTGTGAATCATCACAGCCCTACTCTTTATAGTAACCGTGCAGAGTTGAGGAGCGGCATGGAAAAGCTGAGCTGCTATGCCGGTTGACCTCTTTATAGGCTTCTCCTGAAATCAGTTGGGATCACAAGGCTGGTACAGTTCCTGTAGACACCTGCTTCTAACAGCTATCCTCAGCACTCTCCTTTTGCCTTTTTTACACACACGTTAAGGAAGATTTTCTAGAAAGAGAAAGGGGCTCATAATTGAGAACCCACCATTCAGGAGACCTTTCGCCATTCAAACGAGGCCATCTTCTCCTCCCAGTACACTTTACCCATCTCCCAGCACAGGAGGGCATGCTGTGCTCTACCTCAGAAAAGAGCTCCCACCTCCCCCCCCCCCCCCCCCCCCACCCCATGGCCATTGCCTTATTTGTGGTGACCTCTGGGACCTCACTCAGGTCAGGTCCCAACTTCACACATTGCAATGAGCACACAGGTTCATGGCTCTCCTTCCACGCAGCCATCTTATCACTGAGGGCCTCACACCCATATCAGCAACAGTGAAGCACTGAGCACCTCACACCCATGTTAGCAACAGTGAAGCACTGAGCACCTCACACCCATGTTAGCAACAGTGAAGCACTGAGTGCCCCACACCCATGTCAGCAACAGTGAAGCACACTGAGCACCTCACTCCCATGTTAACAGTAAAGCATAAAGTCCAGGAGGCTGTTTGGTACCTTAGCAGTGCAGCCCAGACCAAGGCCTCAAAGTTCAGCAAGCCCACAGTGTCAGGCAATACTCCTGCTGCCCTTGCTGCCATTCCATTGGTACATTACTCAGTCCCTACCCTTTCAGTACCTATTGTGGTAAACTTGCAAATCCCTAACAATGGGGGATGAAAGCATAGTCCAGCAGTCTTGTTTCTCCAGCACCCACGGTTGCTTGAAGGCATGAGACTCTCTTACCTCCTGAGACAGGATGTGGGTGTAGCCTCTGAGAAAACGTGCTGGTGCTGAGGCAGTGATGCCATGTGCAGCAAGAGGAAGCCTTGCAATCAGACGACAAAGACTCCAGCCAGACAGCAGTTGGTCTTGGGGATGACAGTTGCCTTTTCTCTGAAATGGAGATTTTGATGACTCTTCAGTCTTCCTCTGCAGTGTTCCTGGGTGGAGTTAAAATGAGATTAGATGTAGAAGGACTTAGACCATATACCACTGAATTAAAGTGAGGAGTTAATGTTTTTGCCCATTCCTCCTTAGCCCTCTGATTGGCAGTCTGGCACACGCATCATTGAGTGGAGATAGGGTTCAGCATTCTTGCTCCCTCGCCTCCCTGGCTTTCTGAATGTCAGCCTTACACACTTAGACATTTTTTGTTGCTAAGCACTGTTGTATCTTGTTCCTCTGTCCTAATGTCAAGTCAGCTTCAGTTATGTACTTTGATTGCTGGTCAGGATCCTCTGTTTTTCTCCCCATTGGTGACATGTGGCATGTATATGATAATGGAAAAAGACACAAACTTCTAAGAAGAAAAAAGAAAGGATATTGGCTGGTCTGGGCCTTACAGAGAGGATGATCCATTAGCAGGCTGTGTCTGTAGAGTATATGTGATAATGATGTAAGTAGAGACCATATATGCCAGGAGCTTTCCTCATATCTTCATCATTGAGCAGGAGAGAGAACAGGACATCTTGCTGACATCTTTCTGTAGCTCTACATCTTTTTAAAAATATATTTTATTAATTTATTCATATTACATCTCAATTGTTATCCCATCGCTTATATCCTGCCATTCCTCCCTCCCTCCCATTTTCCCCTTACTCCCCTCCCCTATGACTGTGACTGAGAGGGACTTCCTCCCCCTGTATATGCTCATAGGGTATGAGGTCTCTTCTTGGTAGCCTGCTATCCTTCCTCTGAGTGCCACTAGGCCTCCTCATCCAGGGGACTTGGTCAAATATGGGGCACCAGAGTTTGTGTGAAAGTCAGACCCCACTCTCCACTCAACTGTGGAGAATGTCCTGTCCATTGGGTAGATCTGGGTAGGGGTTCGAAGTTTACTGCACATATTGTCCTTGGCTGGTGCCATAGTTTGAGCAGGACCCCTAGGCCCAGATCTGCCCATCATAATGTTCTTCTTGTAGGTTTCTAGGACTCTCTGGATCCTTCTATCTCCCCATTCTCCCATGCTTCTCTCACCTAGAGTCCCATAGCTCTACATCTTGCTGACATTTTTCTGTAGCTCTGGCCGTTGTGAGCTCTCTTAAGAAGACTTGGCTTGATGGGGTCAGTTTTAGAGAATGGAAGGAGAACAGGACAGATATTTTGATGTCATGTGATCATGGCCATTTCTTGGACAGTCATTAAGTCCCTGATGCTGTTATCTCTGAAATTGGGAGTCTAGTTTCTTTCTCTTCTGGATGGCTGGCACACCCCCTCTGGTCTGAGAGCCATTACCGTTTCCAGATGTGGAGTAACTGCAGGACTAACCACACCCCAGTTCTGCTAGGCTCCCTCTCCAGGGTCTCCAGGTCCTTTTATTTAATCTTCATGGTCGTCACAGCAATAAAGAAAGCACAGGAGATGCCCAGCCAAGAAGCGCAGGGACTTACCCAAGAACACCAAACTTGTAATTTCCACTTCAGTTAAAAAACGAACAAACAAGCCAAGCATGGTGGCACAGGAATGTAATCCCAGCACTCAGGGAGGCAGAGGCAGGTGAGTCTCTGTGAGTTCGAGGCTAGCCTGGTCTACAAATAAGTCTAGAACAACCAAGGTCACACAGAGAAACCCTGTCTTGAAAATAAACGAAACAAACAAAACCACTGAAACTGTGTTGAACACGGTTCCTTGGCTATACTCCACTCTGTAGCTACTTCTCTGCAGATGTAGAGCCACCCCCTCCCTGTTCCACTTCCTCCCTCACCCCCTGCCCTCAAGACACCCTCCTGAAAGACATTTTCAGCACTATCACTAAACAGCGCATGTGGCACCTGCTGCCTTCACCATAACAAGGATGATAGCTTACGTTTACAGAAGATACAGACTAAGGAAGGCCACAGAAGTGCGGTCAGCTTTGGTTTTATTATTTTGTGGTTTATTTTTCCCCTGTTATATTTGCTGTGTCTTTCTCATGCATTTCCATCCTCTGTTTATGAATTCCCTTCTCTCAACTCCCACTTTGAAAACCAATGAAAGAAAGCATGTTTCAAGATTAAATATCATGTCGACATGTGGCTAGGATCTTAATACCTCCAAGAAAAGTCACAGGGGCTGTCTCCACCCACACAAGGCTGTAACAGTGGAGAGAGTAAAAGAAAGTGGAAGAGCTATCCCAGCCTTTTCCCCCACCCTTCCTTGGCCTCACTCCAACAAATGCTGACGAAGGGCAATGAAGACAGTGAAAATATGCACTGAAGAAAATAGATAACGTCCCCTGAAAGCCATTGCAGTGCCACTTTCCCAGCTGTATTTCTAGTACCTCTCCTGTTTATCAATGGTGTCCTCATCAGGAGACATACCAGGTCTTTGTTTGTGACCCTAATGGTGGCTAAACCTGATAGCTGCTTTCTGTATATGCTCTACCGTCCACCACAAGATATGGTGCCCACTGTAAAGTCACCAAGGATCCCACAGTCACCTGCACCAGGCCCTCAGCATGAGGCTCCACTGCCTTACTTATTTCCTCTTGCTATCAACTGGAACTCAAATACAAGGCCTGTTATTTTTTTTAAGGCGATGGGTTGAAAGGAATAGATTTTTGAAAGCCCTTCAGAAAGAGACCAACAGGGATAAAGTAGCAGCTTTAAGAAACTAAGTTGTTTTTGCCAGGGGCTGGAGGTTCCTGGTGGCAATTCTACAAAAGCCAGCTCTAGTTGTGTTTGTAGGAACCATCAAACCAATGAGTACACTAGTTTTTATTTTGCTGTGTCATGGAAAAGGTTTCTAGGGGATTCTTGCCACGCCTTTAGACACACAACATGCACATGCGTGTGTATATGTTTATAGAGAGATCTATAACTCTGTTTATGCCAGGTGTACCAGTCAGCTCTGCAGTGAGGAGGAGGAGGGGGTCTCTGGAATAGGAACCTGATGTGGGATCTCCCCGCAGCATCTCCGGTTGGCCTGAGCCCAGTACGCAATGTGGACAAAGCTTCCTTACAGAAACCCAGGCTTGGAGCCTCAAGTTCACCTTTAATATCCATTTAGGTTCTTGCAACCTAGAGGATAGCACGGGGGGAATTGCCTGGGATTCAGTGTCCCTGGGTAACCCCATCTTCAGAGCAAACTGTGATGGGGTGCCTGAAAGAAGGGAAGGCATGGCTTTAAATTCATTTTTGATCCTCCCCCACTGATGGGAAAAAGGCTTAGTTGCACCGTAGGCTGTGGAGGAGCACAGGCCCTGATTTAGAGACTCTGGAGCCTGTTTTGCTGGGACCATCTGTTGGCTCCTTGGAGCTTGTAGGAACAGCTGAGGCTTACTGAGAAACTGGATGAAAGAGTCTTTCCAGAAATCTCCCTGGATCTCCATGGTGCATGCGTGTGTGCACACTTGTGTACGCACTCTCCTAGCTTTCTCTCCACCAAGCGACCTCCTGAGGTGGGTAAGCAGCCCCTGCCGCAGGCAGCTGAGCTGGGTGTGCCCCGTGCCTGTGACATCTCTCATTCCATCTCCATCATGTCAACAGTTTTCAAAACCAAGTGAAGCATTACAGCGTGATCCCAGCCTGGGTCCCCCAGCGTGTTCCCGCCCACACTGCTTTAGTGGAGGCCAGGGGCAAAATGAGTAAGCCACCTAATGACACCACGCCCACCTTATCTCGGGCTGGGCCTGGTAGGCTTTCTCTGACTTTTTCTAAGCAGGGGTGTGGATGCCAGGCGAAGTGTTATTGCAAAACCTGTTTGGCCGTAGAGGCTTGCTGGGTTTCTCCTCTGCTGTGCACAGCTTGGCTCCTCCCAGGTGGGTTGAAAAGTTTAGGACTGGGCTGAAGAAAGCCTGCAGGCTGGCAGGAAGAAGGTTCTTACACCCTCCTCCCACCTCCTCACCCCAACCCACCCCCACCCACCCTCAGGGGTGTTGATGCTTCATTTCTCAGGAGCACAATGTGAATATCTAAGGGAAAGGAAAAGAATAGAAACTGGACTCCAGTAAGAACTTCCTTTTTAAAATTATCTTTGAAGCTTTTACACGTCAACTTTAAAACATGTTGAGCATATTTCCCCATCTTTCTAATCTCGCTCCCCCTGCAGATTGTCTCCCTAGGTCTACAGACAGTTTCACTTGTACTTTCATGTCATATATACATACATGATTTTATATGACTATATAAAATCTAGGAAGCTCAAATGAAGAAAACATCTGCTATTTGTCTTTCTGAGACTGGCTTAATTAATAATCATAATTATCTTTGATTATTCCATTTCCCTACAAATGACATAACTTTGTTGGGGTTTGTGTGACTGAAAAAAAGTTTCCATTGTGTATAGGCTACATTTTTCTTAGGAATTCCTCTGTTGCTAAACACCTAGGTCGGTTCCATAACTTAAGTGTTGTGAATAGTGCTGCAGCAAACACTAATAATTTTCAGATGTCTCTGTGATGTGTTGACTTAGTGTCCTTTGAGTGACTACTCAGGAGTAGTATAAGCTGGCTTATACAGAAGATTTGTTTGCAGTTTTTGAGAAGCATCAGTACTAATATTCGTAACAGCTGGACTAATGGACATTCTGACCAGCACTGCATAAAGGTTTTCTTTGGTCCACATCCTTGTCAGCTTTTCTTGGTTTTTGTTTTCTTAATGATTGGAATTCTGACGAGGGTGAGATGAGATCTCAGTGTAATTTGACTTGCACTTCTCTGACGGTGGGTGATCGTGAGCGTCTTTTTTCATAGTTCTTTTGCAAACTGTGTGCTCATTTTATCGGCCCGTGTTGTTTGGTTTCTTCCTGTTTAGTTGTTGGGGTTTTTTTAAAAAGTTCTTTGTATATTATAAATACGAGTCAGATGTATAGCTGGTAAAGATTCCCCCTAGTCTGTAAACTGTCCCTTCTTTTGATTTTCCAGTAAGAACTTTGTAGAATGGCATTGTCCTATTTATATTTCTATGACAAAGGAAAAAAAAAAAAAAAGCACTGCGTTTGTTTCAAGTAAGTGGCTACTGGGATCCTGGAATGAAATGTCCATGCACCTGAAGCTCTACAGTCTTCCTCTCTTTATTTTCAGTTATTTTAAAGTGCTCTGTGTGGTTCGTGGCTGGTGCATTAAGTGGTGTTATCCAGAGTAAGGTAGGGAGAACCTAGAAGATAAGGACTCCACTGCAGCCCAACACAGTGCCTTCCACCACTCAGATGCCCAGGGAAAAGGAACAGTTGTTTCTCTTGGCCTCCAAGGAAGCCAGTTTCCTAATCCCAAGCATCGCACAGGCCCTTTCTGTGATCTGTTTCCCGGGGCAGAGTTAAAGAGTGAGGCCTCTGCTGCCCCCAGGATGCCCCACACCATTGCTGCACCTGGATCCCGCTCCAGGTCCACAGCATGGGAGCAGGCTGGGACCTAGGGGACTGGGGCTACAGCTGCCAACATCCGCTTGCCCCCACCTCTGCTCTTCATTTCTTTTCTGTCAGCACCGAGTCTTAGGTGCTGATTGTCAGCAGAGTCCACGAGGCCCTGCAGAACTGTTTCCAGCTCCCTCTGCTCCTTCTCCCTCCCCCATTCCCTACGGAGAAAGGTCAGAGAGGAAAGAGGAAGTAAAGAGCAGAAGACAGAGTGGGGGTGAAATGAGATGTTGGTGACATTCAAGAACGTGGCTCCATAGGGCCTCTCTGCCCTCTTCTCATTTCAGTTGAACCTTGTCTGGCTTATAAGCCATTGGTGACTTCCCCCTGCCCGACACGCAAGCTCCCAGTCTGCTCCTCCCCATGTACATAAAAACACATGTGCCTCCTTCCAAGCTGAGGCAGATCCATCTGTGACCTTTGCTCTTCTGACCTCACCCTTCGTTTAGGGAGGGAGGAGCCGTACCCTAGCAAAGCTCTCCCTGGCTCTGCCAGACCGAATGCCATAAGCCTTCCCCTGTGGCTGCAACTCTCCTGGGGCCTTTCGGGCAAATGAGGGAAGAGAGAACAGCTATTTCAGGCCAGGAGGTTGGCAGCTGACTGGGTTCCACATGGGGAAAACCCTGGTGGGAAAGAAGCTGTTGTTTATTCTGACTTCAGCCCCCTGGCCATTACTTGTTTCTCAAGGCAGGGACATGACTACCCTTTGAATGTACATTCACCTACCAGGCCTGCCAGTTGGGTCCCTCTGATTGAGCTGCCCAGCTTAGGAAGGTCCTGAAAGCCCAGAGTATTAGACGCAAAAGCCCCCAGCTTCTGTCAGCAGAGAGCACAGAGCCCCTGCTTAGCAACTAGCTTACAAAATAACAGCACCTACCCCTCCCCAGTTTACCTCTCTGCGTTGCATAGCAAGGCCTTTCCAGAGCTGTGTTCATCTGTTCATAGGTGCCATTTGCTGGGTTCTCTGCTGCCGTGGAGAACATGGCATTCATAGGATCTGGAGGCCTGTTGTGCATCCTCTGCAGGGCTTTGGTGGTCCTGAACTCAAGAAGAGATGGGCTAGCTGGCTGTGCCTTTCCCTGCTGGGTTATATAGCTGTTTCCTGGGATTTAGCTGAACTAAACTAATCTAAACAGTTAATCTAGGGAGAAAGGACAGGCAAGGAATAAACAAGCTTTAGTCTCTATAGCAGAAAGGAAATGAGATAATAGAAAGAATTTCCTAAATTGGAAATCTCCCAGGAATATAGCATTTCCTTTCTTTATTTTTATTTAATGTTTTGAGAATTTTATACATGAGTGCTATATTTAAATAATTTCCACACTTTCCTACCCCCTTCAACTTCTCCTAAATCTTTCCTACTTCCTCTCAAATTCATGACTTCTTATTATTGTACAGTACCACAGGCACAGGCACACGCACGCGCATGCACACACACACACATGCGTGCACACACGCACACCACAGAGTCCATTAAGTGTTGTTTATATGTATTTGTGTTTAGGGCTGGTCATAGGGTTGGGTACCTTATCAGGGACTCCGTTACTTGAAGAACTGTAGGCACACCAGAGGCAGTGTGTGCTTTCCAACGGGACTCCAAAACACAAGAAAGTTCCAAATGTACACTTGCACCCTGAAAGTTGTTTTTCAGACTATCCACAGCCTTCATCCATAGGCCATGCTGCTGGCCTAGCAGAGGTCTTAGGCTCTAAGAGGAATGCCTCACACACACAGGGGAGAGAGGCAGAACCCTCCTCCCTGTCCTTCCTGACTTCTGACCTTTACAACTTTCTTGCTGGTGATCCTTAAATTACTGAGCTGTCCACCCCTCAGGGAGGTGGGAAGTGAACAGACCTGACAGAAGCTAGAGCAGAGAAAATACGAGTTGGAGGTCAAGGGTTGTTTCACAGTATGTTTTGGCAGAGGATCTGGAGGTGGGGGAGGGGTGGGGGGCTGCCCTGGCCTGGACTTGCATCCTCCCAAACTTCCCTTAACATTCAAAGCAGGGTTGTCGTTTGAACTGTGATTGCGAGCATGTGTTCCAGGGGATAAAGGCATAAGACCTCAGGAGTACATACCCAAGGAAGGATGAGCAGACACTGCCACCTTCCCTTGTTCTCATCCTGCCCCTCTCTCCTCGGCCCCAGGAGGAGACCCATGCACAGCTGGTCCTCAGGGTGTCTTGTTAGCCTGTGTGGCTAGAATGATAAAGCTGGCATATATGTTAGGTGGTGTCCCTAGAGTTCAGTGGCGGGCGCTACTCTTCTGTCTCTGGTGGCCCCTAACACCTCCATCTTTGTTTCCTAAGGGGAAGAGTTTAAAGATTCAGGCTTAGAAGCTAGTATCTCTGCTTACAAGGCTGAGAGTCTGGAGCTCCAGAGGGACCAGCCCCACCACCCTTCACAGCTCACACAAGGAGACACCATAATCCAAGATGACCTAGGCAAAGGCCGCTTGCTCCTCTTCTCTATCACTGCCTGTTCCCCTCTGGGACCCAACCCATGGCCCATCTAACCCACAGCGAAGTCTCCAAAGACTCAGGTATAGAGACGGGAGGAGCCTGTGTTTCCATCCTAAGCCCACCTCCTGTAAATTGTGTGGCTTTGGAAGGCTATAAACCCAGTGGCTCAGCTTCCACCTCTGGGAGGTAAGGGTGATAATCATACCTTCCTGTGTGTGAGGCTGATTGCAGGAGTGACTACAGAGCATGTTGGAGCGCCCCGACACTCAGAAGGGCTTTTAGCATCATCCCTCTGCTGTTCTCACCCCGATCTCTTCTCTGTTGGTGGCTCTGTAATACATGAACAGAGACAGTTCATTCCCAGTTGGTCATGGCCACTGCTTGGCAGGTTCCAGATAAGTTGAATGATGTCACTGTGAAGAGCTCCTCTCTGACCTCCCTGTACTCAAGAGATGCCCGCATCTGCCTCTGCCTGGCCCCTCTCTTCTTGATGATGCAGAGGCGTTTCCTCTGCTGACAGCCCGAAGACAGGTCATTTTTCTTTTCCTCCCATATAATGGCCTTTACTCCCCATTCCATCCCCTTTCCAACCTTAATGACTTTAACATACACAGAGTTATTTAGAAAAAAAAAAAGCACGAGCCCCAGTGAACTGCTCAGTTGTCCAGAAGAAACAACCTCACCACATGTTCACAGGGTACTGCCTGTGATGACAGGGGGCCTTGTGCTAATTTCCTCCTGTTTGAAGCCCCACAGTGGGGGCTAGGCTTAGGCCGCTAGAAGGAAGAGACCAGGAGACCAGTTCCCTTTGCTCTTTTCTGGAAACTGCAGCATTGGGGAGGGGGGCTGGGACAGACAGATAGCTGAGGACTATGGTGGAAGGCACTGCCAGACTCCTCCTCTGCAGGTCTGCACTTTCTATTCTGTCCACCTTCTTGGGTAGAGGAAAGAGAGAGAGAGAACATCAAGGGAAAGTCTAATCTAAACCATTTGAGGATGGCTGACACCTCGTGTACCACTGGTAGAGGCTAACAGGGCCCCTCACCTGACTGTAGTGAAGGTCTCCCTCTGCGCTCCAGGACAGACTTCCAGTCTGTGACCCTGGGAATACTCAGGCAGAAGACAGACACGTTGCTGCTGCTTTTGCTACCTCCCCAGCCTTCACCTGATCCAGGATGACTGACTACAGAGTGGAGCTGTCAGGAGGGAAGAGGACAGGGAAGTAGGGACCTCAGCTGCACACCTGGTATGGGAGTGGGGCTGGCTAGAATCCAGGATTTCTCTTAACTCAGAAGCAAGCGCCCCAAAGCTGGTACCTTCCCCCTTGACCCAAGACAGAAAAGTGCCTGCCTGACCCTGCCTGATTAGTGCTATTATCCTCATTACTGGTAATATCACGGTCATCATCCTGCAATTTGCCAATTTCAATGGCAAGGAGGCTTAGGCCTCCCTTGGGCCTTCACGTGAAGAGAAAATGAGCTGTGGCAGCCTCCCCGCCTCCCACTCCCCACTACGACCCTCAGTACTGCTGCCCCTTCTGTATCTCCAGAGACTCCCTTGCCCATGCCTGACCTCCACCCCCAATCATGGTGGATACTGGATGGAGGGGTCAATGCTAGGGAAAGGGCAGGAGCATTTGTGGCAGGGAGCAAGAAAAAAACTTCAGTCTGTGTCCCAAGGCAGTGGTTCTGTTGGGTGAGAATTTATTGTCTCCTGAAAGGCTCATGATGGAGATGCTAGGCTTTAATTCTCCTTGGCCAGCTCTGGCATGGAGTCTGAACATTTTATCTCCTGATGCTAATCTTTCAAGCTTCCTGCTCATGCTAATGCTGTTGGCCAGGCCTGGGCCCTGACCTCCCCTCATCACCCTAAACTGGCTGTATTTAAAGAGTGTCAGAGGAACTGGTCTAATCCCCCACCCTCATAGATACAGATGTTTACATTGTGTCTTGTCAACACACTCAAACTTGAGTCCCTAGCAAGAGGGGCAGTGTGAGGTGGGGACAGGGTGTTGCTAGCTCTCTCTCTATGGACCCCAGTAGAGAAGGTGGGGGCATACAGCACCCTGAATTGGCATTCTAGGCCTTCTCCAGGAGGCTGTGGCCAGCCAGCCTGACTGAGCACATAAGCCTTTATGGGAACACTGGACCCCAGCCAAATTCTCTTCCCACAGTCAGGCCTGCTGTCATGGTTCCCCACCTGTTCCTGTCTCTAGATGAGCTTCAAGCACGGCAGAGTGGCGCTTTGTCCCACAGCCATCAGACAGCCTTATGTACGTCGTATGCACCTTGAAGCCAGGCATTCCAGGGCTCTCTTCAATGACTTTCCTTTCCCTTTGCTCTAAGAAAGCTTAGGGTTTTGTTCTATTGTTTGTTTGTTTTTGTTTTGTTTTGTTGTTGTTTTATGTCTGGAGTCTGGCTTCTCTGTGCTTTCCCCTCTGCACACAGGCACGAGCATGCAAGTTTGCACTGTCATGTAGAGCAATACGCGTTCATGTCATATCCTAGAAGCAGGAGTATGTTCCATCTGGGATGTGTTCAAACCTCAGGAGAAACCCACGGTTACCTTCTAATAACAGATTAGAAATCTCAACGCATGCTTCACAAGAGCAAGAAATGGGCGACATCTAGCCCAGTGGTCCTCAAACTTGAATTTGTCAGAATCACTATAGAATTTAACTGCCACCACCACAGTGTTTCTAATGTAGTGTACAGGATTGGGGAGGAAACTTGAGAACTGACATTTCTAGCAAGTTCTCAAATGAGACCACTTTGGCTTGCCTAGAGACCCTGGTTGGAGACCCACTAACCCAGTTGTGCAGGCCGTGGCTAACTGCTAACGGGCCCTACAGGGGTCACTCGTCAGAACTGCGTTGCCCATCCCTGGACCAGATAGCCGTTTCCCCAAATTCTTTTGAGTTCACTTAGAAAAAAACATATGACTGGCATGTGACTTCCACGTTACCTTCATTCAGAAGATTGTGATTAGTGTAGTAAATAAAAACTCGAGTGAGACTTACTCATGGCCACTTTCCTAGAGCTCAGCATATATTCCTTTGTAATTCTCTTAATAACCCTGGGGTACTACCCCATTTTCTAAATGAGATGATGAAAGCAGGGAGATGTTGGGTGGTGTAGCTGGCAGGGTGTGAGGCAAGCCTGCAGCCAGGCAGTCTCGGTCTAGAATCTATCTTTCCATCTAGAGAACCGTGAGGCCCTGTGTTAGATCCTGCATAGGCCAGCTAGGAAAAATGGAAAGGTGACTAACTCATAGCATGACTGTGTATTAACAATATGAGCACCATAGGATAACATCAGGACAGACGGGTACTTGCACCAAGTGCTGAGGGCCGGAAATAGCCTATGTGATTCAGAGACACATCAAAGAAAACCAGGCACTTGACTTGGAGACCTAAGGGAGTTCAGAGCTGGAGAACACACTGGGGTCTGCTCTTCAACAGCAGCCAGCCTGTGCAAGGGCACTGCGTGTGGATTCGAGCCCAGTGAGCAGGTCCACTTAATTGTTGGGAGTCAGGGCAACTTGGATCTGGGGTTCTGGGAGCTGCTGGCTCCAAAGGCTTGTTGGGGCCCTGCTTGATAGCGATCTTGAAAGGCACGCTAGAAGATCTGTCTTCTAGTTACCAAGGTGAACCACCAAGATCCTTCAATAAGGACGAGCATACGCAGTTAGGAAAGATAACTCCAGGGTTCAGCCTTTAATTCAGCATGGGCTACGTTCTGGACTCATCAAACTGTCCACCACTCACCCACCCACTCACCCACTCACTCACTTACACACACACTCACCCACTCAGTCACTCACCCACTCAGTCACATACTCACCCACTCACTCACATACTCACCCACCCACCTACCCATGCACCCACTCACTCACTCACCCACCTATCTGCTCACTCACTCACCCACTCACCCACTCACCCGCTGACCCGCTCACTCACCCACTAGCCCACTTGCTCACTTGCCCACTCGCCCACTCGCCCACTTGCCCACTCACTCACTCGCCCACTCCCTCCCTCACTCACTCACTCACCTACTCACTCACTCACTCACTCACTCACTCACTCACCTACTCGCTCACTCGCTCACCCGCTCACCCGCCCACCCGCCCACCCGCCCACTCGCCCACTCGCTCACTCACTCACCTACTCACTCACTCACCCACTCACCCACCTACCCACTCACCCACTCACCCACTCACTCACTCACTCACCTATTCACTCACCCACTCACCCACTCACCCACCCACTCACCCACCCACTCACTCACTCACTCACTCACTCACTCACTCACTCACTCACATTTCCTAAGTGAAGTCTAGGTACTCCCTATAACGCTCTATTTACCCAGAGTCCCTTCCCAGTCTTTCGCACTTGGGAACATTATTCTTAAAGCTTCTGTGCCTTCATCAACATGTGACAATGACATTCCATCCTCTTTGGAGCCTATGTCCTTGACCTCATCGCAGCCCCAGAGCCCACACCCAGGGTGGCTGAATCCTTGGTCCAGAAGGTAAATTTGAATTTGGTATGTACAATCCTGGACAAATACATAGGTCATAGGCACCTTCTATGGAAAGTCCCAGAATTCGTTTAAGGCACTAGGGTCTCTCTTGAGTTTCAATCTTTATCAAAAACATGCTATAGAAACTAATAGCTTCTCTGACTTCCATCTCCTCACTTGTAAAATGGCAGACTCATTTCTTACTCATGTATTTAGTAGTCACTATGACATTAGATCAAATTCAAGCCATTGTAAACTTAAAAGTGCCAAGCAGGAAAGGGTCTGCAAAGTTGCTTCAGACACGGACAAGACTACCATGAATAGGAAGTCAACCTGGGTCCACATTGTAACCCCACCTAAGCCTCTGGGTCTCTTTCAGCTGTAAGGCTTCAGGCTCTGGATGTCAGTTGTTACTGCACGCTCCCAGGAAGACCATTCTTAGCCTCCGTGATGGTTGACCTCTGCTCTCCCCAGCCTTATCCCCCACTGGATCTATGAATAGTCTTCTCAGTCTCCGGCTCATTTGCCAGGAGAGTTCTGGTTACTGTTGAAGACACTGCTGCTCCAGGCCTCCATCTCACGCATCAAGGCCAAGGGCGGAACCAAGGAGACAAGAGACTTCACGAGTTGTCTAAGTTGTTAAGGGGCCTTCTTCGCCCTGATGGGGTCTTCCTGAAGTCACACTATAGCTTCCTTCAAATCAGTATTTTCTGTCCCTTCCTAGAGCTTGTAGAACCTCTGTGCCCTTGTTCACGAGCCCTACCATGACTGCAGTGATGCAGCAGAGAGGGCGAGAGGTGCCTCCTCAGAGTAGAGTATCCATGTTCTATGCTTGAGACTCTGTCTCACTGTGAGCTGATCATCTTGAATAGTGGGCTAGAAAGAGCACAGTGTGCCTCTCCATCAGCACGTCCCTCTGCTCCCTGCAGCCTTCCCCTCATGTAGTCCTACTTTAATTTTTATGTCCTATTCGGGGACAGGTCTCCAGGTGTCCTAGTTCATGTCTTACAACTTCACCTCCTGGATTCTGCTGAGTTAGATATTTCCTTTCTGGGGACAGATGGTGGACAGCCATGGTGATCTGTTCCTAAGGCATTCAGGGACTTCCACAAAGCTTTTAGTGTTCAACGTACTAAACCACAACTGGCTCCCAGCTGTTCCAGCTTTCCCAAAACAGTAACAAGCCAAATCAGGCCAGAGAATTGACAGCACTGGGCAGGCTTCAGATTAGCCGGGACCAACTCCAATTTCCCTTCCATTTCAAAGACACTAAGACCGTGAGACACCAGCTTGTTTGGAAAAGAGGAAACTGGAAGCCTATTAAGAATCAGGGTAACCTCCTGGGTGTAGGACTGAGAGAAACTCAAAGCAAGCAAAGCAGTTGGGGAGATGTCTCATGAGTTTGGTCCCCAACATCTATGGAATAAAGGTCAGGCATAATGGTTCATGTAATACTTACTCCCAGCACTGGGGAAGTGGAGACTGTCAGACCCCTGGGGCCTACTGGCTGGCCAGGCATCTTCCTAACAAGGATGGGGCAAGTCCTCTCACTTGCCGCTGATGGCCTATGCATGCAGGCTTCGTCTTGTCTTGTCCACTCTCCTTTCTTAGCCTCTGTCCCACGTTCTACCCTCCTCCATCTGGCTGGTGAGCATCTGGGGAACTGGACGGTGACCCCCTCCCTCTCTCTAGTGGCCCTTCCTCCTACCTCCACCCACTGAAGCTCCTTATGACTCTACCTTCTGTGCTCCTCCTCCTCCTCCTCCTCCCCCTGGCACCTCTGCAAGAATAGAACAGCACTCCAGAGAGTTGTCCCCCGCCACCCCTCAAGCAGATAGTTGCCAGGCGTTTCAAATCTCCACCTCCTTCTTTTCCATATTCCAAGCTCCTTGCTAAAAGTAGCTGGTACAAGTTTGTAGGCACAGCCCCTGCAGTGCTAGGAAAGCCACGGACATATTTGCAAAAACAAGTTATATTGTAACTGTGAGACTGGCATCTGATCCAAGGACTCTTCCCAGGGGACACTTGGCCTGAAGGACACGACACATGCACTCCACTAACTTTTGTTCAAGGAGCTGAACCTATAGGTCTTTCTTTCTCTGATGTATGTGTTTCAGTGTTTGTATGAACGGGTATCTACAACTGCTCACAGTGCACATACACATATGTCTAAATATAGGCACAAAATGTCTGTATTCATATGCATGACTACAGATGTATGTACCGTGTATATGCATAAATATCTGCACATGGGCACACTGTGTCACCATGTGCATAACAAGCTCTTCACAAATGTATGCAATGTCTACATATATGCACACAGTGTGCATGTGAGTAGCTGTGTCTCCATGTGTGCACATGTGTTTCCAGTGTTTGTACGTGCAAAAGATAGTATCTCTGCATATAGGCAGTGTCTTCACACAGTATCTGCATGGATGCACACGGTCTTGCAGTGTCTCCATGCACATCCTGCCCGTGCTCAGGCAACATTTTCCAGGAATGGGAGCTGAGCAGGCTACAGTAACAGATGTTGCCTGAGTCCTAACTGGCTGCCCTCTTGCATGTCAGGCTGGTAATGAGAGGATTAATGTTCGTTCCCTTCATCTCATCCCCAATATGGCTGCCTAATGCTGCTTCAGCTGGTAACATTTTTATTGCAAGCCCTCCACTTACCCTTGAGATGGGATCAGTGCACACGTCTCCCCAGCCCTTGATATGCCCGAATAGTGGGAGGCAGGGAGTTGTCTCTGAATCTTCAGCAGATGAGACATCAGTCTGTTCCTTGGTCCCACTCCGGAGAGATACTAGGAGAGTCTCACTGTGTCACATATCTGCTGTGTGATATTGGGAACTTCACTGGGGTTCTCTGAGCCTTCCTTGTATTGGCCCTTGATGGATAAGACATGGGGCTCACAGAATTTGTTTTAAGATTAATTAAGCAAGATAATATATTCACATATGGCAAGCACTCAGCAAATCCTAAATAAGTCTAAAATCTAAGGAGGGCTCACAGTGCAGGAAACTAGAACTGTAGGACTTTCACGAGACCTTTGGAAGCCTCAGCAACTCCATGCCCCTGGTGTCGTGGAAACATGGCAGCAGTGCTAGCAGACGCATCTAAAGGTCCCTGCGCCAGCTCGTATTCTGAGTACTTTAGATAAATCTGCTCTTGGCCGTTCGCATGAGCCAGCAAGGCAGCTATACAGAGAGAGCGCTGGGCTAGCCCAAAGCCTTCTGTGGTTGCACTCTTCACTGGATGTGGTAGTTTGAATGCAGATGCCCCTATAGACTCATAAGGAGCAGCATTATTGGAAGTGTGTCCTTGCTGGAGGAAGAATGTCACAGTTGCACATCTGTGAAGGAGAACAGGCATCACGCCTTGTGCTGGCCAAAGGTATGCTGTAATCAGCTCCTCAGACATCTAGGATTTTAGAGAAAGTGGGAGCAAACTTGAGAACAGTAAGCAACCAGTGAACTCTGAGGTAAGTGTTAGGACATGTGCTCAGCTCAGCTGTCTGCACTCCTTTGTGAGCCCTAGATGCCGGTCGCAGCTGAGCAGTGCTGCGGCCATGTCTAGTAGCCGGTGCAGGGGAGAGAGAAGAGGAGATAGCAGGGGTGACTGGAAAGACACTGGAGTTCTTTCTCTGAAGACAGTGTCACTGTAGAGAGATAAAAATAGAGGAAGGAGCAGGACACACTGTTCCACAAAGCCCAGCACCGCTCTCCCTGGCTATTCACAGTAGGATCCCACCTGCCCTTCTAAGTGCTCATTCTCCAGCCATACGCAGTAGCGGAGCTAACAGAGACCCAGTGTTCGGTTTGTGATAGGCTGTTCATGTACTGTGCATCACTCCCTCAGACGCGGGGAACAATGGCAATGGCCAGTGTTTCTCAATCACCATCTACGTTTTGGGCCGTGTGCTGCCCGCCTTACACACATTTGCCCACTTAATCCCCATCTTTGGACCCTAAAAGCTATTACCGTTTTTTAGTTAAAAGAGACCACTGTCTAGAATATGATTTGGGTAACTTAGCCAAGTGCCTAACACTTGCAGTTCCTCTATTTTCTCAGCTCTAAAATGAGATGGCAACTCATATTTTAAAGATTGCGTTTATTTTAGGAATGTGAAGGGATATGAAGAAAACCCGCAGAGTCACATCTTTCCAGAGTATGCGTTCAGTGAAATCTAGGACCCAGTACAGTTGCCTAACTACCTCTATGATAGAAGCCGCCCTACCACGCATGCTCTGAGCCCGCTGGTCTGTACGTTCCAGGAGTGGCAACGCAAGGCAGCTCCTCAAGGCCATCATCGTGGCTCTAGTGTGAAGCAACCGCTATGAACTTCCTGTCATTCAATCCATTTGTCCTTGGTCCGTTGTACAGCCATCTTCATACAGGTGATGATCCACATAGCCACACGTTCTGAGATGGTTCCTATTGTGGGCCATCTTGAGATAACAGACTATAGTGCAGCCTATCCTGACATGGTACCACCATGACAGTACACAGGAGCTGTGCTTCCCAGGCACACTGGTGTCTCAGAGCCCCAGCAGCCACACCCTGTCAGGCATCAGCTTACTGACAGGATGCTTTGTTTAGTGTTCTTCAGTGCCTTCTCTTGTTTAGACTGTGGAGCTCCTGAGAGCCAGGTCTCCTATTTTTGTACGAGGATATTTATCACTCAAATAGGGCTTTAGGAAACCACTGGTTGGCAAATCAGCCAATAATGGTTTTGATGCTCATTAAAAGGTGGCTTTGTCAGCACTCAAGGCAGCCTGGAAGGCCAGAGTGATCCTGTGACGTCAGAATCACATTGTGAGGTCTGTTGGGCTTTGGCTGTAACCAGATGTGTCCCTTTTTCTTGTGCTTGGTGGAGTCAGCCCCTTGCCCTGATGGCAGGTCCCACCACCTATGCCTGGCCACTGTCCAGCCAGCCCCTTCCCCTGGTGGCCAGTCCCACCCCTTATGCCTGGCCACTGTCCAGTCTCTTTGCGGCCCTCTTTTCCTGCCCCGTGGGTGACCATGCTTCTCCTCCCCACTGCTGTGCACACCCACACAAGCCTGTCAGTCAGCAGTCCCAGGATGTAGTCTCCAAGGTTTCCCCCCTCCTCCTCCTCCTCCTCCATCTCCTCCTCCTCCTCCTCCTCCTCCTCAGCCTCCAGTCACAAATGACTGCTTCAAGGCAGATTGGGCTTTGTTTAATGTTCATTTGACTTTGAGCAAAGAGGAAGATAAATGACGCTCTGTCTCTTTAAGGTAAAAAAGGCATTTTTTAAAAGGCTTTTTTTTTTTTTAAGAGGAAGAAAAAACCCCTCCAAGTTATTAGGGGAAAAAAAACCCATTTGACTTAAGCAGCCTCTGGCAGTCTGGAGGTGCTGGGAACAATATACCTGTCAGCATCTATCAAATTTGGGAAACAAAGCCATCTGCATTTGAGGAAATGAAGGGCTTTGAATGAGAGGAGTCAGGGAATATCTGATGAGAAGTCACATGCACCCCACACATAGCTGAAAAAGTATGATCACTGACTAGCATGGTTCAGGTATTAGGGACAGCGTTATCAGCCTGGAATTCAGGATTTTTCCTAAGAGTCATAAAGATTGTTGAATTAGTTCAATCTAAACCCTCTGCTCTCCCCATCGTCCCCCCTCTCCCTCTTCCCTTCCCCCTCCCAAGGATGTAAAAGGAGAGTGACTTGCTTTGTGCCAGGGCAGCACTGAAGTAGACTCCAGATCCCTTTCTCTCTGCTCACCACCACTGTCCTTTTGCTCTTGGGACACACCTGCTGCTTTGTCTCCTTTCTCCCTTCCCCTCCCCCCCCCCCCCCCACTGTGAGCCCCAGTCTGAGCATCAGGCCCAGTCTCCCTTGGCTTCCATGCCCCAGCTTACGTTCCAGGAAGATGACCCTGACCTGTTCCCAAGCACAGTCAGGTGCACCCAAAATATGCTTTTACAGCCAACACCACCTCTGCCATATCCCGTCCACTGTGAGGTCCAAGAAACATAATGTCTTAACTTTCTACCAGCAAGAAAGTAGAGAGTCCAGACTCTTGACCACATAGAATGCATCTGGAGACTGAATTCCCCCTGGCCCTGGAGTCCCCCCCCCCCTCCCCCCCCCCCACCCCCACCCCCGGTGTCTGCAGTGTGTGGCTTGTCGTCCCAATCTGACCCTTCCCCAAAGGTCAGAGTGGGAGTTCCCACAAGGAGGGGCGATCCAGCACCCAATCCAGCTGTTCTAAGACCAGTGGCTCCATCTAGGAACAAACAGGCCCCAAGGAGGACAACCATGACCCTCTCTAGGGAGGGCACTCTACAGAATGCAGGCCAGCACTAGCCAGCCACTGGAGACATGGGCAGCTTTTAAACAGGCCTAAGGTGGAGCCTGAAGGCCATGGTCTTGGTGGAGCCTGTCTGCCTCCCAGATGTCTTTCCTTTTGTATCTGCTTAGAATTCGAAGTCCTGCATTCACGGCCATGTGTTGAAATTAGATTTACTGGGGTTCCCTGCTCTATCTATGCAGGGCCAGTTAAGTTCTGTTCAAGCTCATTAACCTCTTCATAACACAGCCTGGCATTTCATTCTTCTAAAGCCACATTGTTTGTCTTCTTTCTGTCTTTATGTTTTGTAGTTTATTTTTCTTCCATAAATCGAGACTTCCCCAGATCTTGAACTGCTAAAAGCAACAGGAAAAAAAAATTGATTAGGATGCTTAATCCCAGGATAGCCATGTGCCCCAGCATGCTGGTGAGTTTTTGTCAATTTAATACAAACTAGAATCAGCTGGGAAGACGAAATTTCAATCAAGGAACTGGTGCCTCCCAACTGGCCTGTGGGTATTTTCTCATTTACTAATTGAGTAAGGCAGAGCCCACTGTGGGTCATGTCACCCCGAGACAGGTAGTCCTGGGTTGTATAAGAAAGGCAGCTGAGCAAGCCAGGAGAACCAAGCCAATAAACAGCATCAGCCCATGGCCTCTGCTTCCCCGAGCCCCTGCCTTGGCTTCCTGAAATGATGGATTGTGACTTCCAAGGTAAAATAAACCCTTTCCTCACCAAATTGATTTTTGGCCAGCGTTTTATCACAGTAAGGAAAGCAAACTAAGACACTTGGCAAGACGTTTACCTTTCTGAGCTGATGCACACTTTTGCAAAACAGGGCTCGGGTACTGAGCACAAGGGCTTATAAGAGTAAATAAGACAGGGCATTCAGCTGTTCCGTGTTTACTGAGAGTCTATTGTGTACTGGCCATTCTCCTGAAAAATTCAGGATAAATCAAAGAACGAAGCAGAACGCAGGTGGGTGTGTTACCATCATCTGTCTGTCTTTAGAGTGGTCTGCTTGCTACACAAAAGCTAAGAACAAGGCCGTAAGTTCATTGTCCTGGGCAGAGGCCCTGACTCCTGCTGATGTGGCCACATCTGCAGAGGGGTAGACACGGGACAGATGTACAAACAATCATTCCGTGGCTACTGTGCTCAGTCCTTACATCCCCAAGGAATCGTTGCCCTGGCTGTCCTTAGGAGTTACAGTGATCTGAGTGAGAATGGCGTCCAAAGGCTCATACGTCTGACTACTTGGTGTCCCCAGTTGGTGGGACTGCGTAGGAAGGATTAAGATGGTGTGGCCTTGTTGGAACAGGCTTTGAGGTTTCAGAAGACTTGCACCATTTCCAGTGTGCTCTGTCTGCCTCCTGATTGGGGATTTAAGATGTGAGCTCTCCGCAGTTCCTGCCACCATGCCTTTGCTCTGCCATAATGGACGTTAGCCCTGTGAGACTATAAGCCCAATTAAATGCTTTCTTTTATAAGCTGCCTTGGTCATGATATTTTATCACAGCACTAGAAAATAACTAAGAAAGAAGTCAATAAAAGCTCTAGGATGAGAGTACATAACCAAGTTTTCTCAGCCAGTGAGCAGCAACATTAGGGCTTGCACTGAAGTCTTCTGACCCTTAAGACTGCATTGACACAGAAAACCTGCATTGTTAACCTGTCCCAGTGGTCATAACCTGGGCTCACAGAAGCCAGAGTACAGTCTTGTGAAGAGCCAGGCCAGGTGAGTAGATAAGTTCTTGCATTTCATCTGCTGAGTCCAGGGAGGGAGGCTGAACAACGGGAATTTCAGTAGGGAATTGATATTTGGGCCTGCTTAGTAACTAAAAATTGTATTAAACAGAAACATGATCATCACACTACACATGCGGTCACTGCATCTCCATCCCTAGAGACAAAGGAGGTGGGTCCATGGTACCCTGGCCTATGCTCTAGTCAGAAACTTCTACTGTGGGTTCTAAGATGCTCTTCCAGGAGCAGCAGGTGGGGAAGGCGGTATGGTACCATAAGGAAAGGGCGGGCTGCGGTGTAAGCCCCTCCTCTTCAGGAGATTCACGGCTTGTCCCCTCCTGACTCAGTAGGCCTCCCCCATCAGCAAGGTCATGCCAGTTCTCATTAGCACAAGTAAACAAGCATCCCAGCACTGGGCAGGGGACACGTGTGTTGCTATTTAATTATATAGTGTGCACAGAGTCTATTACAGCCCTTCCAGGGAATGGCAGCTACAGAGAATGAGGTATGATGGAGTCCTTTCAGAACCACTTAGGTAATTAATGTATTAGCGCTTACGTTGCTCGGAGTGGGTGTGGAGAAAGGGCACAGTTCCCTCGCTCTCCTCTCCTGCTTGCTCTTCTCTTCCCCTGGGCTCTTTTCATTCAGAAACTCTTGACAACTCTCAACAGTTGCAACAGTCCATGTTAGCAATTCTGGGGCATGATGTGGTGAGAGAAGGGGGTTAAAGTCATCGTCGGGAGATGTGAAGCTCGGAAGTTATATGTGGGTTTCCTTTGTCTGACTGATGCTCCCCGGTGACCTAGAAACACATGGAGACAGCACACACATTCCACCATAGCCCCAAGCTCCCTCTCTATTTTGGGAACTCTCTCGCACTCAGTAGCCCCAGGTGCAGACTCTGCTGCTGTGCAGCGCTGAAGGAGCACCAGAGAGAATCCTATTCTGCTAAGAACTAGGGGACAGAATGGGTGAGTAGACCAAGTCAGGGAAGAAGCTGGGCCCAGAGGTCAGCATCCACAGCGTTGGAACGGGAAAAGATTGTCTCCTAAGTCCATACCAGCTGCGTCCCCCACCTTCCTCCAGCTCTCCAACTCCGCAGCCCTGGACCTTCAATTCTCTGCATAAGCCCTTACTTTGTTTTCCCTACAAACCTCCTTGTGTGACTACACACACTGGTGGGTTTTCCTTTCCTTACCCACCAGACCCTTGTACTTTGTCTTTTCGTTTTTTGACTCCAATAGAGGCAGTCAAAACATTTCCTAGGAGGTTTCGTGTGCCTTTGTCACTGAGCTTCGTGGACATCCGTCATGCCTTCTCAGTAGATGGTGCTGTGGCAAGAGCCATCCTAGCCAACTGTCCGATCCCACCATACTCTGTACCAGAGGCATTCAAGTACATTTTACGTGATGGGTGAGCTTGGCCTTTCCAGCCCCTTCCCGGGGAATCCCACCAGGTCCATAACCAAGACTTTTAATCTTTCGGAGGCTTGCTCATGCTCAGTGAGCTCCTCAGCCCTTGCTCCTTCTCCAGGCAGCTACCCAAACCCTAAGCACATAGAACAAAGAGTGGGGATAAAACTCCAGGGTCTAATTGCCAGCCTCCATGGTCACTCTTTGCAAATCTCACTGTTTCTGTTGGTGCCTTCTCATGCTCTTAAATTCAACATGAAAAACGCAGCATGTCCGCACCATCTTTCTTGTGTGCTGGGTAAGTGTTGGCGGGGGTGAGGAGGGAGGCTCTTTTTCAGAGTCTCTTCTTGGACCACTCTAGAAGAGGCTGAGTACTCAAGAAAGCAACCCTCCACTCATGGCTCTCCGCCGGGACAAGAAGTCAGTCTGAGGGGACCTTTTCAGCAATAGGGAGAACACCTGGTCTTGGTGGGTCCGTGTTTAGGACTTGAAGGGCATGTCTTCTAGCCATCTGACGAATGAGACCCAGGTGACCCGACCCACACGTGAGAGTATGAAGTCTCATCTCAAAGCTTCAGGTTCCCTGGCCTCAGTCCTGAGCCTGACCCGAGGCAAGCACATGAAAGCCATGAACCTCCCCTCCTCTTATATCCTGGGAATGGAGACAAATGGACCTATTGCCAGCTTAGTGCTGGACCAGCCCTAGGCCATCCCTAAGGGAACAAGGTTGAGAGACAGAGGGAACTGTATTGGGAAGTTTCAGGATTCCGTGGAAGCCCCCACTGTCTCTGAGGTGGGCAGTTGCAAACTCTTAAAGCCTTGTTTCCCTAAATACAGAATAATTACTGGTTAGTAATTCTCACTCCGTGGTCATGCTGCAAGGCTACAGTTAGGCCATGTGTGGATGATCAACACGCACATACTTCAATGCAAATACTGTCTGAAGGGAGTGTAAAAATATTCCCCTCCATTAGGGCCCCCACTGCCTCTCCTGAGTAAGAGGTAAGAGATAAAAAAATAAATCAGCTTTGGTGTCTTCTCCCTCCCTGAGTTGCCTGTAGCACACCACCACAGTGATGACCGGACAACACGCTGTGGAGGGGAAGCCGCATGACCCACTTCATGACGACTGTCTAGTCAGAATTAACTTCTTGACCGTAGTCCTCTCCCAGTCACTGGGGAAATTCAAATTGTAGGTGAGGAGAGAAGCTGAGCATCTGATGGCTTTGGATTCTGCTCCAGATGGTCCTCCTGTTTGTGTTCCCTCCCTCCCTCCCTCCATCCCTCCCTCTGCTCTCTCTGACATCCCCAGGAAACAGCTCCTACCTAAGCCTCTTTGCTAACAGAGTATTTTTAACCTGCCACCTCCTTCCGCTTTGCTGATCTGCAGACAAGGGTCCCTATGAGATAACAGAACCCATTAGTGCCGCTAGAGTCAGGTGGTGACTGTTAAGTGCCTCCTTAGGAGCTCCCTCGTCATGGAGTTCACCGCATGGGACAGAGATCAGGGACCAGGCTGGTGGGCTGCCTGGACATGTGCAGTGCATCTACTTCACTCTGAAAATCCTTCTTGTGTCTTAAAAACACATTGCTTGCCCTTGTGTTTTAAAGAACCAAATCGTCCTGGTTGTTTTGCTTTGTTTTGTTCGAGTATCAGATATTACCACTTTTTCTTGTCCCGCGTAATCCCCTAGGATTTGGGAAGAATATTTTGCACATGATGTCAGGAGATGGCTGTCAAAAGAGGACACCCTAGGAGGCCACTGGTGGTGAATCCCCCCCATTAGAGGAGAAAGAACAGCTGTCATTGGGGTGGGGACAGGGAATACCTCCCAGTCCTGGGAGAAGGCTGGGGCAAGGGCAGGACTGTTTTGCTTCCTTTCTGAGGGTGGGTGCTGTTAGTATGGAGCCCAGAGCAGAGTGAGGAGCAAGGAAGGAATATATGAGATTTGCTGGGAAGAGCAGTCAGAGCCGTCTGCCCTGGAGCCTTCGGGGCTGGCTGTCCCACTCCCCGGTACTTTAATACGCACATAGTCAGCCTCTTCCCGATAAGGCCAGTTTCCCTACTAAGCTGCTCATTATTTCCACCCGGCAGCAATGTACAAGAGGATCAGGACCCGTAGGCTTGGGGAAAGTGGACAGGTGAGTGCACATCTGCCTTCCTCTGCTCTGTGGGGAGGTGATGATGGGTACAGCCCAGGGTGAGCGGAGGACACAGCAGAGCCTGAGTGCAGCTGTTCATCTAAGCAGTGCTACTGTGCATAGATGGGGCAGACACTGCTTGTGACACAGGGTTGAGTAGCTCACGGGATGGGGGTCGGGGAGGAGGGTTGCTGTCGCACTGGAGGCCAGCACTGGAAAGATGCACAAAGTCCCTCCAGCAGACTGAGAGCCGACACTAGGGAGCCAGTGCTATGCAGAGAAGGCTTCCTGGGGAGGTGACAGCTAGGTCGTACATGCTGGTGCAGCTCCCTGTGGCTCTCATGTGCACGGTTGGAAACCTCCACCTCAGGCCTCCTGGGCTCTCTGCCCACGTCTGTCATCAGGAGCAGTAGGCTCCACTCCTATGGCTGCTCCTCCTTTGCTTCTCACCCTCGTCACCCACAGGCCCTGTCTATTGTTTGCTTTCTGCACATCACTGCCAGCCATCCCACCCCACCTCCTCCTACAGCCCTGTCCACCTCAGGCTGACGTTTCCATGGTCTGGTCCTGACAGTGTATTGTGTCTCCTGTTCTGCCTCCTTCATGTTGGCTTCCATAGGTTTAAAAAAAAAAAACCCTGAAAGGCTCCCTGCAGCTTTCAGGATATGGTTTGGCTCCTGAGCAAGGCCCCGGTGTGGGCCAGAAACCTGCACTTGCTCCCACAGGCCTTTTCTCTGCGGCCTCCTGTCCCTTTCTGCCTTTGCTCGTCCCTCTTCTCTTTGCTGGATTCCCTTCCCATCCGCAGTTCACAAAAGCCCTGGCTCATGCCAGTCACCTCTGCCTAAAACATCCCTGTCCTTCCAACCCTCACTCAGATCCCGCCTTCACAGTGAAGCCTTCCCAGACTGGCCCAGTTGGGACAGGGGTTACCCCACGGAATCCTGCATTTCTTGTAGTTAGTTACAGTGCTGAGAAGACCTACCCTTCTATATCAGTGTCTTTTTTTTTTTTTTCTGCAATGTGAAATGTTGAGCGTCAAACTTTGCTCTGTGTGTGTACTTGGAGTATGGCGTTGGACAACTAAATTAACTTGTATGTGATTGCCTTTTCTCTCTATATCAAACAGCAGTATGTACCTTCCTCACAGGGATGCCAGGGGCTCCTGTGTCTTCCTCCATGTCAAGCGCATGGGTCAGCTCATGCTTGCTCTTAATTATTCCTTGTTACTTTCCACCTTTCCCACTGGGTCACCGTTTCCTTCAGGCTAGGAAGCCAGAGGAAGCCATCTTTGTATCCTCCCAGGAAGAGGGTGAGATGAGAGCGTTACTAAGAGCTCATGAGGAGCCAGTGCTTATTTTATAGGTGATAAACTTGAGGCCAAGAAGAAGCCAGCTGTGTGTCCAAATCACGAAGGTAGAGAGCAAGCCACCAGGAAGATGCCAGGAGGAGTTCCCTCCCACCTCTCCTGCTCATCGCAAGGCGGCTTCTAGCTCCTCTTTGCAGAGCAGATGGTCAGTGCCATGTCTCCTTTCTTCCTTAGGGTGTTTCTGGGTCATTTTCCCAGTCATTGCCCTTTGGCATTTCCCAAGGAGACAGGGTTCCCTACCTGCTCATCAGAGTGCCATGCTTAGCATGAGCCTCTTCCATGCCATCTTTAAGTGGCCTGCAGGCAGGATCTGGGCTTGGTATGAGCAGAGAATTCAGAGCAAGAAGGGGGACACCAGTGGGCCCACCACCCAGCCTGCCAGGCGCTCGGGCTGCAGTCAGGCGCCTGCTTTCACTGCAGGCTTGAAGCAATCTGGAAAGCGCATTGAACATTGAACAGAGTAGTTGACATGTAATTAATAAAGTACAGGTTTTGGCTGGAAGCCTCAACTTAAAATAGCACTGTGAGTGTAGGAAGAGGAAGGGCAGGGGAGGTCAGTCAGAAGATGGCAAGGCCCATGGCTCTGGGAATGCTGGACACAGTGCTTGCTGAAGCACACCAAAACTAAGGTGGGAGAGAAAAATAATATTTTCCCTTTTTAAAATTTATGGGGTGAAACTGAGGCTCGGAGAGACTGAATAAATGCATATCCCACCATGCATCACTGAACAGAGCGGAGGGCCCAGCCCTGGGAGAGTGTGTGACGCTTGCCCACACCCTCCACACCCCTAGGTAGTCAGAGAGCACTTTGGTGTATCACTGAGCTGCTCTCTCATGAAGTTGTACATTGCAGGACTGTTTTAATGGCATTTCGAGACAGACTGTTCCCTCACTGATTCTCCAGGGAGGCTGGAGGGAGCTTTGCGTCTTCTTTGAAGAAAAAGAAAGAAGGAAGAAGAAGAGGAAGAAGAGGAAGAGCTTTTCTTTCTCAAGAGATTTCAGAGAGACCTTTGCTGCAGGTAGCCAGCCTCATGTGAGAGGGAGAGGTGAGGAAGAAGAGAAAAATGGAGAAAGGGCCTCTCCAGGCTTAGCTCAAATGCCGGCCTCAGTGCTTCTGCCGCTGAAGCTGTAACCCTGCTGCTCTTTGCCATAGATCCCAAACTGAAGTAAAATGCAAATTTTAAACCACGCCTGCCAGGGCAAACCCTAGACTCTAGGAACACTAGTTCTAGGTAAAGGACACTGCCAAATTCAAACAGCTGTAGAGCAGGACTTTGACAACTTTGGGGAAACTGAGGAATGTTACACTTCTCGTGCAGTTTTGTAGTGACCCCTCATGCAAGCTGGACTAATTAATCCATTTCTCTATGAGGCCTAAGCAAATGTGATCTTCTTTAAACAGTGGTGTGTGGAGGGGGACATGTCAAAACCTATCATATCCCAAGAGTCATCAGTGTGAACAGGCCCACGGTACCAGCTGATACCACATGATCCACGTTTCCTTTGATTCCATCCTCCAGAGCATACACTGTCTCCAGCACACAGTAGGTCTCCACTGCATCTGTGGCAACGTACGACAGACCAAGCCCAAGTCTGCTTTAAGCATCCCAAGTCTCAGCACAGCCATGCACATATGGTAAATGAAACAGACACCATGTGGTGTGGAATTGTTTGGTAATAGCAGATACCTGTTCTTTTTCTACCACTTTCTGCATCTTCCCGTCTTCCGCCCCGTGCCTGGCTTACTACCACCTAGATGGGTCAGACAGTCAGAGGAACATGAGGGCCTCCTGCCCTGTCCCCAGGCTTTCCAGGTAGGCACCTTGTTCTCATGTCCGGAACTCGAACCCACAGCCTTACATTGCTGTTTCATCCCAGGAAGATGAGAGTCAGAGCTCCAGAGCGGGAGGCCAGCTGCCAGCCAGGTTATTAGCCCCAACCCTTCCTACTTCTGGGAGGGTTTGTGTTCATGAGGAAGAGAAGGGACAGAAGAAATGCATGTGCTGCCCCTGGTAGCAGAGGGAAGCAGGAGGCAAGGGAGTGGTGGGTTGGGTTTCACTGGCATTCCACTGCAGGTCTTTGCTGGGCAGCTAAATCAGAGGCGAGGGAGATGCCGAGACCAGAGGAGTCTGAGAGTCGACTGTGGGCAAACTTGATAGCCCATCTGGAATTCATCCATGACCATGAGTCCTCCACCAACCCCTGATCTCATTGGCGGGGCTGCAGTGGAGGAACAGGGCCAAGAACCTCAGCCATTAGGCTAGATAAATCCTTCAGGTGCCAGATCTCAGCCCCTGCTTCCCTTGCTCTGAGAGCACAGGCTCCATGCGCTGCCTCCGCTTCAGTTCCTGTCCCCTTTTTGTGACCTGTTCCAAGGCTTTGAGTAGGGCAAGCGGAAGAAGACTGAATGACAACAAGGTCCCAGCCATGCCTAGTTATTCAGGACCCTCGAATGCCAGCTCCTTGGTGGAAAGAAGTCTGGATAGCCGGCCTGTGTATTAGTGCTGGGCTCTCAGAGCTCACCGGAGCCCACTAGCCCTCAGTTGTTGGCGTTCTTAATCTTCCCCCACTGCCCAGCACCCTAAAATCTAGAAGCCCATACTCTTCAGACACAAGGAGCTAAGAACTAGAGGGCATGGTATTGCACAAAGATCAGGGGGCACCGGTTCTTTCCAGCCTGGCACTGATCTACCATGGCTTATTTTCTGTATCTCCCAGGACTGTTTTCCTTTGTGAGAGGCCCCCTTCCTTTCAGGATGAACGTGAGAATCATGTTCCTGATAATGGAAAGGAAACTTAGATGAGAGAGGTGAAAAACTATGCCATGACCAAAACGCACCTCAGCAAGAGCAGCTAGAACACAAGATCTGTTACCAGGGCCCAGAGCAGCTTTGCCTGGGAAAGTCATTTAAAGCTTCTGTCACAGATTTCCCCATTTTCTTGTGCCATGTCTTGGGCTGTAAGGAATTGTGGTCATTTATTGTCAATTGTTAATATTCTGTTAACTTGTGAGCACCCATCTAGCATGTGGGAGTGGGCATTCCTTGGGGGCTACTGGGTCCTCCTGCACCAGGGAATGGTGAGGAAACACCGTAGACTAGCTTGGCTTACTGGAAACTAAGCTCAAGCTGTAGTATTTGAAGAGATTCTAAAGCCAAGCGAGCTACCCCCTGTTGGGAAGCCCCATGAGTGAGAGGCACCTCAGACCACCTAGAGGGAGGAAGGCCCTTTTGCCCATCCCAAATCTCTTTAACAACAAACTCTTTGGGAACAGTGTGTTTTCACAGTAGGGCTTCCTGAATTGTGTTTGTCTAATCTGTCTGCCCCAAATCCTTCTCCAAACACTAAGTTTCCTGCCCCAGCACAGGCAATCAGAAAGCTAATTATCTGAGATTAGGGATGGGGGGTTATCCCTTTTAATTATATGGAATAATTAGCCACCTGATGTCAGCAAAGCCAATGAGATTAGAAGTCTAGGTTGTACATAGGTCAGTATGGGTGGTGGGAATGCCCTGAGCTCTGCTGGTCCCTTCTGGCTATGGCTGATGCTGAGTTTCCAGGCAGATGTGGGTAGAGTGCTCACAAGAGCATCTTTCTTGGTGATCTGGAAGAACGTGAGAGAGGACAGAAGAGGCAGAGGGATAGAGACCGGGGTTCACAACGAGAAAAGCAGAAGCTAGTGGAACCTCCAGGGCTGTGAAGGGAAAGATCAGGAGTAGAGGAGAAAAAGAGACAAGTAAGAAATGAAGGAAGTGGCCAGTGAAACAAGAGCCTGGGCTCTAGACACTGTCACACCCTGAGCTTTGCGGGCTAGCATTCCTGATCCCTTGCTTTCTGGAGGGAAGGCAGCCAGGGCAGCAGAAGTGGCACACTGCTTGCCTCCTCCCTCTGCTTTGCCTCCCTCTTTGTCTCTCCCCACATGCTCTCCACTGACGCCTAGCACACTGACCTAGTTTTGCAATACAGGGTGCAGATGGTGAAAGCCTGAGGTCTGGCTGTGGCAAAAACAGGGTGATAAGTCCAGCCCTCAATGATCTAGGTTGGGTATCTTCTGTGCCCCCTAAAAAGGGTTTTCTGTCCTGCATCCCTGATCATCTCTCTTTGAGAAGACCCCCTTGGCTCCTAAGTTCATTCATTCCATCTTCTCTCTCTCTCTCTCTCTCTCTCTCTCTCTCTCCTTTTCTTTTGCTTTTCAAATGCAACTTTATTGCTGTTCAAAACTTTATTACTCAGTCAAGGCTGACCCATGATCAGTCTTGAGGCTTTTGTCAGTGTGTAGAGCCCTGGCCAGTTGGCTCCAAATCTTGAGAATTCTCTTACTCTTGCGACCACTCATTGGTACTTAAGTCATTCCAGGGCCTCATTCAGAAACACCCACTGAGTCAGTGTTGCCTATAAAAGGTACATGCACACATGGCCAGTGCACAGATTATCTCTGATGCAAAGTGACACTGTAGGTACATATGCAGCCCAAAGAGAAGATGTGAGTGTTGCCCTTTGCACATAATCAACCTCACTTTTGTCAAAGGAATTAAGGTGGTTCATAAGCAAAGATTGGACTTTATCCTTGCAATCTTGTAGGCAGGATAAATTTGGGGTTGAGATTTTTGCGGGTGGGTTGGTGTTCTCCTCCCTCCACTAGGAGTCCCTGTCTGGCTCAGTGGTGGCCTCTTCCGTCTCCATGACCCGCTGCTACTAGGAGTCTTAGCTAGAGTCACCCTGATACCGTCCCAGAGGCCTACCCTGTTGTAGGTCTTCGGCTTGTCTTCACCAATGCCCCTGCCCTCAATTTATCTTCTCTCTCCAAGTCCTCTGACTTCTTACCCATGATCTCCCCTCATCTGATCCCTACCTCATTTCCCTCCACACACTCTCTTGAACCCTGTTCTCTTTCTTCATCTACTTCTTATTTTCCCTTCTGAGTGAGATTTAAGCATCCTCCCTCAGGCCCTCCTTGTTACTTTGCTTCTTGTGGTCTGTGAATTACAGTATGGTTGTCCTGTACTGATATCTGCTTATAAATGAGTATGTGTGTGTCTTTCTGGGTCTGGGTTACCTCACTCAGGATGATATTTTTCTTGTTCCATCCATTTGCCTGCAAATTTCATGATTTCCTTGTTTTTAATAGCTGAGTAGTATTCCATTGTGTAAATGTACCACGTTTCCTTTATCCATTCTTTGGTAGAGGGAGGATATTTGGCTTGTTTCCAGTTTCTGACTAATAGGAATAAAGCTGCTATGAACATACTTGAATAAATGTCCTTGTTAAATGGTGGAACATCTTTTGGGTATTGAGGAAATGTCTAACTAATGCCTGGCCCAAACTGAGACCCACCTCATGGGAGAGAGGACCACTCCCTAACACTATTAACAATATTCTGCTATGCTTGCAAATGGGAGCCTGGCATAGTTGGCTTCACACAGCAGTGGATTGAAACAGATGCTGAGACTCACAGCCAAACATTGGGCAGAGCACAGGGAGCCTTGTGGAAAAGTAGGGGGGAAGGACAGAAGAACCCAGAGGGGACAAGAACTCCACAAGAAGACCAACAGAGTCAACTAACCAGGGCCCAGTACTGGGGGAGGGGGCATATGGAGACTGAAGCCTGGCCTGCCTGGCCACAGAGGAAGAGGATGCTCTCAGTCCTGATGCGACTTGATGTACTGGAATGGGGTGGGTTATGGGGGCGGGTGGGTTATGGGGGCTCCCCTTTTCTGAGGAGTAGTGGAGGGGGACTGGGGGAAGAGGGACAGAGAGTAGGACCAGCAGGAGAGGAGGGAAGGGTTACGATCAAGATGTAAAGTCAATAAATTTAAAGAATGAAAACAAAAGATTGGACAACATAACAGTAACTAACTTGGAGCTAGAATACCCTTGCCCCTTCCTCTACAAGGTCAGGGAGGGGAATACACTACTAATCTTAGCAGAAACTCAAAACTGAGGTTCCCAGCATCACAAAAAAAAAAAAAAAAAAAAAAGGAAAACCTCTCTCTTTGGTGGAAGGACTCACTCCTGTTTTCCAGAAAAGAATATTCCCAGACTTTACATTCTATATATAATTTATGATCATGCGAGGCCTTGTACAGAATCCAGGACAGAAGTTTAGCATCAAAATCAGTCTTCTTTTAAATGTCAGTTTCTAATATTAACCCCTCATCAAGTGCCAAGGCTATGAGATCCATACAACAGCCAGTATCCGAGGAGCCACTCTCAGGGGGTATCGCCCAGTGAGAGCATAGGCGACATGGAGGTCTAAGTCTGTGGTTTTTTGGAGCTCGAAACTGATCAAGGATGGAGGGGGAAAGTTGAAAGTTCCCTGTTGAGCATGGCATGCTATTAAACATTGAATAACGTGAACTATATGGATTTAACTTCCACCTCTGGAAATTTATAATTTACCGTGGCACTTGGATCAAGACCCAGATGGTATCTGAAGAGTGTGAAAGTGGAAAACAATAAGACGTTAATATCATACAAGCATCTTTCAGGGAGACAAATAAACTGATTGAGGTCCTTGCTGGGACTGGCCTTTTGTGTGACTTGTGGCTGTTTGCCTTGCTGTCTGAGCCCCAGTATTTCGTGTGTGACATGGGTTTGGTGGGACAGCGAGGGCTGTGTAAGACTCTTGGTGCACCCATAGCAACCTTTAGCATTAATAGAGGATCCACAAGAAAAGTAGGGAATAGAGCTTTCTGGGGAGCTGGGGACTCGCTACATGTCTGAGCCATCTCCTTCCTCGTGTTTAAGACTCCTCCAGGCCGTTTCTGGAGACGCTTTACCATAGACGGTTTTTCAGGAGCCAGAGCGCATCTCCTCCCTGACGTTGGATCTGCTCATATTACAGTTTGATAGCATCTGTGGCCTCCATCAGTTTTCCTTCCTCTTAGAAAAGGTCCAGGCCCTGCATAGTGCTGAATAGTCACTATTCCGATCTCTTGCCTGGACAGCCTCACAGGCTACCTGGCCCTCAGCCTTCAGGCCTTTTACCTGCTCATCCCTAGGAAGTTCTGGTATCAGACAAAATAAGGGACATTTATAACCAGGAGGGATTTCTGTCTGGAGTACCGTGAAGCCTCCAAGTGACAACCAAAGGGGCCAAGATGAAAATCCACGTGATCCCACTCCTTTTCCCGTATACCTTCACCTAGCATGGCCTGAACTGTAGTGGCCGGGTGTAGAGCCAGAAGTCAGCACACACAGGGCTCTGCCTCCCTCCCTTGCTTCTGTGCAGCTTCTCTGGTACTTCCCAGATCACTGCCAAACTGTCAAACGCACCAGGAGGCAAAGTGCTGTTCAGTTAATGATCCCAGCCCCAGGAGAGGTACAGAGCTCTTCTAAGAGATGCAAGTATAGGGGAGAGTGGGGACGTGGGAGGGGCAGAGGGGGTGCTTTAGTGCTTGGCACAAAAGCCTGCTCTTTCTAAGGCACAGATTAGAAGTGGGCAGGTCTGCTCCAGCTGCTCTCTCTGTGGGTGAAGGACTAGAGCCACCCCCTCACTTACTCCTTTTCAGGAAGTAAAAAGGGTCAGACTCAGAATATTGTCATCCTTTGGTGGGTCCAGTGGTCCCCACACTGACCCTGTGGAGACCCTAGCAGCCTATCCCTTCTCCTCCAAGAGGGCCCGCCTCCCCAGATACCTAGCTGGGTGCCTTTGCCCTTCCCTTTCCCCCACCCTCTCCCAGCCTGCTCTGTTGGAAAGGACAGTGTGGAATGGCCCCTTGCTTCCTGAAAATTCCCTCCCTACTTGGCCTTCCTCGTGTTGGTCGCATCCACATCTGTAGGTGGAGGGATGCTTCCTAGCTTCTCTGACTCCTTTCCATTCCTCGCCTCTTCTGCTCTGGGCCCTGGCCATATGGGTGGCATGGCTATGTAGCCGAGGAGATTAGGGTTTAGCACCCTACCCTTCCCCCAGCTGAGACTGAGAACCCTGGCCTGATCTCTACCCCAGGCAGTTAAGTTATCATCTATCAAGGGACTATAACATTCATGGGCCGGGAGATTGACATATGGGACTTTGGAGATCTAGAAGGGAAGCCATAAACTCTGGGAAGTCGCTGCTGATACAAGTCCTGTGCAGTGCGGCTTCTAGCCTTTGTGAGCTTGACCCAGCTTTAGGGGAAATCTTACTGTCAGTTTGCTCCATGTTGTTCTTGGGTCTCTTTTCTGTCAAGCTAAGACAGCCTCAGCAACAGCCAGATGTTGGGAATGGTGCCGTCCCGGCTATAGAGATCCAGGAGTGCCCAGCATCTGGGACAGCTGATGGCTTTTCTTTGGCATCAGGAGGATCGGGGCAGTCTGAGGGGAAGAGCTTCCACTCTGCTTTGCTAACCGGCAAGCTCGTGCGACATCTGCTTGTGTTCAGGGAAAGGCAGCGAAGAATTTATTCCTCATCACGCCAAAGCCAACCTCACTTCTCTCCTAGTCACCCCAAGTAAGAACCTGGCACCTGCTGTATTACCTGCTGCCACTAGCAGAGCCTGCCTTTCTGGCGCTGTGCCCAGCCGCTGAAGAGTATCAGTATGAGCAGACACTGGTGTTGAGGAGAAGGAGGTATCCAGCAGTGAGGTGACGCCAGGGAGCAAGACTAACATCTGTCTGCCACAAAGCCAGATGCAGTGGAGGGGACAGTCCTTGCTTGTCACCTTTCCCCAGCCCCACCTTGATCAGGAGGCAAAGCCTAGCAATGAATTAATTAGGGGCCTGTTGTCAGAGGCAGCTCATTATTAAAAGGCCTCTCCTGGGAGGAGAGGTGGGGAGTGGTGTGAAGGCGGCAGCTACTCAAACAGAATCCTTTATCAGAGCTGCACTGGCTCAGTTGGCTATGCCCTCAGGCTCGACCAGGGTGTCAAACCAGGGTCCGTGAGCTGGGGACTAGGGGTGTAAGAGTATGAGGGCTTTCTTCCTCCTATCATCACTGTTCCATCCCAGCTCTGGCCTATCTTCCTGACTCCAGCACTCGCCTTCTACCAGCCCCGAGGCCCTGCGGCTCCTTCTATAGCAGTGTCTGGACTGTGATAGCACTCCCTCGGGAGGTCTTCTCCCAGTACGCTGGGGACCAGTGGTCATCTCCAGGGATGAGTCTCTTACCAGGGTCTGAAGATCTGTGGCAGGAAGAATGAGGTAGGATAAGAAGCCTTCTCCTCCTCTGTGTTTGTTTTTAGAGATGGACAGAGACGTAGGGTTTTCAGATCCTGACTTTCTGCCCAAGGCTGTGTGACTTTGGGGGGTGGGGGCTGGGGTCACCTCACCTCTCATGCCTCAAGTTTCTCATTTGTAACATGAGGATGATGGAGAAGGCTACCACAGATAAGAACCATGGCACTAAATGCAAACTGTGTTAACTTGGGTCCACCCCCGCCAGTCTCAGCAGATGGACCCAGGCCTTTAGCGATCAAGCAGTGCAGGAGCTGCCAGGGTATGCAGCAGCAAGCCTGGAAAGGCACAAAGATGTGTACAGCCTAGTCTCTTCTCCCAGCCCTTAGTCTGAGAAAGACAGCTACCTGTATTCACACATGTAACTTTACTAGGAGACACACCAGTAGCTATGGGACTGAAAGGTGGTCAGTGCAAGTGGAGGTAGCTTTTGGGTCAGATCATAAAGGTAGAACAAATTGAAAAATAAAGGTACAAAGATAAAAATCCTGAGGACGTAATTGGAAAGGGGTAGAAGGCCATGTCAGCTAGACTCCAGTGACAAGCTGGGGAGGCTTTTCTGTCCATGGAGACAGTTAAGGATGGGGTGTGTGTGTGTGTGTGTGTGTGTGTGTGTGTGTGTGTGTGTGTGTG
>OU015747.1:144872019-144900829 GCA_907169655.1 Acomys percivali
GTGTGTGTGTGTGTGTGTGTGTGTGTGTGTGTGTGTGTGTGTGTGTGAGAAGGCTTTTAGAAATTTAAGCCTGTTGATCCAAAGGAGAAATCTGATTTGAATGGCAAAGGGGCTCCTTTTAATTAGGGGGTGATACCAGGTATAGACTAGTGAATAGTTCTTCCTTCTCCTTAAATCTCTGGGTCAGAGCGTGGATGTTTCCGCCCTGTAACAGCGTGGATAACTCACAGTGTTTTCCTCAGCCCTGTGAAGGGAAGTGCTCGCCCCACCTCTTGAAGGACGAGCTTGGCTCACAGTTGTCCAAGAAACTGTCTTTAATGCAGAGAGACTACGAAGATGATAGAAAAAGAGCTTAGCAGAAAGATGAATCAGCTCGAAGGGGGAGGGACCATGGATAGTAACGGCTAAAAGAGTACTCTTGGATCCATTAATCCCTGCATTTTAAGCTAGAGCTCCCAGGTCACCTGCCAAAGCAGTGGGAGAATGGTCTCTCAGGCCAGGCCCTAACCCAGTTCCAGGCCATGAGATCCAGGTACAAAGCCTCAGGCCATTGGGCACCCAACTTCAAAAGGCTCATGTTTTCGCTCAGCTCTAGCACATGTCAGCAGCCCACTATAACCAACCTTAGGCCATTCTCAGGAAGGGCAGGGGTGGAAATGGTAGTTCGGGTCCCATTCCTTCAACTCTGTAGTAAATACTGCTGTTGACCCTCCCCACCCAGGCAGGCAGAACTGAGTTCTCTGCTCAGCATCCTTCCAGGATACTGTAGTATCAGGCCCAAGGTGGGCCTTTGGGGTAATTACATAATGGTCTCCCACCCTTAGAAGTTCTCAGAGTATCAGGTTTAGGCGAGCAGAGGGGAGAGAACAGGAAGGATGTGGAAGACAAGGCTATTTTCCCTGTGTTACTAGAGAAAATGTCTCTTGATCTCACTAAAGATCCCAGAATTCTCCGTCAGCTGCCTCGTAGTCCGCATCCTTTCAAAGGGTGTTTCTCAAGCATCCCCATGTCTGTCACAGTTTTTGTCCCAGCCTCACGCAGGTCCTCAGAAAGTTACCGGGAAAATAGAAAACACATACCCACCTTCACAGTGTTGATGACTCCACACATATCAGACGCAATTAGAGAACAATTCAGATAGTAAGTCAATACACATTAGCTAATACATATACAATGAGCAAATCAATTGATTACAATTCTAGGATACGTGCCTAATAGAAAAAGGCACCAGCATGTATAATTAATTATCAGGGGGCAAGAAAGAGGCTTCCCAGAGCAGGTAAGACTTGAGTCAGAAAGAATGCAGACAGGAAGGGCAGGGCAGCTGGAGGAGGGGACGGTAGGGGCGGATGGTAGGCTGTGATCTGGGACGGCACTGTGAATGGGGCCCATTCACACCAAGAGCTCCATGCCAGCAGCTCCTTACATGAAATTCTTTCCTCGAGGACATGTAGGGTTGGTTCATCCAGATTAGTCCTTCTCCACACCTGTGCCAGGAGCCTCAGCATCATTGGGAACCTTAGACAAGAGAATATCCCACCAAAACAGAGGCTGTGGTCCAGCCCAGCCACAAACTTTCCATCCCCTCCAGGCAATTCTGGGAGCAGCAGGATTAAGTGCATTAGGTTATCTTGCTGGGCTCAACCTTGGCTGTGCCTTCACTTAGGGAGCCTTTAAACCAGGTGACAACGCCTAGACACACCTTTAAAGTTTCTGATGCATGGATCCAACTCTGACATTCACATTAAAAAACAAAACAACAACAAAACAAACAAATAAACAACGTATGTAGCCTGGCCTGAGGAGCATTAAGTAAATGGCATTCAGGTCCTTTTTGTTTACTGTCTTAGGGTGGGGCAAAAGAAAGAGGAATATACTTCACTTCCTAGGTAACTTGAAAATAGAACCAACTGGCATCTGGAGGTAGACAGATTTCTGAAACCTGAAACCTTCAGTCGCCTGATGATGACAAGGCTTTTGATAATGTGCAAAATTGTTCCCCCATGCCAGCCTAACACAAGGATACTGCATATATAGATGCTGGCTCTCCAATCTAGAGCAAGTATGCATAAACACACTCACTTGCATACATACATCACACATTCTGCAAATGTATGTAAATGCACATAGGGACAGCCAGAATCTTTCATGTGCATTCAACCACAAATGAACCACCATTAGCAATTCCAGACCCACAATGGGCACCGTGGTGCATGGTGCATGTGGGTAACACCAGAGGCTGAAGGTGGAGCATCATGGGTTAGAAGGCAGACTGGGTTACATAGTGAAACCCTGGCTCCGAATAAATGAGAGAAAGAAAGAAGAAAATGGACATAGGGAAGGGGAAGAGAGAGAAGAGGGGGAAACAGGTAAGAGGAGAGAGACGGAGAAGGAGGTCTCAGATCTTGCGTTCTGAAAGTGGGTGTAAGTGGACCGCAGAGTCTAACGTAAGTAGCACTTCTTCCTGGAGCAGTGACCTGAAGGCGTGGATGCCATCTTGTGTAAAGAGAAGCAGGTCGTCCATGGAAGAGCTGCACGCCAGTACTAAGGGCAATTTTGTTTCCTTGCAGATTCGAGCTGATGGTCCCCCCCATGGTGGGGTCCAGTATGAGATGGTCTCCGTGTTCAAAGATGGGAGCCCCATACTCCGGGACATGGACTTCTCTATCAATCAGTTCTACCTGTATGTTATGTCTGAGAGGCAGGTAAGTGCTGACACACACCTCTCCATTCCGAACTCTAGGAAACCTATGATAACCTGTCACCTTTGATCATAATTTGGATTCTGATATATCCTACAGAAGAGACTCTGAGTTTGCTGTGCTGGGGTTCTGAGAAAAGCTGAGTCCTGTGGCATTTGCAGAGAGTTAGGGGGAAGCTACAGGCCTCTTTCCGGAGGCTTCTCTCTAGGCCACAGCCCCTGTCTGGGTGAATGATGAAAAGCCCTGCAAGAAAGAGTTGGACTGAGCCCTGCAGCATGGCGTGATTAGGAGGGAGATTTACTGCTCCTGGGCCCACAGAGTTGGCTGCTCATGGGAGCCAGAGGTGTAAATAATCCAGGCCTCTAGGCTGGGCTGGCTCCTGGGAGACAGGATGAGACGGGGCCCTGGAAGGAGATCATATCTTGTCCTGAATCTGAAATTGGATGCAAGAGCTGGTCAGTTCTGGAAAGCTGAAACTACGGCAGAGGTTGAAAACCCCACAGGAGAAGCCTCAGTCCTCTGCTAAAGTAGCAACTGTAAAAACTCTATTTTCCTAGACCCAAGCAAAAGCCATTCTTCAGCTCATATTTTATCTACCAGTGTGAGGACAGAGGGAACTAGGGAAGGAAGGGATCAGGGATGGTAGGACTTACCAGACCCCAGAGGACCGAAACTAAGCGAACTTCTTAGCCGTGGCTCTTTGATCCTCTTGATCAGGAGGTAGTCATGGCTTTGCAGAAGCCAAGTTAGTATCCTTTTCCTGAGGAGGATGAAAAAAGAAAGACAAGGATTCCAAGGTTGTCTTGGAGCTGAGGGTACTGACTGAAACCGGGGAGACAGCTGAGTTTCAGGATGCACCCCATCACTGGGCATCTCCTAATACTGGTGTCTTTCCATGAATGTTCCTCAAAGACCCAGATATCCCTGGTCAGCTTCACCCTTCCCAGAGTTCTCTGTGCTCTCTCTTTTCAAAGACCTAGAATCTGGATCAATGGATGACAGACAAAGGATGAGCAGGAGTGAGGAAAGGGCCTGGGAGCATCAAGGAGAGCAGTGATGCAGCTCTCACTTGAAAAGTACTTCTTGAGAATAGATGATACAAATCATATGCTAATTGCATGCAAATTACACCTAGATACTCTTGAACCCACCTGTCTTTGCCACCTTTATTCCTATGGCCCCCGCAGCTGAGGCATCAACAAATCCAGTTCAAGACTTAGTAGAACTGAAGGAAGCTTTGCCAACCCAGAGTGGGTAGAACAGTCCTAGAAATAAACACTGGCCTATCAACCCAGTAAAATAGCCTTGTAGTAGGTCTTGGAAAAGTGTAACTGGACACACAAACTACAGGGGAAATAATCAGAATAAATGAGGTTTGGTTGCTCTCCTTAAATTGATTATAATCTAGTGAAGGAGACAAGTGGCCAGAGATCTGTACCATTAGTCTCTGGATGTTCCACATTTACCTCTGATTCTTTTTGTTGTTGTTGTTGTTGTTCGTTTTTTAAAGCAGAAACTTATTTGTATTATGGGGAAATACATTTATATATTCATGTGTTATGTGTGTGGAGGCTAGAACCAGCCTCAGGTGGCCATCTCGAGGCAACATCCACTTTGTTTCTTAAGACAGTGTTCTCGGTAGCCTAGACCTTAACAAACACACTAGGCTGACTGGCAGGTGAGCCCCAGGGCTTAGCTTGACTTTGCTCCCTACTACCAAGATGATACATGTGTGCCTGTCTTTTATTTACTTGGGTTTTGGAGGTCCAGCTCAGGTCTGCATGTTTGCATGGCAAACACTTAAGCTCACTGAGCCATTTCCCCAGCCCCCAGAGAGTCATTTTTAAATACAGAAGGTAGAAGGTGCTTACCCATCAGATCCAAGCACTACATTTTAAGAACAGCCGCAAGTCACCAAATCCTCCTGCACAAATCCTCCCTGTTGACATTTTGCCAACACCCAGATGCCTGTAAAGAACTAGCTACAAACAGCAGGACGGGAGGGACCGAGGGATGGCAACCATGGAGCCAGTGAAAGGTCGGCCACACAAAATGAAGAGCCTATGCTTTGGTCGTATTTTCAGATATTCTGAATCCCTGGGTCCCATTCCTAGCACTACACAGGTGGCTGAGAAGAGAAGCTGGGTCAGAAATGAGGCTGTTGAGTAAGCTTTAGGCTACATATCTGAAAGCATCAGCCCCAGCCACATCAAGTGCCCAAGTATCTCAGTTATAAATATCCCTCCCTTCCTCCTATCTTTCGTGTCAGATGCCCGGTTCTTGTTAGTCAGAACCAGACACACTGAGCTGCAGCCAGCCGTGGGCAGCTGAAATCGGAAGCCTCTGTGTTTGATGCCATGGGGTCGGCTGTCTTTGGTCAAGTGAGATATTAGTAAGAGTTCCCCAATACCAATACCCCAATACCAGTCTGAGGGGGATTTGTGGTAGAGCTCCGAAGCCTGTCCCCTGGGAAGCTGCAAATCATGTAGAAGAGGTAGTCAAGTGACTTCCCAGGGGTCATCCAGATGTAGAAGAGGCAGTCAGCTGACTTCCCAGGGGTCATCCAGGGCTGAGGGCCAAGAGCAGCTCATGTGGCCATCTGTGTGAGGCCATGGAGCAGAGAGTTGACACTCAGCACCGCCTCAGAAAGGACAAGGCTTACTGTGTTCCAGGAGAATAATCAGTGAGGACAGCAGCCTGTCTTCTCTCCCAGCGTTTGCCATTACTGTCCGCATGACCCCACCACCTTAGCTTATCCTTTACTAATTAAAGGACATGAATCAGTGTAAGATCAGCTGAGATAACAAATGAAGAATTTCTTCCTACTCAGCGTCAATGGCCACATACTCACCATGAGGGCTCTACATGGTCTTCCCAGCCCTTGCTCTCCATAGTCCCGTTACTGGAAATGGAGAGGCATGTGGCTGTCAGGGGGACCCAGAGAGCTGGCCTGGTCCATTAGCTCCTCAGGGACTTGCTTCCAAGACAGTGATGGCTGTCTAATTCCAGCATCTCGCAGATGTTAACAAGCTTCAGCAAAGTCCTGCCTTGGGACGTTTAAAACTAACATTGGCAATAAATGTATTTTTATTATTGCTGAGCCAATGGCATAAAATGCTCTTTGTTGATACTTTAATCTGTGTTTTCCTTCTCCTTTTCAATATTATCCTTTTCCAGTATGTCTTGGACATTTCTTACACTGTCAAGTCCTTAGAAACTATCCTTGAGTTCTGGTAAATTTTCTCTGATGTTTTGTTACTCAGTTTATAAAGTGTCTGTGTCATGAATGAGAAATGATATGTTTTGTCAATTGTTGGGTGAATTTTGGTTAGTTGTTTCTCTTCATTCCTATGGTCATTTGGGAGATTAGAAATGATACTCTAATACAGTGGTTCTCAGCCAATGGGTTGCAATCCCTTTGGGGTTCAAACAACCCACGCACAGAGACTGCTAAGACCATCAAAACCACAGAGATTTACAAATGATTCATAACAGTAATAAAATTACAGTTATGAAGTAGCAGCGAAAATAATTGTATGGACGGGGTCAGCACAACATGCGGAACTGTCACAGCGTTAGGATGGCTGAAGACCACTGCCGTAGGAGATGAAATGACTACAATTAGGTTATTTGTTGTGAAGTGTTTTTTCGGCTACTGAAAGTGTCCCCTGAAACATACATCAGTGATTTTCTGAATTATTTTTGCAAGTAACTTCATTATAATTTGGATTTTATTTTTTCAGTTTTTGGAACACATTTGACACCTAAATCAAATGTCATTTCTCTTACAAATACTGTACTCAGTAGCAGCATAGGTAGGCTTGACATTAGACCACAAGATCTTTCTAAAGGAAAGATGGAAGTACTCAAATGCTCCTATAAGCACCTTCCCTGAATCGTGATGACTGTACAGAGAGTATAGTGTTACGAATTGTTAATCAGTGTGTTTGTGAGGCAAAGTGGCATATCTGTTTTGCAGTATGTGACAAAATAACTGAGACTAGATGTAACTTATAAAGTGAAGAGGTTTGTAAGCCAAAGTCAAAACAGTGTCGTCCAGTTCCTGGTAGGGGCCACTTAACCTGTGTCACAACATCGTAGGTATCACCAATGACATGAGCACGCTTGAGGACAAGCAATCACATACCAGAAGCCAGAGAGGCAGGGGAGGAGCTAGGCTTGTTCTTTATCAGCAACCCTTTTGTAAGGTCTTCCCAAGGACAGCACCTTCAGTGATCTCATTACACACCACTATCCATCCCCCTTTAAAGGCTCTACAGTAATTTCCAGCTTGCGTGCCTTGTACGGCACACTCAAGCCATATTCAAACTCCATAGGATATGATGGTAAGGATCCTTTCTGTAATTTCACTTTACAACACACAATGGCAGTGTAATTTCATGTCTTCCCTCTACACTTCTGTTTTCCCAAGATATGGTGCCTCTTATATCCATGGGACCATGTGAGAATAGAATCAGGTTTCCAGTTCTGCCTGGAGTGGGTTCCGTCTCTTCACAAAGCTAGAACCTCCCAACTAGCAGTCAGTGCGCACTCTCTCTCCTTTTTCTCCCTCCTCTCTCTCTCTCTCTCTCTCTCTCTCTCTCTCTCTCTCTCTCTCTCTCTCTCTGTCTCTCTCTGTCTCTCTCTCTGTCTCTCTCTCTCTGTCTCTCTGTCTGTCTGTCTCTGTCTGTCTGTCTGTCTGTCTGTCTGTCTCTCTCTCTCTCTCTCTCTCTCTCTCTCTCTCTCTCTCTCTCTCTCTCGTTCTCCCTCCCTCCCCCCATGTGTGTCAAATAACTAAATGTAATTAAGAAATAGTACTAGTAGGAAGTGTTGGGTCGTTAGTGCCACTGCCTAACAAGTCAATGTTAATGTATTCTTAATGGATCTATGGCTTGGCCAGTCCCAGGGGGGAACTTGGAAACAGAATTCCAGTCCTGCTGCTAATTGCCCAGGTGCTCCATCAAGAGCTGGCTGGCTCTTCCCTAGAAAGCTACCCCAGCATCCCCTAGTAAGTCAGCAGATGCCGTGGACATGAATACAGCTTGCTCCCAGACCCTCGCTGTCTAATGGAAGTCAGTCAGCAAGTGCTGGGAAAGTTAGGCTGGGAGCCAAGTAAAACAGAAAGTGAGAAGATGAAGAGGAGAGGCAGAGCCTGATTCCAACCCAGCTTGTCAGGCTGGCCACCCCCAGAGAGGGAGTGCCACTCTGTCCTCGGGGTACATGGGGAAAGAGTGTAGGAATGGAGGCAATTATTCTATTTTATACTTTAATTAGATTGAATTAGCAGAGGGAATAGAGGCATAAAATGATCCAGCGAAGGGTGAAATGGAAATGGGGAGCCACTGTGCAGAGTGGCTCCGTGCAGGCTGGAGAGAGCCTTGGGAAGAGCAGAGGGCTGGAGGGGGTGACGTGTTTGTAGAGGGTGGGGGCCTCAGCTGCTCTCTACTTGGAAGCCCAGAGAGGATGAATCACGTGAAGTTTAAGATCTGGTGTGATTGGCTGACACCACCATTGCACGGACACTTATGCAGCTTCAGAAAATTATGCAATTTTCTTCGAAGCCTCAGCTGCTTCATCTGTGAAATAGATCTAGTAAGGCAGTGTTCTGAGGATAAGAAAACAGACATAAAGCGCCCAGTGTGCGTCCAGCACACAGTCTGGGCTTCACGTCAGTGGTATTGTTAGTAAAACTTTCTGATACCTCACAGAGGATCAGAATCTGTTACAAACTATGGCCAGGGAATGTCCTGCTCCTGAGAATGGCTTGCAGCCTGTCATTGCTGCTACCACCTGTCGTCCCAATGGATCAGTCAGAAGACTCTGGCCTGGCCAAACTGTGCTGCATGCTCATAATCTGGTATTTATTTTTAAAAATCCAGCAATGTACCCACTAGACTAAACAGTCCCATTCTCTCAGAACACAGAGAGGCAGCCTCTAGCCCATATGTGAGGGCCACAGTCCAAAATACAAGCATCTGAAAGATGAGGGAAGGGATTTCAAGTCAGGTCACCTGCATGCTATAGGCCACATGTATGGACATCTGGTTTGGGAAGAGCTCTCCAGGGCAGGGGCCTCTCCAAGTATGTAACCAAGCTCCAAGATCAGTGACAAAGACAGGAATAAACCTCATTTGTCTGTGAACACTCAGACATAGTCAAAGTGTCTTTATATATACACTGTTTCTGTTTGCTGTATTACAAACAATCCCACACTTTATGAACATAGCACAGATACCTTTTCACAGCCTGGGGGACTGACATGAGCATCCTCGGGTTACCAGAATGATGGTAGGAGGTTTGGAGAGATGGCTCAGCACAAAGTATGTAGCGCTGCTGCGGAGAAACCTGAACCTGTTTCCCAGCACTCCTGACTGTCACTCATAACCACAGTTAACTTCAGCTCCATCTCCGGCCTCCATGGGCACTGTGCTCACATGCACACACCTCTCCCAACACCACATGCATACATGAGACTTAAATAAGGGGCTAAGACTGTCTGGACTTTTTCACAGATTGACATCAATCCATGTCAGTCCCAGCACAGTCTCTGACATACTCTCTAACATGTCAAACATGTTAGCTACAGACTCTGAAAATGAGACACTCCCCCCCACACACACATAAAGACAGAAATTAGCTTTGGAAGTCTCCTCCCTTTTACTTGCCTTGTCACTCTAGTGACCATCACCCCAGAGACTTACATGTATCCATAGACACAACTTAAGAAACAAGGCTAAGGAGCGATCGGCTGCATGGATCTCTGTCTGCCAGGGCCGTAGACCACGGAACACCAGAGCTGGCCAGGACTTCAGAGATGTCCTATTCTAATGCCAGGGGAAAAATACTCAGTGGGAACTTTTAGTATTGCAAGCATCCAATACTTAGACACAGGGCCAACACAAGTGTCTAAGGACACACCAATGGTTTTCCATCAGGTTGCTTATTGGCTGAGGTTGTGTAAGTCCCCACAAAAGGAGGGGGGCCATCAATGATGTTCTCCCTGAAAGTGCCCCTGGGAAATGGACTTGTACAGGGCAGGTCACAGCACAGGGACATTTCCTGTCAGTGTGTGCGTCTTACTGTGACAAGATTGTCCCAGCTCTCAGACATAGCTCTCCCTCAGGACCCAGACAGGTAATCCTCACTCTGCATCACTGCAGGATGATAACATACTTACAACCCTGTCTGAAGAAGTTTACAAGTGGTGGGACAGTGAGATCAGCATGGTGACAGACTATGAAGTCTCCCTCCCCCAGTCTCAAGGCTACAGATGAGTAATTCTCATTCCTTCTGTCTCTCTGTCTCTGTCTCTGTCTCTCGGCCTCTCTCTGTGTGTCTCTTCCTCTGTGTGTGTGTGTGTCTCTGTCTCTCCCTATCTCTGTATCTTTCTGTGTGACTCTGCCTTTATGTGTGTGTCACTGCCTGTCCCCCCACCCTCTCTCTCTCACACACACACACACTTTTCCCTGTGTGGGTTTGGGAAGAACCTGGAGGTCAGGCCAGTCTCCTGCCTGATGAGATGGCAGTACCCAGACAGCTTCATAACAAACAAATTGTTTTCACTAGTTTGGAGGAGTCCCTTTGAATAATTACTAAGCTGGATCTAGGACCAAAAATAGAGCCATTTTTCAAAAGGGCTGAGTTCACACCGGAGATAAGAAGCCTGCTACCTGTTGCCAAAGCTACTGAATTTTCAAGACCCTTAAGTTATCCAAGGACCTTGTAAGAGAAACAAAAATGTGAATAAATACCCACTTCCAGAGCCCTTGGCCCTGGCATTCTGACACCTCAGACTGTTAATTTTGATTGTGGGTATTTATTCCAGGGGAGAAGACTTCTCCATGCCTATGCGTGTTTTAACAATGCCAATAGTGTCTGTCACAGGCATCAATCACCCCTTTCCTGGCCTAGAAGCCTTGATCTAGAGCAGACATGTAGATGGGGTTGGGGTTAGGCAGAGGGTTGAGCCAGAGACACTTGATGAATTATGGAGTTTGAGATTAGGAAAGTGAGGATAAAAGGGTTGAATGTGTTGCTTTCAGTCCAAGCCTTTGGTGCACATGTGTTTCTGGTTAAGGATGTGGAACCCTGTGTGTTCCAGGAGCACAGTGCTAGGAGTCAGCCGTGGCCGCCGCCTCCCAGGCTTTGCGTTCCCAGCATCAAGGAGCCCAGAGGCTGACCCAGATCATCGTTGGCCATTAATATTCTCTTGGAGCATTTTTTAAAAATAAATGTCTTCACCTGAGGGAGAATAACTGCTAACCTACTCTATTAATCAGATTCTTGGGCGGCTGTATTTGAGAGACAATTTCTACCTCTTATTTTAAAGTTCTTTGGTTTGGAAAGAAGTGATTATGCACAATGCTCAGGCTGGACAAACTGGTGCCAGAACCCCTCATTGCTTTAAGTGGGCAGGACCGGTGGGCTCTACTTAGTGAGTTTGGGCAGAGACTTTGATTTCTCTTTCTAGCAACTGCTGGTGGCTGACCCCTTGACTGCCCGTAGTGATGCTCCAAGGATAAGATGATAGGAAATTACTGGATCTTAATTCTAGACGCTCAGAGTGGAACTCACTTGTCCTGGGTATAATCTGTGTCGTTTAGAGAACCAGAGATGCTCAGCCCAGCATTCTTTTCGCGACTTGACTGTGGCTTTGCTCAGCACAGGCAAAAGGAAGCAGTGGTTGTGTGTACAAGGTTTTAATTTAAAAAATTTAAAACAACCTTAGGCCCCAGAGAGTCACTGAAGATGTTCCCAAGAGTCAAATTAAACTGTAAGAGATTTGCATATCATTTGCATATATAGCCTCTTTCATTCAGCAGACCATTAAGTGTCTACCATGTATAATGCATAGCTTTGTCCACTGGTAAGTCATTTGCATATGCAGATTTGGACAAGGCTGGCTTTCTAAGGAATGGTCCAGCAAATATCTTATAAATAGGTCTGCCCTGGAGAGATAGTCTTGTGATTTCTTCCTGCTCTTTTCACTACAACAACAGCACTAAGTGTGGGGTTTGTATATAAATTTAAAAAACAAAAAAACAAAAACAAAAAAACCCAGAGTTCTACCCTGGGGAGGACTGGTAGGGGGTAGAATGTAGCTTGTAGAGAGTGTGGGCATGGTGCTCAGTGACTGAGTGACTGAGGCAGCTCAAGCTCTCATGGAGGCGCTCTCTGACTGGTCCCTCCAGAAAAGGGATATCCTCTTTGCCTTGAAACAGGGATGCAGAGCTAGTCAGCCTTTATCTGGACAGGGCCAGCCTTTTGTTTCACAGGAAAAGGAGCCTAGCTCTCAGAAGTGACTTTGAAAACAAAGAGAACACCTCTAAAGAGGCTGACCCGTCAGCGACTATGCGCAGTCACCGTCAAGAACTTGGTCAGGCTAAGCTTCACAACTAACCCCAGTGAGTGCCTTGAAAGCACTCGGAGAAGCACCTGGCATGGCATGCCTGCTTAATACATGTTAGCGTTGCAATTATGTCTGTATGTTATGTCCCAATCCTATCACCAAGCCAAGCCCTGCAGAGCAAGACTCAGCTTACAGTCACACCTATAGTATAAACTCTACTGTCTGCCTGGCCTCTGAGCTCTGCTTTATTTAAGATGTGTTGAAATCTAATATTTATGCCAATGTTTTTCTTCTTTTAGTTCACAAACATGACCTCAGCTAATGAGTATTATTTCCCCAGCCTTTCCTATAGATAAGAGAACTGAAATTAAGTCTGGCTTGCTAATTTGCCCAGAGCAGCAAAGTTGGCAAACAGCAAGGTTGGGCCTTTGCTCCAGGCCTCCTCAGCCAACGCTCCCTTCCTGTCTCTGAAAACGGCGCCCCCTGCTGTCCATGTTTCCACCCTGCAATTTATCAAGAGCTTCAGGTTCCAGGAAGAAAACACAGGCCTCCTAACCTGGCACTCCCAAGGAAGTGGCGGTCTGTTTAAAAACCCAGTTAAAGAGTGCCAACACTGTTTCAGAACACAGCCTCACTCAAGGGACAGCAGAAGAAATGCCCCTAGTCAGAAAAAAAAAATAATTCGGCCCAAGGAGGTTAGTGAGTCTTGCCAAGAATACTCTCTCGTCCTTAGGCAAACTGGAAGGCAGTTAATTACCCATATTGAACAATAAGAAATGTGAGGCCCCTTGAGGTTTGATAACTTAAACAAGGTGTGTACAGGGCTCTTAGGGTAGAACTGTGAGTGAGAACCAAGTCTAACAATGGTAAAACCTTGGCCTTCCTGCCTTTCCCACTACCACCAATGCCATTCAGAGACCCCGGGTGCTCTCATGACTCCCTGTGCGTTCTTCCACCCTGTCCTCAACCTAGCTTACTCAACGGAGGAAACCCTTGCAAGGAGGGCAGGTGTTGAATACAAGAAGCATTTGCAACTAAGCCTGATCCAGCCTTTCAGGTGCCACCCAAGAGTGAACCAGGCATGGCAGCATTCGGTCTCTGCTGGTCCCAGCTAGAGTCCTAAGGCTCAGAAAGCCTTTCCCAAGACGAACGGTGAGGCAGGGCTGGGATGACAGCCCAGAACTCAGCCCTTCCTGACACTGATGCTAGTGCTCTCTTTATTTAGTTTTGGTAACTAAATGTATTTGATTTGGGCTATGACATTTAGTGCCACTTTGGATTTCCAATTAGGCTCCAGTCAGGGCCATGGCAGTCTGTTTTGTTTTGTTTTGATCAACACAGAAGAGGGCAACACCAGAGGAGCTGTCATAAAACAAAAACAAAAACAAAAAAATTTATCTTTATCTGGCAATGGCTGGGACAATGATGAGAAGACACAGTTTCAGAGGTGTTGAGAAAAGCACACTCGTCAGCCAAGGAAAGAGGCAGGAGAAGAGGAAACAAACTCCTGGGAAGAGGTAGCAACTGCAGTGCTGGGCCTCTTCCTGAGTAGGTGCCCAAGCTGTACATAAGAGGACTGTGTAGAGACTAGGAACAGGTGTGCAAGCTGTACATCACAAGAGGACTGTATGGAGGCCATGGACAGGTGTGCAAGCTGTACATAAGAGGACTGTGTAGAGACCAGGGAGGGGAGCAGGGCAGTCTAACCTACAAGCTTGTCATTCAAAATGGCACAGGCACAGAGACACTCATAGAACTTGGATTCAGACACTCTGAATGATGACCCTTAGGAGGTAGGAAGCTGATCTCTTGTGAGTTCTTCAATCCTCATGATGCCTCAGCCCTCATCTAGACATGGCTTTTTGTGCAGGTTCACATAAAGGTAGGAACTTGTCTTCACTGCCTGTGAACCTAGCACACTGCTTACACACTGATGCCAGGCAACGATTCTCTCTAGAGATGCCCAACGAGGAATTTTTAGGGTCAAACTCAGGTCTGTAAAGAAATTCAGGGGAGGGTAGGTCAAGAATGGCAGGAGATGACGCATCTACCTTATGAATTGTCTGGGAGGCTGAGTCAAGGCCAATTGCAGCCTTGGTTTCCCCACTGTGGAGTGAATTCCTTCACAGGGCACTGGGTACTCTGTGCTTGGAAGCCTGCTGGTGGATACTAGTGTAGCGCAGTGACTGTCCCTGCATGGGTGAGGAGCAGCGTCTGTCCTAAGGAGGCTTTTCTTTGTGTTACAAGGGAGCAGTGTGGGTTGGCACTTCTCTTCCAAGGCTTGGCTTTCACTGTTTCAGACACAAACTTGACTCCATTTTTCTGCCTGGCCCTTTGCTCTTTTTCTGGGCCATGTTTAGGAACCTGGGGTCTCTACTTGGTTCTTCATGGTTCAGTTCCCTGAGCGTTTGCCACTATGAACCGCTTAACCTTCCTTGCCCCTACCTGCAGGTGGTTCCCACTCCACACTGCCCTCTACAACAGGTTGGGGTTTGCCAGCAGATGGAAGAGCTCCACCTGTTGTCTGCTGGAGGAAGCTTAGGAAACAACCCAGGTTCAGTTTCCAACCTTCAGCAGTATTTAAAGATGCGAATGCCAGTAGTAGGGGATAGATGCAGTAGAAAGAAGACTGAAAGGGAGCAGAGATGAGGCCAGTGTCCAAGCCACTTAGTGACCACTCAGGGCTCAGATGCTGCGGGAAGCCTGTCCTCACACAGTCACACAGACACACAAAGGGATAAGTGAGCAATGCTGACGGCTCAGTGTGTACAGGGAACACAACAGGGTGCGCCCAGCTTTGAATCAGAGATGGCTTCCTGGATGAGAAGATGGTCCAGTTGGCACATAAAAGGGGAGGGAGTTCACCCAGGTGGTTAAGTTAAAAAAAAAAAAAAAAAAAACTCTTGAAGAATGAAAAATCATAATATTTGAAATTTTTGAATAGTATTTCCCAGACTTGAGATTGTTAACTCTGAGGAAGAGTTGGGAAGCATCAGTCCATAAGAAGCCACATGGCATATAAGTATGCAGCCTTCCAATCAGCTCAGTTCACCACCGTTCCCAAGAGGAAAGGGGCCCAACCTGGAAAGAAGGGACTTCAAGCTTCCCAGTGTCAGCAATATAGAACCATGTGCCCAGCACAAGGGTTGTCCACGGTACAGGCCCTCCATTCCCTCCACCTTTAGGCTTCTAGACAGGTCTTGGGTTCCAGGGACATCATCAAGAGAAAGACACCAGTATTGGCCACAACCACCTAAGATAGTCTTACTCCTTGCTGGGTGGCAAGGGTGGCATCTAGCCATGCCAGCTAATCGGATGAAGATAAAGATGTCTCCCTTCCGCTTTCAGTCCCTTCATTCAGTGATGTTGATGGTCAGTGGGACTTTGTCTGATTGAGATACTTCTGTTTCCCCAAGAGATGTTCAATAAGTATTGGGTGCTTAATACATACTTGGTGTAGGCTGTGAGCCAAAGCACCAGAGAAAAAAAGCTGTTCTGTAAGAAGACTTCCTAGGATGGCAAAAGGCCCTTGTAGGCAGATCATCCTGTATCCAGATCTGGGCTCTGCAATTGTGCCTTCCCCTAAGGCTTGGCTTAGCCTCTCTAAGTACCAGTTTTCTCTTCTGTAAGGTGGGGACAATGCTTGCTAATGGTTACTGTTTTGATTGCTGGAGAAATTAAATGGCTGGTTCACATAGGACTTTTGAGACAGCGAGAACTCGGCCTGTAGAACGGAGGCAGCTCAGCCCTGCCTGTTGCCCCGGTTCACTCCTGAGCATCCGTTCCTCTGGCATTAAGCCCCTGAGAACTAACAAGGTGCTCATTTTTTATCTTGAAGTCATCTGTCAGTTGCATCTATTTCCAGGCTATGTCTTAGGAGACAAGAGTAAGGAGGGAAAACAGATAACCACAGAAGCTCATTTGCCAGGTGTCAGAGCCTGCCATCGGGAAAACTCTCCTGCTCCATCTCCGGGGTGCCAGGAAACATCAGCCTGACCTTTGATTTACTGCCCAATATGGGTATCTTGTCTCTGGATCTCTGTCTACCAGTGCCCAGCCCACCCTTAGCTGCCCATCCCTCAGCAGCCTGGTGCTCTCTCCCTGAATCCTGCTCCTTAGCAGGTTGCCATGTGGCTGAGCTGTTCTGTGTCCTCTGAGCATCACTGCTACCATGGCCAGACTCCTAAAGGCAGTGGGTGTGGAACAAGGGAAGCAAAGCCACCAATCCTCTTCCATGGTTCATTTTTACCCAGGATGCAAAATGAGGCAAAGGCGAGCAAGCCATGTGCTCTGGCATCACTCGGTAGGTAACTCAGCAGCCTGATTCTAGTCCCTCCCAGCCTGCATCCAGGAATGTCTCTATTTAGATCTACAGGCACCCTCCTCCTTTTATTTGTGTCTGTCCTGCATCTTCTTTCACGTCCGTTCTACATCTAGTTGACCTTCCCTGGCCAGCTCCTGTGTCTGCTTTTCTGTCTCTTGCTTGAGGCAGCCTTACTTTCTCCAAGCCAGTTGGACTGAGGTGTGCACAGAAAGCAGACAGTAGAGGGTGTCTGTAGAGACAGTCAGTGGTGTCAAGGAAAATGAAATAACAAATGTATGGACAAGAAAACATGACATTCAGGTCCTCAAGAGACCAGGAATGAGCCAGATAGACCTAGCTGCAGAAATTAATAATGTGTGTGTGTGTGTGTGTGTGTGTGTGTGTGTGTATATACAGATGTGTGTATATAGTGTGTGTGTGTACTGTGTGTATGTACAGTGTGTATGCATATGTGTGTATTGTGTAAGGGTGAGTGTGTGTGTGTGTTACAACATTTCCAAATCAGCTTCAAAAATGTTTTCCTAGAAACTCTGTTACTCTTCAAGCCATCTTCCTTGATGTTCTCTTGGCCTCTGTCACCTGTGCTGGCAAAATTTCTCTCTTCCATCTGGTAAAGAGTTTAAAAACTTTAATGCATGTCAGCTTCAGGATTTTCAAGCTTCCTTTTTGGACATGGCTGTCAGCATCGGTTTTCTGCAGGGAGTGATTTAATCTTCATTTATTCATTAACCCTCCCCCAAACTTCATTAGTGAAGATTTATAAAGGTGCTGAATTAGAAAGGTCAGCTGTCCCTGGGCCTGGGACACGGTGTGCCTGTAGCTCTTCTCGTGAGCTTCATTCTCAGGATTCGTTTCTAAGGTTGGGTGATGAAGAGGGCAGCAGAAGTCAGCCTTGTGCTGGGTATGTATGATTTCTGACTTCGCCATCCCCAGGTTGCCTCTTAGGTACAACAGTCCCTCAAGGAAATTGCTGATGGAAGCAACTGAGAAATGGTTCCACTGAGGACTGTCAGGGTGGTATAAAGAGTATCCTGGACACAGTGCCTAGCATACAGCAAATGAGAGAAAGGGTAGATCTTATCAAATGTCTCCCACTGTCATGGACAAGCCATGGCAGAATCCCCTAGTCAGTAGGTCACTATCTTCAAGGGACTATATGCAGAAGTCTGTCTGGCAGCACCAAATAACACAAAACCCATGTATATATGTATAACCACCAGCGACACCTAAGTTCATGGAGGACTCAAAATGTCAACTTTCATCTTGGTGAGATGAAGCTTGTTTCCAAGACCTAGAAGATTCTGCAAAGGGTTAGGCTAATCTATGCTTTGGTCAGGTCTCTACTTCACCTCGCCCAGAAGTCACTCATCTTCATGTGCATTGCCTCAAGTCCCCATGTCTTTTTGCAGTCATAGTGGCTGACCATCTTGCTCATGGAGTTCTTCGGCAAGCCGTTCCGGAAGAGGAACAACAGCTTAAAAATACACACACACACACACACACACACACACACACACACACACACAGAGAGAGAGAGAGGGGGGGGAGCTTTAATCTTCTTTAAAGGCAACATACTGGCTTGCGACCTCCTCCCTTTCTTCTGCCTCCTGGACACCAGGCAGAACTCAGCCATCCCTGCCCACTCCTCGGGATGTCCACATTCTGCCAGCCTCCTCTCTAACATCAATGAACTTCTGTTCCTTCCCATTTAGGCTCTAAGTGACTAAAGGACCAGATAGTCCAGGGACCCCAACCTCTTACATTGCCAGCTGTACAGCCGGACTCAATCAGGATTTGAGAAAACAATTTTAATAAGAAGGCAGGTGGGCAAACCTATTCCATGTGCCAAGCTGAGAATATTGGGGTTTTAATATGATCACAAAGGATTATAAAAATTAATTTTATTTTATCTAATATTGTGCAACGTTGGGGCTTCTGGGATTCAGCATGCAAATTTATGCTCCCAGTGCAAATTGGAGCATGTCTAGATTAATGAAGAAACTGTAGGCACCCCACTTTCCCCAGAATCCTATTTACCTTACTGGATTACCTACTTGTTTGCCAAAGATGCACTCAGGGCAAAATTTCAAGAGAAGGAGGAACTCTGGAGCAACATTAGTCTAGAGAGGCTAACTAATGGATGGAGCCCTGGGTGTTGGTGGCAGATGAATCAGGGCCTTCTGTTAGTCAATGGAAGGAGGCCTGTGCTGCTCCTCCTGTGGTCCAGCAGTGAAGGAGAGGCCTGAGGGTATTTCTGTAATGCGATGCCTAGGCATTGTTAGTCATGCTTGACCTTTCTAGATCAGTCATACTACTGTATTGTTTTATTTCGTGACATAAGACCCTACCTAAAAGGCCATTTGATAAAGCTAGTTAGTTTTATATTTTGAAAGGAATTTGCTTCTAAATATTAATTTGGTGTGAGACTTTTATGGAGTCCATTATGATGACTGAGGGTCCTAGCCAGTGTACACCACAGATAAGAAGTGTTCCTCAGACTGTGTGCTCACAGGCCATTTGGTGACTTCTTTCCAGTTTTCCAGCATCCTCCTGCCACAGCCTCCAAACCACTGTGACGGTGGCATTATCTTGGCCTGCCTACTAGCAGCTTCCCTCCTTATAATTCAAGCTAAATCAATCCTGAAAGTTACAGAAAAAGAAAAATGGCCTCACATACACATGAAGCATATCCTCCAGAGTCTTCACTATGGCATCTACTATATTAATGGTGGAACCTTTGGTTCTGTTTCTGATGCTTTCCAGTTTCTTCTTACCTGTGGCCCTAGACTAACATCTAGTGGTCGGCCTCTTCGTGGAGAAATAGCCCTACACACAGCCTGTAAATATTCCCATCTTACATGTCTGTCAAGTAAATGGAATAGGTATCCCGCTATTCTGGCAATTCTCAGGAGAGCTGCTAAGGAACAAGTCCATTATAGAACACGTGTGGCCCTGGTCCTTTCCAGCCAGTTACTATGGCCTTTTCCTAGCCCTTATCCAGGGCTGTCACTTCCTGCCTCTTGCATCCTGAAGCTACAGCTTTAGCAAGTAAAATTACCTTAAACATAAGCAATGGCAGATAACCATTAGAGGAGAATCAGCCTTTACGCTGTAAAAATTGAGCTGGGAATTGTCACTTTTAAGAGCTAAGAGAGAGACATATGGACAGAATACCAGGCGAATTTTATTTGTCTCTCAACATTAAATCTAACCACACCAGGCCACACCAGGCATGCTCACATTACAGCCCACTCTGCTTTTTTCTTTGTGAGAAGTGTGCATAGGCTATAAACAGCCCACACTCAAAACATAATCGTTTCACAGTGCTCTGGTTTCCCCTGTGGTAAAAATGAGAGACCCAGCTGCAGGATCCCTTAGTTGGCCAGTTAATGACCAACCTGTATTCAGTGATGCATCTAGGGCGAATGGGTTGGTAGCTGGCATAACGAACCTCACTCATATGTGGGTTCTAAGCTCTTTCCTGTACTTTTCTTGGCTTTGAGTTAAACGAGAAGTTGCGAACATTTACTAGGATGTGGACGGAACCATCCAAAACACTGCGCTAAGTCAAAGAAGCCATTCACGTGTCGGATGGTTTGGCGAATAGGGCGTGCACAAAACAGACAGAAAGAAAATCCACCAGTGGGTTTCCTGGCGTTGAGAAGCTCGAGACACAGGGGATGGATGTGACTGCCCATGGACAAGACTTACTTTTGGGAAAGTTGTGAAGAAAGTATTCTAAAATTAATTGTGCTTTGTTTATTTTATTCATAATTACCATGAATGTATTCAGCACTTTGGGGGCATATACTCTTAAGTGGGTGAATTTGAGGACATAAGAATTTTATATTGATAAAAATGCTTGTAAATCTTAAGGAGGCTGCACTCCGTCTGGCTACTCAGTGGCCTTTCCAGGCACTCAGTGGCTTCTCCTTTGCTTGGTACCCTTTGCCTAGAAGACACATCCACACTGTGGATGGGCTACTATGTGAGGCCTCTATGAGATCTGATGTCCTGGATTTGTTTCTCCTTCCTTGTTCTCCTTTTCCTTTTCTGTCTCATCCTTTCTTCCTTTTTCCCTGCCAGTCACCACCCCGATGTGTACAAGGCATGGGTTTCCATGGCCCCAAGAAGCTGGGCGTGGTGGTGGTGGGAGATGATGATAATGGAAATTAAATAATAATGTCATTAATGTTGTTACTATCATAGCTACCTAGGACTTACTGCAACCCTCTCAACAACCCTCTTAGGGGAATAATCCACTGCATGTACAGAATTATAGACTACACTGAGACATAACCAGAAAATTCACATGACCAGCTTCCCCAGGGCAAGCCTTCTTGTTGGTCCTCAGTGCATATCCTCTGAGGCTCCATCGGTGAGAAGCACTGGGACGGGTTATATTATTTATTGAACCATTCAAGTAAAACAGTTTGCTGGAGTTCAAAACTGCAGTACCAAGGATGCCATCTGTTAGTTTGATATTTATGGCTGTTTATGGAATACGTCCTTGTGGTTGTTTTACTCATTGTGGCTTTCATTAAGGCGTTAAGCCTGTTTTAAAAGTCTGTTTGTCATTTTAAACTCCTCTGTTTAATCTTGGTCAGTCCAATCCTTCTTCAGGAGAAGCCGAGGGGGACAGCTCCTGATGGCTCTCTTTATGTCTGCATGACGAGGTGTGCTGAGTGTGTGCCATGAATGTGAGTGGGGTGGGTAAGTCAGTGTGGGTGTGTGCTGTGAGAGCATGTGGCTGCACGTCACCAGTGTATAGTGGGGAAATTTGTTTGTATACCAGCTTAAATACATGCGGTACGTTTGTGGGGGTATGTCAGGAGCTCTCACATATGGTAACCTTTCTTTAGAAACACAAGAATGCCTGAATTAAGACCTTACTATGCGCTTCCAACGCACAGAGACTGTTTCTGAACTACCTTACAGTACGTAGTGACACCTCCTTGACTCATGGAGGCTTGCAGGGGAGGGAGCTGGGCTGCTTGGCACTAGAGGGCCCACTGGGTTTCAGCACCACTCATAAAGGACCCAGAGTTCCTGACCAGCTCTACAGGGATAGACGCTTCCATCCCAGCGGGTCCTCATTTGCTGTAGCATTTAATGTACCTAGAGAGTCACCTTTATTTAACTGTGTAAACGTGTCCTGTTAGTTTGATGGTGCTCAGTAACCTAAATCGCACTGTCTCAGACCTCTACTAGCAGCGAAGGGAATACTTAGTGAAAGACACAGAGAACACTGTCTACTCCAGGCCTCTGCAGATAAAGTCTAGATCTCCTACCCTGCCTCAGTAAGTGCCATTCTCCACTCTCTGACTAGCACCCCAACCGATCACTGTCACTCCACACTGGCCACCCCCACTCTTCCCTGGTTAGTGCCACTCCACTCTAATGCCTACCACCACCTCTTCAATTAGCGTCACTCCGCTCTGACCATTGCCACACCTTCTCTGGTCTCTACTCAGTACATTTGCCCTTTTAAACTCTGGTTTAATTTTCACCTTGTAGCATGCATCTCTTTTCACATCTGTTATGTCCTCTCAATTAGTTAGCATGCTTCAGAAGAGAGAGCATATTTCTGCTTCCTTTGCTTTCAGCCGCCCCTTAACATCTTCAGAGGATCTGCCCCATGGGGCTCCTCTCAGTTCCCATAATCCTCAGGGTCATGTCAGCTGAAGGTGCAGATGCCCAGGCCCCGTGTTCAGAGCCGTATGATCAACCACACACCTCTCTCCCAAAGTGCCAGCTGCACCAGGTATCGAGCAAAACATGGGCACATTCACAGAGCTCCCTCCAGCAGCAGACTTCATTGGGGGACAATGTCTCTGAAGTCTAAGGGAGTTCTAGAGCCAGGTTACACAGAGTGCTACAAGAGCAATAAGAAATGGCCAGTCTTCTGGCATATTAACCTCACTGTAGCTGTGTGTTCTGTGGGCTGCGTTGAGTTTACGAGAGGCAGCATATGGGAAGGCAGCACCAGAGCTACAGCTTTTCATTCAGTTCTGATACCAGTTCTTGCTCCCTGTAGAGGAGCATGGGCAATGCGCGTCCCAGCAAGAGGCAGGGTCTCTGTCTGCTATTACAGATGTCAGTCATCACCACCACCACCTTCTCCAAAACTGAGAACCCAGCAGTCACTACATAGAAGTTCTGGCGCTCTAAGCCTCTCATGCCCAAGAACGAGTGCGTGGCCAGACCGAACCCGATTACACTTGGGTGGTTAAAAGTCCAGGTCTAATTAGAGTTCCAGGGAATCAACCCATTGTATTATTAATGATTCTTGGGCAATGTTCTGATTAAAACAGTAATTTTAATAAGCATAGCTCAATGCTAAGTGTTCACTGAGCTCTTAATTACATCAGTTATGACTCCAAAGTTATTTAAAATTCTGATTTTTTTTTCAACTAGAAATCCGCCAAATAAAATACTCAGGTGATTTGGTGATTATTTTCTTTAATTAATTTCCTAAGCAGTTGTGGTTTTGAGGAGGGTATCTTCTGTTTCCCTTGCATCTCTCCAGAGCTTCCTTTATTCCTTGTCATCATCTCAAGAGGGTTGAAAACATGGATTGCAGTTCAAGCAGTCATTGACAAAAGCCAGGAGAGCAGTGAAGAATACGAAGATCTTTGAGAAGTCACCATTACCAAGTGATACTTACAAATTCCAACCGGTGATCATATACTTTACCTGGCTGACTGAACATTGTCAGCACGCAGAAGGCACCTGACCCACATCAGCTCACCTCAGTCTTGCTTTCATTTGGCCAGGAGCAGGTGTTCTGTTGAAGACTGGCACTCATAGCTCCCAGAAGACGGAGACAAAAGACCCGAGAGGCCGCTCAGGATTAGTTCTGAACATCTCTCGAGTCACTTCAGTGGATAAAGGCTGTAAGCCATTAACTCCACTGAAGACCCTGTGGTCTGAGAAGGACCAGGTTTCAAAACCAAATGAGAATTGGCATCCAGAACTTTCTTCAATATAAAATCATTTTATTATGAAGTTAACAAGCAGCACCCAGAAGTAACAGCTATGTCCCCCTGATCCATGATGCAAGTCTGGAACTGTGCAGGGCTGTGCCTGTGGCGACTCACTTCCCATAGCTTCTGTGGCACAACAGTCATCGGCATTATCTTCCCACCAAGAATGCTGTGAGATGCATCTTAATGCAACTTTTTTTTTTTACTCCCACTGTCCCTTCAGAGGGTGTATCTTGAACGAGTCATACAGGATCTCTAATATAGCTGAACAGCAAGAGGCTCACTCTGGGGTAATAAAATACCCTTATCATTAGGTCTGATCTCAAGCACAGTGTCTGTTGAGGGTTAAGATGGCAGTTCCTAACCAGAATTTAACTGCATTGATGGGAGCTTAGGTTTGTTCTGTTTGCACCACCTTGAGCCTGGGCTTGGTGCATGCTCCCTGCTTTCCTGCCACCGTTCTTTCTCACATCTTACTTCTGAGAAGCTGGTCCCGACCCTTCCAGAGGTTAGCGAGGTACACAGCTGAGACTCCATGATTTTCCAGCTGGCCAGTGTCTCTGATCTTTTGTGCCTGGAAACTTGGTGACCTTGGGGTTAGCCACAGCATCTATAACTGCAGTTCCTACCAAGTGTGGTTGCTTTTCCTGCTGACAACACTTGGCTCTGATTTTCTAGAGGTTCCCTTAGTACCACCTTCAGGGACTCTTCTTAGACAATTTATAAAGTGCCAGGCTAGCTTTTCCTACTGTGGTGGCCTGTGTGGAGCCTTCCATGTGGGTGAGGAGAATCACAACTTTACAGACTCCTGTTGTCACTTGGCCCCCTGCCTACTAGACTCCTGTCGCCTTTGTCCCAACAGCCCAGGAGGACATGCCACTCAAACCTTCCAAGTAGTCCTACTGAAGTGTTCCCGGGCACGGAATTCCAAGGGTTTCCTCTAAGAGCTCATATAATGCCCTCCTTTTGTGTCTTCTGCCCTTTTGTGTTATTAGCCCAAGGGACCCTGGGAAAGGGATGGAATCAGAAAACTGGATCCTGAGCAACTGCAGAAATTCTGCCACCATTATTACCTTAATGGATGTTTCAATTTTAGCATCCAATAATATTTACAAATGTGGAAACAAGTTCAGAGAGGCACAGTGACTCACTTAGCACAGCTGAGCGAGTGGTAAGGCTGAGTGAGACTCTGCTGTGATAGTTGTGTCCCTTTCATGACAGCATAGGCTTCTGCTTCTGAAGACATTGCCACCTCATGGATCCTAGGAAAATTCCTGGAGACTTCAGCCAGACATTGTGGTCCTTAGCAGAAAGAATATACTCAAGAGGCTCAAAATAAAACCTGGATTGTTGGGCACATGTGACTCGCTTCTCAGCAGGTGTTCATGTACAGAATCCCAGCATGTGAAGAGCTGACGTGGACCATAGAGAATGCGTCAGGGGAAGAGAATGGAAGCAAAGCCCCATGCATGCAGATAATCCAGGGCTTGTGATGGGTTTATAGATGCGCCAAATCAAAACTGCATGTAATGCTGGGCATGATGGTTCTGCCTGTAATCCCAGCACTGGAAAGACTGAGGCAGGAAGGTTATCCACAAGTTCAAGACCAGACTGGGCGATGTAGAGAGATCCTGTTCTCTCATCGAAAGAAAAAAAAGAAGATGGAGGGAAGAAGGAAGGAATGGAAGAAGGAAGAAAGAAGATGATGAGACGGAAGATAAAAAGAGGAGGAAGAGAAGGAAGAAGGTCCTAGATGAGTCTACCTCAAATGTGCTCAGGACACCTGCATGAGCCTGCACTTGGGCAAACCCATCTCACACAGGGCCATCTTGTAACAATGTGTTGAATCGTTTACAGACACACAAATAGGTGCTTTGCAGATAGAATTAAGTTTTGGGGTGAGGGTTGTAGTATTTCTGTTTTGGGGGGGTTGGGGTTAGTTTTTTTGGTGTTTTGTTTTGTGTTTTTGAGACAGGGTTTCTATTTAAAACCACTGGTAACATAATCCACTGTGGAATACCAGTCATCCACACTCAGTCACATCTGAGAACTTCACTTAGCTGTCCTGTCAAACACTGTGAGCAGCTCTCTGTACAGCACTGGTGTAGCTAAGCTCAAAACTGGAAAGTTGAGCATGGTGTCTGTTGAGAGCCCCTGCTTCTGTACTGCTGTGAAGTCAGACCATCAGAAGTCAGGAGCCATGCCTCGCTAAAGACGAACAAGGAGGGTGGGTGGAGAGTACATTGGAGTCCTGGGAAGCTGGAGAACAATCTGCTTCCACTTATACTATATGGTAGGACCCTTTTCCTCCATTAAGACAGGCTAAGGGTTGGCCTTCCTGCCCAGATGGAAGGCTATCCTGTGACACAGGAACCCAGGAACCACACAGCTCTTTGAGGTGGGACAGTGTCCCAGTGGAAGGGCATCACAAGACACGGGAACCACAGAGCTCTGAGAGGAAGACTCCTCAGCAGAGGTGTTGCAGCTTCCAGGGGAGGGCATCTCCAGCTGAGCACAGGAACTTCAGCCCAGCTCCACTTCTTTGCTTCTTCCTTGGCTTCTTCCAATGAGAGAGTCACACCAGGCAGCAAATCTCGTAAAAGAGATTTGTTAGAAGGGTCCAGAGTGTAGAGGGACAAATCCCTGCTCCCTGGACAGGACAGCAGGGAATTGAACAAAGAGCAGGGCTTAAACGATTTCTTAGGCGTGGAGCTTTTCAGATCAGAGATTGCCAGAGTGAGGATCGGTGGGATTTCAAGTCATGAGCTTGGGGAGCGAAGGGATTGGTGAGTTTTTCTCTTCAGGGATTGGTGGCTTTTTTTCCCCCACTCTCTTTTTTTCCCTGCATTGGGCCCATGAGTTAGGATGGGAAAATCTTCCTAGCCACAAATGGCTTTGGCTGAGGAGCCATCACTGTACAGCCACTGTGCAGGCTGGAGAGGAGGTTCCTCCATGGTGGACAGCTCCTGTGGTAGCAGACCACATGCTGAGCCGGGAAAGAGGGTAGAGCCAGCATGGACCTCTCCTGTGACGGTTCCTCATGGCAGCAGGCTGAGGGGGAAAGGAGGTGTCACCACTGTGGACAGCTCCCGTGGCTGTGGCAGCAGCTAGCGGGGGCAGGAAGGAGGGGTGGCCACTTTGACAGCTCTTGCAGGATGCTACTCAGGGACTAAGAGACAGTCTTACCCTGAGTACCTCACTAGCCTCCTCTTAGACTCCTTCCTTTGAGATGTCTGACACCTTAGCCTCACCTCCTTATACCTAAGGCCATAGGCAATTTCTCTTTTAAAGGGGATCTGGGATCAAACTTAGCTGTATGGTCTACCATCCTTTCATACTTTCCTAGAACCATGACTAGAGGGCAGTGCCTGAGCCTAGGGCCTATCAGGTGGGAACCCAACGTAGATAAAGCTGAGCTTAATGTGATAAGGCTGGACTTGAACTCATGGCCAGGAGCCCTGCTGGAGCCAGTTCTAGACAAGGATCCATCATGCATTGCAAGGATGGGAATGGCCAGGTAAAGGGTGTCACTACCTTGCTGCTCCATTCCCCCTACTAACCCTTTCCCTTCCTTGGTTATGAGTTGATGCCGACACTTTAGGGAACTAGGACATTGCTAATCTCAGGCATCTGGCTCCAAGGTAGGCGATCTGTTTGAATTATTTCTTAGCTCCCTTTCTCTCAGTCCTCCTCATCCCCTGCTTCCTGTCCCACCTGCTTTCCCTAACTGAATAAATCCACTGTTGTCATGGAGACAAGACAGCACCAGCATTACTGATTCTCTGTGGATCCCTCCAGAATTCTAAACTAGAAAGGGCCCTGTGTCTGCCTCCCTCGTGTTTTTCAGCCCAGGAGTCCTGCTGGAACACGGTGTGGTACTGAAGATCCTGGGTGTTTGCCCTTTGCCTTTCTGCCCAATCGGTTTTACTCTAGCTGTTTTACATTCACCCGTAGGAGGCTAGACTTGATTTGGCACTTCAGCCACGGATCCTAGACGCTAGTGCAATGATGGGATTGTGTCTGGACTCTGATTGGAGGGGATGCGCTGTGGTCCAGGTGTTGCATTCTTCCCTTAGGGTAGATGAGCAGTCCCAGCCCAGAGAGGCCATGTGGGATGCTTAGGGACACCCACATACTCCCAGGCACATGCTGCCACCTTCAAGAGGATGGCTATTGGAGAAAAGGTGGAGTGGTTCGCACGCGAGGCCAGTTGTGAAGAGGTGTCATTCAGCCTTAAAGTAGAACTGATAATACTATTGTTTCCGTTGTGTGAAAGGGAAACTAAGGCTCAAAGAGGTCTAGGCTTAGTGTGCTATAGCTAGTGATAGCAGGACCTGAACTTCAAATGAGGACTGTGTTCTAACTACTTAGCCGCCATGTATGACGTCCATTGCCCTAGAGGGAGTTCCAAGAGAGGCCAAGGTCTTCCTGGCTGCAATACCAGAGTAGGGCTCAAGGGACCTCTGCTCACTAGAAGGCTGAGTTGCACTGTTTATGACCAGAGTCTTTGGTCCCTGTTCATTCCATCTTGACTTCTGTAGGACCTCTGATGAAATTTATGAAACAGTGAGAAACGTCCCTGAAAAATCCCAACCAACTTGGTGCTTCCCTCAGAGTGATAGATAGCTTTAATTACTCTGTCTGTATTACTCAGCCACTACCCTCTCACCCAAGTCATTAAAAATAGATTTTCTCTTTGAACTGCACTCTACACTCAGATCTGCAGATAGTCAGGAGTCTTAGAACAGGGCCTCAGGTCAGCTCTGGGTCAGGAGGCTGTGTATTTCTATAGCTGTGGCCACAGGCTTGATCTCCTCTTCTGGGTTGCTGGAGTTTGTACCTTCTTTTTTACTTAGTGGCGGTGCACACAGACTTGCATAACTTAGAGGGCAGGCAGGTCCTTGACATTTGCTTTGTGGCGTTTTAAGGATAAAGATCTAGTCATGAAGATAAACAATAATGATTTCTTTACATTCCTTGATGTTGATTGCTGGAAGAATGGGCCGCTAGGAGCTCCGCATGCTGGGGAGTTCCCAAGATCATCTGGTCTAGTAGTATTAACTCGCTTTGGTGTGGTCTTCCCAACGACCTAGAGCCATATTTCTAACTGTGGGCCAGGCAGGGATAAAAGTCATTCTTCTGAAAGACAGATGTTCCTCAGGAGACCCACATGGGTGGGGCCTGCTCATGGGTTCTTCCATTACGGTTCTGCTCATGATCAGCTCAGAAAACACCTCAGCCTCAAACCTCCCTCCATTATGTGTCTCTCTCTTTACAGTCTTACCTCATTTTGTGCTGTCTGGCTTCTGATTCACCAACAGAAACATTGCTAAGGAGGAGGAAAGCAAAACAGCAGAGAGGCATGTGGGAAGGGTGTGCTGGCGGTCAGGCCTGGAGCAGTGTGGCGGTCAGGCCTGAAGCAGTGTGGCGGTCAGGCCTGGAGCAGTCT
>OU015747.1:144900839-144930119 GCA_907169655.1 Acomys percivali
GCGGTCAGGCCTGAAGCAGTGTGGCGGTCAGGCCTGGAGCAGTCTGGCGGTCAGGCCTGGAGCAGTCTGGCAGTCAGGCCTGGAGCAGTCTGGCAGTCAGGCCTGGAGTAGTCTGGCGGTCAGGCCTGGAGCAGTCTGGTGGTCAGGCTGGAGCAGTCTGGCAGGAGAAGCTTTCCTTTAGTTCATGTTTTTTCCTGCTGTCTTTATGTGGGAGGCAGACAGATCTGGACTCTATTTCTTCCACCTACAAGACATGTTACCCTGACAGGTTACTTAATCGGAGACTGTGTTTTCTAATGGGAAAACAAGACTAAAAGCATATCTGTGTAAGGTGAGCATAGGAGATAAACGAGATGATAGGTGCCAAGTGCCAGGCATGCATTAGCTACTAGGTCAGTATCAGCTACTGGTATGTTGTTCTTGTTGCTTTATTTCATTCCACATCCTGTGTTGACTCCTAAGCTCAGAGCAAGGTGATGTCATCCACCTGTCAGCCACCTGTGGAGTTCCTGGGCTCATCTTCCCTGAAGGAAGGAACAAGATCCAAGGAAGGGGCGTGACCTCATTGGTACCTCCATGTCTTTACCCTGTGCAGGAAAAGAGAGACATGTGGGTATTTTGGGATGGAGACAAAGAGGGCTGTAGTACAAGGTGGGTCTGTAGCTGTGACTTACGTGGCTATCCCATGCATACCTGAGAGGCTATATAGGCTATAGGCTGGGCTTTCCTGACCACCAGCATCTTGTGCTCTCTATGAGGACATTGACCATCATCAGGTGTAGAAGCAGGACAGACCCATAGCTTCTAGGGAGAATCCTCACTGGGCTCTCTGTAGTGTTTGCAACAGATTGCAGCAGTGCCAGCAAGACTTCAGGCTTCGGGGAGAGAGACGCCCATCACCTGTCCCATCAGCCAGCACTATTGGGTGCCTCTTGCTTCCAGCCTCCTGGACCTACTATGCTCCTGCTTCAGATCTGGCCCATCCTTTCTCTTCTGGAATTGACGTTTCCTGTGCCCCGTCAGGAACCTATGCAGCTTGTTCCAGGGGTAGAAAAGGCTACTCAGTGTGAGACCCAGTGAAGACAGCTCCTTGGAGCCTTAATTTTCTGTTGGCTCCAGTGTGGATCATAGTATATGACAAAACCCAATGGCCTGCTCTGTTGGGAATTGTGCAGATCAAATGAAACCATTCTGTGATGAACTTAACCCCTTGTCTACATAGCACCCAGGGAATGGTTCTCTGCCGTGTCATTCCCTTGCCTACCAATGACTGTCAGATCATTTTTCAAAATCGAAGCTGGAATGGGGAAAAGAGGAGAAAATTAGACTCAGCTGGAATCCTACAGACTTGGGGTAAAACAATCTGTAGGAAGAGACGGCTCCAAAAAGGCACAAAGGAGGGAAAGAGTGAGGGAGCCGGTTCCCTCAGTTTCAGCTGCTGTGTGCTTTGCCCCTGGCCCTCGGGATCTGAGCTTTGTTGACTAGGCCAACTGCACGCTCTAGCCAGGCTGTCTGTGACGCCTCCCACCCTGTCACCTGGCTCTTAGCCACGGGCAAGGCCTGTGTTTCTTTCATTGTGTCAGGAGCAGGGCACACATGTAGGGACAGGTGTCCCATCTGGCAGGGGGCAAGCAAATTCCAGAGAAGCAGAGGATTAGATGCTTACTGTCTGGAGAACAGCTTTCCCTTATCCCTTCCCTCCTACTCTGCCTCGCATTTACATGGCCTCAAAGGAATTCTGTGAGACTCTGATACTGCACTCCAGCTGCTACCCCTGCAGCAAGTGGTGAGCAATGCTCTGGCCTCTGAGCCACTGGTACACCTTGATTTTACGTCCACTATAGCATTTGCTCCACTGAAATGAGTCTTGGTACCCACTGAACTGTGGGTTCTAACAGAGCAGAGAAATTAGTATGACCGAAGGCTCACTGACCACCTCAGAGACCCTGGGACTCTGGCGTGATCTATATCATAGAGGATTTCTACTTTGAAGTCAGATGTTTATCTGAAAGGTCCCTCCAGGTATCAAAACCGTTTTTGCTCCTTCCAGGTCTTCATACAGGGTAAAAGATGAACACTAGTGCTCTGTCCTTTCGGACAGTTGACTTTCAGGTCTTGCTGCACTCCTTCTGAGATTTATTTCATCTGGAGATGTATGCATTTCTCTGTGGACAGGAACTGTCCCGGGGCCTCTGCCCAGGGTGAGGGTGACAGTTCTATCAGGATCACAGGATCACCCTGCCTCAGCAATGGCCTTCAAGAACTTCAGGAACAAGGAAGTTCTATTAGCTTCCCCAAGAGACTTGTCCCCACAGCCAGTCATAATGTTAGAGTGTCCCTGATGGACTGCCTGGTGTACTGAGTGGAGAGAGTTGGGTGAAGGGACCCCACGTATACCCCACTGAGCCCTACTAAATAAAGTCCTAGAAAACACCAAGGATGCAGGGCCCCATGGGCCACAGGAGGCAAGAACATAGCATGAGTCATCTTTAATTAAGAGTATTTCTTAAGTAAATGACTTAATAGGACAGTTATATTCATTAGAAGTGTAATTATAAGACATAAGCTCAAACAGGAAAGAATGTGGAGTGTGCGGGTGGAACCCAGTCAGAGGTTGAGCGTGGATGCCTGGAAGCATCGGGCAGGCAGGGGCAGGAGATGGTGCCCTCCCATGCAACTCATCTCAGAGCTCCCAAGCCAACCCAGGAATCTCAGAGCCCGGAACCCACTAGAGGGACTTTTAGATGAAATAATGAGCAAACACTGATTAAAGAACCAAGGAGTGTCCCATTAGACTCTGAACCAGCCCTGGAAAAGCCCTGCCCCTAGCATATCATGGCCGCTCTGGGAGGAAATGCCCATTCTCCAAAGGCCTGAGGCTTGGTGCACAGGGTTCCAGCAAGTGCAAGGCTGCCACCTGGTGCTCCACACAGGGCTGCCCCAAACCTGTTCCCAGCTTTGAACATAGTTATTTGAAGATTCCAGAGACTGAAACTTAAAAGAACCTAATTCCTCCAACTAGGTATGGTGGTGGCACACAGGGGCAGGAGGAAGGGGGCTTCAGAGCCTGCCTAAGTACCTAGCAAGACTTCGTCTAGAGAGAGAGAGAGAGAGAGAGAGAGAGAGAGAGAGAGAGAGAGAGAGAGAGAGAGAGAGAGAGAGAGAGAAGAAAGAAAGAAAGAAAAGAATGTGAGAAGAAAGGGTGGATGAGGGGCAGGGGAGGAGACAGTGAGGGACTCAGGAGAGAAGGGAGGAGAAGCTGAGCTAGTGATAGTGATTAGAAAGTAAATAAATAACTTAATAAAAATTTTCGAAGAAACCATTTTATAGAGCATCGTGGAACTCTTTAGGTATTCATCCCTTCATGGTCTTTAAAATGGCAACAGCGTTGTAAGATACACATGCCTGAAAATGCAGCCTAATGAAGCATGTCAGAATCAACATCATCATCTAAAAGATGAAATAAAATAAAACTTAAAATCTAATGGGGGAAGTCCATTTCTCCCTGAGTTTGAAGAGGTGGCCAGAGTTATTTTGTTTGCATCCAGGCTCTTAAAACATTACTTCCCGCCATAGCCCAAGAGAAGTCTGGTTCTGCTTTTTTCTGACGCCAAGACCTGCTATTTAAAGATGTCTTAAGAAGCTTAAGTCAGCTATATCAGACCCTCCAAAACTTCAGTACACCCGCAAACCAACTGGAGAATTAGCAGTCCCACTGAATGGACTCATAGCCACCTACTTATGAAAGATACTCTTTTTGACCTGTGTAAAATGTGCTGAAGATTTCAGAGCCTTTCTACACTCTAGCTCTCTTGGCCTTCCCCAGCCTTCCCAATGGGAACATAAGCCCACATTTCTAACTCATACCCTTGCTACCCTGACCTCATACTGGTTCCTAAAAGGGATCTGCTTTCCTGGGATGTGGGACTATCCTCCTGGAGTATGTTAAAGACATTTATCGTGAAGGGCCCAGGCCAAACTCACACAAAAGCCTCCCAGTAGCACAGGCAGACAGAAACCAAATGCAGGCCACAGACAGAAGCTGCAGGCTTGGCACTTTCCTAGTAGCTACATTTCACACAGTGAAAGATCTGATTTAGCCTAATATATGCAAAACATTAACTTTTGAAGACATCAACATCAAATTCCTAGTGTGATGTTTGCTTTCTTTTCTTTACTGAATCTTCAGGATCCGTGCACACTGGCTATTTATGGCACACCTCAGTTTGGACTAACACTCTCAAATATTCAACAGCCACACGGGGCTAGTAATGATCATATCAGGCAGCGAAGACACCAAAGTCTGTCTCCTCTCAGAACTCCTTCTGCGTTTTTTCATGTTACCCCTAGAACACAGCACTATTGGTCTCGTGACACTTCACGTACAACCTGGAGTGATAGCTGTGTTTTTTAATGCTGTTTGGTTGGTTTGTTTGTTTGTTTGTTTGTTTGTTTTTATAATTCTGATGTGTACTACTAGCATATATGGAGCACCAGGTCAAGAGTCATTAGCTAATGGATGAAATTAAATTACGTGATGGCATACACAGGGAAGGTCCACGAGAGCATCTTACTGTAAGGGTCTCCTCCCTCCCAGTCACTGTGACAGCTGTTCCTCTGATTTGTGCCCAGCTAGTAGATCATAAAGAATACTGCAAGTTCTCAAGCCCGCCCTCCTTCTAAGTTTCCTGTTTCACTCTACTCTGCCTTTTATTTTAAAAAAAAAAAAAAAAAAAAAAAAGTCCAACCAGGAGGGCCCAGGAAACAGGAAAAATAGTTGTGCTGTTGGTCTCGTGTTTGGAGAAGAACAGGGTCTCAGTATCTCCACGGCACTTGGCGTGAAAGTGGGCTTTGTTGGTGGAGACACTGCTTTCATTCAGGGCCCAGTCCCAGCTGCTGAGAGCCGGGCTGTGTTTTGACAGACGGGCCGAATGCAATGCAGACAGTTGTTTTAATTTCCAGCCAGATGCAGACATCACTCACAAGGAGCCCGAAACCCAAGAGAGGGAATGGGCACTGGACTCCTTGCTCTCAGGCCCTGCAGACTAGACTAGAGGGGTCCTAGATACCCTGAGACACTGAGAATCATCAGGCCTGGGCTTGGCACCTATTTCTCCAGGAGGCATCTGTCAAAAAAGTGCTTCTTGCAGGTGCTGCTGTCTGTGAGCAGGTTTCATGGATTGTTCTTTGGTGGTGATAGCTGGATGCCGTCTTTCAACTGTCAAATGTGCAACCCTTGGGCTGGATAGCTCAGTAGGCAAAGCTTTTACTGCACAGCATGAGGATATGAGATTATATCCCTATAGTCCACGTAAATCCAGGCTTGGTAGCATGGTTTAGAACCTCAGTGCTCCTACAGTAAGATAGTGGGTGGCCCCAGGAGGATCCCTGGAAACTCACAGGCCAGCTATCTTGTATATATCAGTGAACAAGAGACTCTGTGGCAACCAAGGTAGGAAAATTAGACACCTGTGTCTTCTTACCACATGTGCACTATGGCAAATGCACACCTGCATTCACACACACACTTTCTCTCTCTCCGTCTCTGTCTCTGTCTCTCTGTCTCTGTCTCTCTGTCTCTGTCTCTCTCTGTCTCTCTCTCTGTCTCTCTCTCTGTCTCTCTCTCTCTCTCACACACGAGAGAGAGAGAGAGAGAGAGAGAGAGAGAGAGAGGGAGGGTGGGTGTGTTTTAAAGAAATGGTCTCAAGGAGATGTGAATAAACAGTGAGAGAGAAAATTCTTGGATATTGACATTATATGAGACCATACAGTCACCTTCCAGGCATAAAGTCCCTTTCATAGCCTCCCAGAGGAATATCACCCTGCCTGCCATTCGTCCCCATTATGGGTATACTTTGGACAGAGTGACTGTTGCAGATCAGACAGTCCTGCATTTATGTGAAGCTTTCTCATCTGATACTGTGAGCATGTTTTGGTAGTCCACAATATCATTGGCCTCTTTCCATGTTACATCACCCTATCATGGTCCTTATACGGGACTGATCCAAATCAGCTCAGACACTCAGATATATTATGGTTGAGATTTTTAAACCAGTGACTCCATAACCTACACCTAAGGCTTTTTAAACCACTTTTTAAACAACATCTCCAGATGTTATGCTTACATTCCCTCCATCTTACTTCCTTATCAAAGAGAGGTTTGGTTTTTCAGGCTCACCATGTCACTCAGTTGTATTAAGTGCTATGGTGTGCTAGGAGTTAGTGGGCCCATAACGGGAAAAGAAAAGTACACTGTCCCTCCCTGCCTACAAGTTCAAGTTCGAATGAACTTGCCAATGACCACTTCTGCCCAAGATAACCCTCGGCTGAGAGAGTCCTTTGCGCCTCTTCACCTGATGACTCCTCTCATCATCATCTTCTTTTTTCTTCTCTTCTTTTTCCCCCTTCCTTCTTCTCCATCTATTCCCATTATTTTTATAAGACTGAGTCTTATTTTGTACTCCAGGCTGGCCTGGAATTCACTGTGTAGCTCAGGCTAGGTAACCCTGAATAATACTCCTACCTTGGCTCCCAGGCAATGTTCAAGTGCTAGAATTCCAGACATAGGCTAAGACGCTGAATTCTTGTGCTTGAAGACTTGCCCTTCACCTCTGTCTCCACCTCCCTGACAGATTAGCCTGGTTACCCTGCTCCTGAGCTCCCTAGGCACTTACTGCTCACACCAATCCTAGGCCCCAACACTGAGCAACAGACAGAGTTAAATCTCAGTCGGGGACTGCCAACTCCCTTGAACTGTTGGACTTTGCTCTGGCTGAATCTATGCCATTTGCTATGGGCTGTCTCTCGCTGAACATCAAGGCTACTACAACTCACATTCAGTAAGCTCTCCCTGAGTTTACCGTCTTAGGATCCATTCTAATCTTCTGGGAAATATTTTGTGAACATGCTCCCCTCACACCTTTGTCCCCCTGCTGCCGGCCGGACATTCTGTCATCGGACCACAGGTCATGTTTTCTCTGGGCTCATACTTCTAGTAGGTGACGGTCCTCTATGGCCTAGCAAATGAGCTTGTATTTCCCACCCCAGCATGAAGTTTTGCAACTCAGAAGCTTCTCTCCTAGCCAACAACAAACACCTAAGATATGTCAAATGGAAAACTCCAGTCCTTTTGCCTTTATTGTCTCATGTGCTGGGCAAGTACAGGAGAGTGGCGTCCACACACATGCAGCTCAGGCCCTTGTGAAGCCCCTTAGCCCCTTCAGAAAACCAGAAGGGGGTCTCAAAAGCTGGGATCTGGGGAGGGAGGAGCCTGCAGGGACTTGGTCTGCCAGTTCCCACTAGAGCAGAATCAAACAGGCAGCCCTTCCCTGTGGAGGTTCCGATTTTGCCAGACTTTCCAAAGAATGGGAGATTTACTGGGGAAACTGAATGCAGACATCAGAGAATGAGCTAATTGGATCCAGGTGGTACACTTGGTTGGCTATAAAGTGCAGTGCCATGCTATGAATATTATTTGATGGGAAAAGCCCCCCCCCTCCGTGTGTGCTGTGCAGGAAGGATGTCTCAGACTGAGCCCAGCTGAATGCTCTTCAGAGATGAGTTTGTGCCACTCAATAGCCTTTCAGCAGAGTTAACCATTTTCAACACTTGCCAGGAACTTGCCAGGCTCTTGAAAAGCACTGGTGGAAAGAAGCAATAGGCTGGAGGATTCTCTTTCTACCCTGGGTAAAAATCAAGAGTCCTGAGCTAACCATTCAGATAATCTCTACTTAGGACCAGCCTCTTCAGACTCAGCCCACAGCGAGATGGGAACACCTTAGGGGATAAAGGTGAAACACACCTTCCGGTTGTCAAACGTGACCTTCCCATGCCACTTTTCCTCTCTCTGACAGGTCATCAGGGTCCCTGTTGAATCATGCGAACAGTACACAACTTGTGGAGAGTGTCTGAGCTCAGGAGATCCTCACTGTGGCTGGTGTGCCCTGCACAACATGTAAGTTTGTGGTGTTCCAGAGGTGGTCCTAGCATGCAGAAGGCTGGGAGCTTCCTACTGTGATGGACTGGACAGTAAAAGGATTTCCCTCTATTGAACAATAGCGATTGTAAATAAGGCACGGTGTGGAAGGCAAGAAGAAGACACACAGTTTGCTTCCTGCATGCAGCTATTTGCTCATATTCGCAACCACTTTGAAACCAAACTGTATGATTATATTCTCATGTCATTGTTAAAAGTCACAGTATAGCCACAGAATCCCCAAAATTTTCAAAAGCCTCTTGTTGTAGCTGGATAGAAAGCCAAGCTAAAGGATACAGACCAGATGGCAGAGTGCCGGGACGTGGAATTCACACTCCAGCTAGCTGCTGTGTGACCCTAGGCAGGCTCCCTGACTACTCTGCACCTCAAGTTCTCCTTCACTAAACAGGGAAAGCACCTCTTTCACAGGTGAATTGTGAAGCCTAAATGAAATAATAAGTGCTTTGGGAATAGAGAAGGGGCAACACAAATCAAAATAATTATTAAGGACTCTGTACCCTTGGGAGGACCCTTCTGGCCTCTTTATTTCATGACTCCAAGAAGTCTGCAATGCATCCAACTGGTCTCATGTCCCCATTCAGACACATCCCTGCCATTGAACAACAGCTCAATAGAAATGCAAAATCACACTTAAACTTCCTAATTTGAAGAGCCCCAGAGGAAGAGAAAAGGGTGAAAGCCCTGAAGCAGGAGCCTGGCTGGGGATTCTGTTGCCCAATAGTGTTGGAAACTCTGTGGCATCATGCCAGCTAGCAAGGCGTCTCTATGAGATGTGCTGGGTTTGGGGCGGGGGGCGGAGGCAGAGGGCCGGAGTTCAGGGTCCTGCACAATAGCTCTTGGCTTCCAGCCTCTGCAGCAGGTGTTGGGAGGGCTCTGGTAGGAGGGAGGGAGGCTTCACAGATGCAAAATCTGGACTGGATTTAAACCCACTGACAGAGGACTGACACCCTGCTTGGGGTTCGGAGGTACAAGACTTCTCAAAAAGTTTTACAAAAGCGACCTCAACAAAACCTGGACAGGAAGTTTCTGTGTAAGTCAGACAGAGGTGAGGGTCATGATACCAGAGCCAATAGCTCTGCTTCAGGAATGGAAAAGCCAGTAAATTTGTTGGCTTCCAATGAGTCTGACCCAACAATCTGCAGGCTCTTTCTCTGAGGAAGTTGACAGTTCACTCACAGTTATGTGGGAAGGTCCCAGGCTTTAAGCCCTCTCACCCTGCAGTAGTCATGTCTTCCTGCTGCCTTCTCTATCCTGCCCCTTCATCCCTCCCTGCCTCTCTCTCCAGGCGTCAGGGATACGCAGGAAGAGCGTAGTAGAATTACAGGCCAGAGTTATTATTTATTCACAGCAAGAGCACTGCTTCTCCCAGCTTATACCAGCACCTATGGATGGATCAGTAGTGGTGCCATCTCTCAGCTACCCTAGAATACTCAGCTTCCTCCTGGCTCAGGTCAGCTGTACCTTCTAGAATGATGGAGCCCCATCAGGAAAGCCCAGGTTGTCTCTGCCCACTGAGCTCCTCACTTGTCTTCAGAGAATCTTCCCCACCTACCTGGGCACAAGACCTTCTAGCCGGTCCATCTGCCAAGCTTTCCTGGGGACAGAGATGCGCCTATTATAGTTAGGTCTCTCCCTGCCCGGCATTCTCAGCTTCAGCGGACCCTCCTGCGCTATCCTCTCACCTACTCCCCCATGCTGCCAAGCTAGCAGGAGACAGTGAGGACCCAGCAACTTCATCCCCAGGACTGAAAGCCAGCCTCTTCTCAAAAAGTGGAGGGTTGAAGCAGAGGCCTGATAACTGAGAGCCTCTGGGCCCCGGGGGAGTGAACCCCACCTGCCTCTTCTGTACTATTTGCCACTGCAAATGTGTTATTGTCTCCCAGACTTCTTCTCTCTGTTAGGGTTGTTGCCATAAATAGTATGATTTTTTTTAAAAGCCATTTCAGTGAGTCAATGAGATAAAGGCTCCAGTCAAGAGCTCACTTTAAAGCTATCAGAAGAACTGACTTGAACTTCCATAATTCTTTCCTTTGACAGCACTCATATTTGAATCCATTATGTATTGGGAAAGGAGGAGGGGAGGAGCTTGGGGAGCCAGAGCAGGGATTATTGCTTGGCTGTGGAATAGAGTAGTGTTGGGTCCTGTGCCTGGTGTTTGGAGTTGCCCTGGCCCTGAGCCTGCCCCATAAGACACAGCAAGTAACATCTCCAAGCTCCTGAGTTCAGACAATGCCTCACTCACCTGCCACTGTAGAATGAGGCGCTTGGAGCCAGAGAAGCTGTCAGGAGAAATGGCCACGTGAGCTTTCTGAAAGAGTCATCCCTGGACATGTGCTTCATCTGTCCCTTTGACTTAAGGCACAAACATTTATTTAAAATATACTTTGTGACACACAGAACATCTCATTGAATAAAACATGGTCTCTTCCTTTAAGGAGCCATTAATCCAGCCAAAGATCACGTGCATCCTGTCTCCTCACTAAGTCTGTCTCCTACTTGCTAACACCTTTGGGGGTGGGGGTGGGAGAAATGATAATGCTATTATTCATTGTTATTAATTTCAATATCACAAAGGCTAGCACAATAATACATCCACTAGATGCCAGGCTGCATTCTGCGTACTAACTCACTTTACCCTTAGAGTAGCCTTACGAGTAGGTTATCATCATCATCTTTGAAGAAACAGAGACGAGGAAGTTGAAGCAGCTTGCCCGGTGGGACCCAGCTAGCAGGTACCAGGCCTCGTATTAGAACCTAACACTTCAGTTGCAGGGTTCATGGTCACAGCCCTGCTTCTCAAGTACCCCAAACTTCTTATTTACTTGAGCACCCCCACAGTGCTAGCATGGCATCCTTTATACCTAACTAACATCTTAGTTGAGAATGCATACCCCAGTGGACACCTGAGAGTACAGTGGAAGTTGATACAGGGCAGCAGGGTACTGTGTTGGAGCTGCGAACCTCTCTTACCCAAGGACAGTGGCACCATGACCTGTTATGAATCTGTGTTTATGTAGGTGCTCCCGAAGGGACAAATGCCAACGGGCCTGGGAAGCCAACCGGTTCGCTGCCAGTATCAGCCAGTGCATGAGCCTTGAGGTGCATCCCAGCAGCATCTCGGTGTCAGAGCACAGCAGGCTGGTAAGTACACACAGGGACACAGTGCTTCAGTACCCGCACGCGGATTTTTTTTTTTTTTTTTTTACATTTAAATTTATTTTTAAATTGTATTCACTTTACATCCCAATTGTAGCCTCCTCCTGGTCCCACCCTCACTCCCCTCTTCTTCCCTGTGCCCCTCCCATAGTCCTCAGGGAAGGGGAGCCCTCCTCCCTTACTAACTGATCCCAGCCTACCAAGTCTCATCAGGACTACCTGCATCCTCTTCCTCTGTGGCCTGGTAAAGCACCTTGCCAGAGGGAAGTGGTCAAAGAGCAGCTAAGAGTCAACGACAGGGACAGCCCCTACTCTCCTCACTAGGGGACCCCTATGGAGACTTTGCTGCCTATAGGCTACATCTGAGCAAGGAGCCTACGTACAGTCCATACTTGGTCCTTGGTTGGTGCATCAGTCTAGACCCCATGGGGTCAGATTTTTTGGTTCCATTGGTCTTCTTATGGAGATTTTGTTCCCTCCAGGTCCTTCTATTCCCCCCACTCTTCCGTAAGACTCCCTGCCTTCTGCCCAAAGTTTGGCAGTGAGACACAGATTCTGCTTTGATTCCCTGCTGGGTGGAGTCTTTCAGAGGACAACTATGGGAGGCTCCTGTCCTGCTCCCTCTCTTCAACAGCTTCCAGTGTCTGTTCTATCTGCCCTTCTGAGTGAGCACTAAGCATCCTCCCCAGGGTCCTCCTTGTTACTTAGCTTCTTTAGGTCTGTGGATCGTAATATGGTTATCTTATCTCTTATGGCTAATATCTGCTTATAAGTGAGTACATACCATGTGTATCCTTCTGGGTCTAGGTTACTTCACTCAGGATGATCTTTTCCAGCTCCATCCATTACACATATTGATCAGAATTTCAGTATTCAAAAAAACCAAAACAAAACAAAAAAACCTTTGGTACTTCTTGTTGTAAAGGGTACAGTTACTACACACTGCAAATTCATTATCTACAGATCTATTTTTGTACATCTGAGTTTAGCAACAAAAAAAATTTTATAGCACATTCTTAGGACATAGTATGATTTCAATCTTCTGTTTGCTAATTATTCAAGAAAGCCTTAGCTTGCCATTGTGTTTGGTGGAAGCAGGAGAGAGATTAAAAAAAGACTTGAGACTCATTCAAAGTGAATGCGTAAAGAGAATATTAAACATAATAAAATAGCCCTCAGCCACCTGTCAAGGCACAACCCAAAATATTATATGTCCTTAGGCTCTGACTATAATTCCATTATGAAGGCTTTATGACCACTTGTGAATGTTAATTACGTAAGGAACCCTTCAGTAGTCTCAGTTCATTCACACCAACAAGAGGTTTTGACTACAGTGATGCTGTTGAAGCAGTCAGGGAGGTTGTGCCTATAGTGAGAACTGGGGTCATGCCGGGAGGAGCTCACGCTAAGGCCTGTGATAGAGTCCCAAGTTCATGACTCACCTGCGGATCCCTGTGTGCTTTGCAACTAATTTCCACGTCACATAGAACAGGGCCTGAGATGAGTACTGGTCCAAATACTCTTACTTCCTTGAATACCAAGTGCTTTCTGATGCTGGACAAAGATTGAAGAACTAACAATAATAATTGTTATGAAGACTGTTGACCTCCTCGTACGCCACACAGCCATTTGTTATTCTAATTACTCAGCGTCAAAGATAGAGGATCACTAGACCAGTCCTCCTTTTATAGATGAGATCAAGAAGGTCCCTAAGCAATAAGTCCTTGCAGGAAGCCTTACCTGGGGCCTGGTTCTCTTGAGCTCTTGCTTCTTCCACAGCTCAGCCTGGTTGTCAGCGATGCCCCCAACCTCTCTGAGGGTATCGCGTGTGCCTTTGGGAACCTGACTGAGGTGGAGGGCCAGGTGTCCGGGAGCCAAGTCATCTGCATCTCACCTGGACCCAAGGATGTCCCCGTCATCCCTCTGGATCAAGGTAAGGGACTGTGTGCCACAAGAGCCATGGACGCTGGGGCCATGGTAAGCGTAGAAGTCACAAATACAGGCATGAAGCTACCAGGCCTGTCTTCACATTCCAGATGCTAAAATTGGCCTATGAAACTTGTTTGAGTTTGGAAGCACACTGCTTTGCCTAAAGTGAGATTTTTGAGGAGGAAAATGTTCGTTCCTTCTGGGCTGAGAATGTATCATGTACGCTGTGCCCACTTTCCACCCCTTCTAGGCATAGGTGGGATCTGGGCGACAGATTGCGCTGAGCTCTCCGCACAGAACTTGGCTTAATGGGTTCCGCGCTAATATTCTGAAATTCTGTCAGTAATTGAGCATGCCTAACCAAGTCAAGGGACTCATGGAATCTGTTACTGAGGAACTGTCTGAGATTCTCTAGAGGCAAAGCAGGTTTAGGCAGGCTACCATCTCTACGCTTGGGTAGCTCTGTGAAGTGGCCTTCCCCTCAGAGTGGTCACTGGACTCTGGGCTCTCACTCTGTCTTCTCTTACAGACTGGTTTGGCTTAGAGCTGCAGCTGAGATCCAAGGAGACAGGAAAGATCTTCGTCAGCACCGAGTTCAAGTTCTATAACTGCAGTGCCCACCAACTGTAAGCGTGCCTCCGAAGGAGCCTTTCCTGGGTCTGGATGTGGGTGTGTGGGATTCCACGTCCTCCCTCTCGGGCAAGGCATTACAGTAGTCACACTGAAGTCTGTCTCTGGGGGTTGGCACATGTTCATTTGAACGGTTTCGTTTGAACGGCCGTCTCTCACTACAGCCTCTAATTTCATTCCTTTGGCCCCACCCTAGCGCACTCTACCCCCAATTCTGCAGCTAGGATGTCAAGGGAGAAAGGGCCCTGACCTAGAATCTGTAAGAAGAGGTCTTCACTTCAGCAGGAACTTACAGTGAGTGTGGAGGAGTCTGCTGTGCACACGGAGGAGAACAGGTGTGAGAACAGCAGCCTCCCTCAGCACTCAGTGACAGGGCCTGGCCTAGAAGAGGCAGAAGAGGCTTTAACTCTAACGCATCCTTCCTTAACACATATGAGTAAGACAGAACAAGAGGTGGAAATGGCTGGAGGCAACCAAGGCAGACAAAGAGACTAGATCTAGATTTAAAAACAACAACAACATAATAAAAACCCTAGATTAAAAAAAAAAAAAGCAGAACTAGATCAAAATGACCACTACCCACTACATTCCAACCCTAGATAAATCTGCTTGGAAATTCCAGACTTCTTGGAGGGAGGACCTGTCGACCTTCATAATCTAAGGCAGTGGTAACGAAACCTATTATTGGTGAGAGCGCCTGCCTCACCATAGCAATCCAGTGTGATATCACCACGCTCAGCGATGGATTTCCATGGCAGGTTAGATGCTGTCACGGACACCAAGCTCTAGCAGAGAAAAGCAGGTCTCTTTGACAGTCGAGACTCTTGTTTCATTGATCAACATTATCATACCCGTCTCTACTCCCAGGCGTTCTATTAAAAGTCACAGTATCAAGTCCAGTTCTCCTTTTTAAATGTGGTAAAGCTGAGACCCATGGACAATAAGTGCTACAGTGACAGTGAAAAAAATCAGCCAGTAAGAGAGTCAGGCTAGAGTTCAACAAATACTGTTTCTTTACCCTGAGCTATATTCATTATTTGCTTTTGAATTATAGGATGTTATCAAGAATTCATCAGTGATCGAGTACATGAAATAGCATTGACTCAAACTCAGAAACAAAGTGCCTTTAGACATGCCTGACCTTGTAGTGCACATGGCTAGAAAAGCATCCTTTCCTGCGTGTGTATGGACCACGTCCCTTCACACTTAGTCTTACTAGCCTATGACCCCTGAAAGGAAGTTCCTACCACCCAGAGTTAATAAGAAATCCACCAGGGGGCGCTAGATTGCACTCCTGTCTCTGCTCATAACTGCCTTGTATAGTTCTGAAAGGCTATCATGTAGAAGCTGAGGAGGAGGAGGAGGAGGAGGAGGAGGAAGCCAGAACTCTCAGTACATTTCCATCACAGTAGTCTTCACACACAGAGAGCCTCCAGGTGAACCCAAAGAGAAAGAAGTGTTCTCTCTGGGAAAAGCATGTATGCCATAGGGACAGGATATTGTTCCATGCTAGGGGCTCTAGTGATGTGGGACAAATTACCATTCAATGCTGTAAATTCCCCAAGCTCAGTAGCACAGGCTCTGTGAACCAAATTTCTGATATTCAAGTGACACTCAAGAAGTTGAAATAATAGCTGATTTAACTTCTTGAAAATAATAATCATGGTCTGGGGAGATGGCTCAGTGATAAAGAGCACTGGCTGCTCTTCCAGAGGTTCTGAGTTCAATTTCCAGGAACCACATGCTGCCTCACAATCATCTGTAATGGAATCTGATTCCCTTTTCTGGTGTGCATGAAAACAGCACTCATATATTCATAAGATAATAAATAAATCTTCAGAAAAAAAGAGTAATGCTGCTGTTAATAGTCTTGTACACTTTTTTAAAAAGGAAGGAAAATAATAATCACATTCAACATTATTCTCCCCAAAACCATTTCCCATATATTACTTGACAACATTAAAGAGCCCTGTGGACGACACGGGAATGTTTTGTTACAGACAGATGAAGAAACTTTAATGTACAGAGTGAGTGACTTATTCAGGTTGATGTCAGTGCTGGCAGCAGAATCCGGACTAGAGTCAGATCTGCCTAACTTCTGCCTCTCTGTTCTTTCAGCTTCTCTGACTGATACGCAGTGGTATGCTGGCATTACCTACCAGCAATCAGCCTCTTAGAAATCTAATTCATAGTTAGTATCTACCAATTTCTGTCATTTAAATGCTTCCGCCATAGCCGATTTCAGTCCATCAGAATGAAATTCTAGCCTGCGAATTACCTGAAAATACAAGCTGGCACACCACTGTTTTGTAGGCTAAATTATCCCGACTGCTGACTCAGCTTATTCCTACTTCTCCGCCCCATTATCAGCTGCAGAGTCCACAGTTCTCAGCACTAGAAGATGCTCCACTAGTTCACCTTCCCAGAGTGAGGTGCGCCTGTAAGGCTAACAGCCTTCCTTCGCGCGTCCGGACTGTGTGGCCAGCCCTCTTACTGTCTCTCCCTCGCAGGTGCCTGTCCTGTGTCAACAGCGCCTTCCGCTGCCACTGGTGCAAGTACCGCAACCTCTGCACACATGACCCCACTACCTGCTCCTTCCAGGAAGGCAGGATCAATGTTTCAGAGGTAAGAAGGCTCCCTGGGGCATGACAATATTCCTGGAAGGGCAGCCACCTTATACCGCAGATGGCCTGTCCAGTGGCTTAACTGTGTCTTGTCCTGGTCCTGCATGTTATAAAGAAATGATATTGCAAAGCTTAAGAAAGTAGCAGCAGATGGCTGCGTCTGCTAGACTGCTAAGACTGCACCCACTGGTGTAAAGGTGACTGCTGGTCGGAATTAAATGCTCAGAGGCAGCACACCCAGTGAGCAGACTCTCTGCGCTGAGAGAGCATAATGAATGCTGCCTATTCTTTGAGCCTAGCCCTCTGCTTGGCTGTAGACTTACTGTGCTTCAATAGAACATCCACTTCCAACCATTTTTTTCATGCCAACTTTTCTTCCAACTCTAAAATTCAGTGATTCTTTGACTGTTGTATTACTGGGTGGGTGGCCTTGGAGACAGAGAAATCCAGCTAGCAGAAAACACCAAGCATTGCCAAAAGCCCTATTTTGTTCTCTAGTTGAAGCTCCTTCTCGACTGTCTGACCTGCCTTTGTCATTGATGCAGTGAAATGTCGTCTTGTTCATCTTTACTGTGAATATTCCACTTAATACTAGTTATTCACTGAGGCTGATTGACATTTCCCCAACATGCCTCTGCTCCATGAAGCTTTTTCAATTTCCCTTTCTTTTGTCTATTTTTCTTTTTCTTTTTTTCTTTTTTTCTTTTTTTATTATTTTTTATTTTATTATTTTATTCTTGTTACATCTCTTTTGTCTATTTTTCATGTCCAGGGTTAGCCAATTAGAATTAGGCATTTGGGACCTTTCTCTCTCTCTCTCTCTCTCTCTCTCTCTCTCTCTCTCTCTCTCACACACACACACACACACACACACACACACTCACACACACACACACACTCACATTGCAGATATTAATGAGTGACTGTGGAGTTTTCATATTCTACTGTAGCCTAGATATATTTCCCTCCTGCATTGAGCTAGAATTGCTTTAAAGCAAGGGCCACGTCTTATCTTTATATCCTAATCCCTTACCAATGAACATTTGTAGAACGCATACATGGGAGAAAACCGGGAATAGTGAGTGACTTCTGTACCTAAGTCTAAATGATGGAGACTGTGCTGTCTGTCAATGATAATGTTTTAAATGAATTTCTTGGTTGTCCCAATCTTCACAATTGTGCTGGTTGCTTCTATGGCTAAAAATATACTATATCTTGGAATATTTTTGAAACCTTTTCTGAAATGATATATTATATGCAGTTTTTTAAAAGTAAAGAAAAAAAGCTGAGCAGTGGTGGCGCATGCCTTTAATCCCAGCACTCAGGGAAGCAGAGGCAGACAGATCTGTGTGAGTTCGAGGCCAGCCTGATCTACAGAGTGAGATCCAGGACAGCCAAGGCACCCCCTAAAAATGTTGTGTTAAAAGGAAGAGATAGATGCCCCTTAACTAGTATTGAAGACAGACCAACCCACAGCTTCCTCAGAATTATAGAGCCAGCTCTCCAGTCGTAGGACACTCCAGTAACGGCATGCTGGAATGCTGCACTGATATTAATAGATACTGGGAATTAATTCCAGGCCTCAGTTCTGCAAGAGTTTGAAACCAGTCTTCTTGGGGATGGAGCTTAAGTTCAGAAGGTTTTAAGGGGTTAGCACAGCCTGGGAGCCAGTGACAGAATGGCCGTGTGAAGCAAGCCACTCCAGAAGAGCAGAGGGCTAGGCGGTGAAACGTTAGTCATTTCTGTCTCAGAAAGCGACTTATAGTGTGGCTACTGAAGTTCCTTCATAAACTGAAAAAGGAAATCTGGGACTGCAGGGGAAGGCTGGTGCGGATCAGGACAGAGAGCAGCTCTGTGTCTGTGGAGGCCATCCTAGCAGAGAGATGGATGTCCAGAGCCAAGCTTCACAGTGGCCTGCAGCTGGAACAAGTGCGAGCAGATTGTCATGGGAAGCAGGCCCAGCCCTTTCACCACAGGAGCCAGTGAAGCATAGCTCCTCTCCACCAGGAAGTGGGGGATTTGAAAGTCCCAGAGAACTGGCTAGAGAGGAGCCACTGCCTCCCTGTTTACTCAGGATTCGCTGATCACCAAAAGATCTTGGGGGCAAACCCAGACTTTTGTCCTTTTTGGTGCGGTCTAACTTTCGCTCTCTGGTGTGTATGCCTTGCCCTCTTGTGTCTTTCTCCTTCGCATCTCCCCATGTGGTTGTGTAGGCAGTTGCTGTCTTTCCCTCGTGTATGCTGGCTCTTGGCTCAATGCTGGAACTAAACGGAGGCAGTGAGGGTAGCTCTGAACATGTTCCCAGCACAGTGGCTATGGCCACTTTCTCAAAGTCCTCAGATACAACTGAAATCTTTTAGCCGCAGCTGACAACACATTCCTTCCTGATCAGTGGTTTCCAGGCTTAGCTTTTCTGTTCCAGGGGACCCCCATCCCCTAAAGTTCAAAGAATAATGAAAGTACATTCCCTAGCTTGGGTAAAGTTGTTTTAGGGACCGTAAATCCCCTAGATATCTGTTTGGGGTTACTAGAATATCTTTCTTACCAATTCCATCAGGCCCCTCCTCCCAACTTTGAATCAAAATTTCATGCCTGTATACTTGGTAGAAGCAGTGTATCACTGATTAGCACCGCCAATTAGCACCGCCACTGTCATGCTTCATGTGGTCATAGTGTTGCACCTGTAACACGATTCTCAGTGTGCCTTCCCAGGACTGTGCCATCAGCAGCACCTGAAAACTTGCTAGAAATTCAAATTCTTGGGTGTTAGCCTAGATAAAGCAGAAGGTAGAGACCCACTGACAGGTGGCATTTCGTTTCATTCTCAGTTGGATGTAACTCTTACGTGGCATCAGTAGTAACCAGGAGGACACCAGTCCGGGGGTATTGCCCCAGGCTGTGGAAAATTCAGCATTCAGGCGAATCAGACTGGCTTGGGACCTGTGAGCATATTGGTCTCCTTGGCCGTGGTTATGCTAACAAGCATGGCTTGGCTTCTGCCCCCTTTCTGTTGGTCAAGAGGGTCCACTTGTGGCTGGCCCATCCATCACACATCTATCTCCGCAGATAGAGATAACTCCCAGGGAAAGGTCAGAAGGGCCATTTCCAGAAGTCCATCTACCCACATCATCCTTCCTGAAGCTGTTGGGCCAAATCTGTGCTTAGGATTGACAGGGAAGGACTGACAAGCTTGGCCACAGCACGTGCAATTCTGAAATATAAATGCAGTAGCTAACATCTATTGTGTATTTTTCATGTGTGCATCACTTTATTTGTGAATTGATTTTATTTAGTCTTGACTACTAAGCTGATTCTGTGACAGACAAAACTGAGGCTCAGTATTCCTCTGATGGTGGGTCAAGGAAATGCAGATGCCAGAACTCAATCCAATGAAGTGGATTTGAAGAAGCTTGGCTCTCCTGATTCTGCCACACACATACACACACAAGAAGTACAAGTAATCATATTAACAGTTGTTAACCCAGCCTGTTACCACAGAGCTACTGTAAATCCCTCTCTTGTGTAATCTACTTGTCAGGTATTACTAACGCCATTTTGCACATGAAGAAGCAGAACTTTATCCAGACCATCTCTCGAGCCCTTTTAAGGTGACAAGCCTCATCTTCTCTACAGTCTCTCCCATGTAGCCCCCCAGCTTTCTGACAAGCTGCCTAAACTTCTATTGGCTGCAACACAGTGTTAGCAGGTGGTGCTTACAGGAATATGTACAGCTATCAGCCTTGAAAGCTCATTCCTTCCATAGCTGAAACAGGCCCAGTGAGATATAGATACATAAATATCTTCTTTATACCCATCCCAAGGGAGAGATAGAACCAAATAAATCCGATTAGCTTCCCAGGATCCAGGCTGCTCTCACTCTTTGAAGTCCAGTAGGTGAAGATAATGCCATTTCCACATGGGAGAAGTCCTTTTGTGGACCAGCAGGTCCCCAGCACCACGTCAGGGGGATCCCAGACAAACTGAGTGGGCAGCAAGGCCATGGGCCTGCCTCTCACCCGGCCCTGGATGGTCTCAAACAGGATGCCCGTTCACCTTCATCTAAACTGGGACACCTGCTGAAGAGACTTGGCTCCTGTGTGGGGAAGACAGAGGAGATAACTGAAGGTGGTTATTAAGAAGTCTATGTGGTCAGCAGGGGCCATCAGTATTATTTAAATGTTAACTAACATCTTAACATTCTAAAAAAAAAAAAAGTTATTTATAGTTACTGGCTTTCTTGTCCTGTTATTTATAGTTATTGGCTTTCTTGTCACTAGGACAAAAACATTCTCTCTCTCTCCCTCTCTCCCTCCCTCTCTCTCCCCTTTTCTCCCCCCCCCATCCTTTTCTCTCCCTCTCTCCCCTTCCATCCCCTTCTCTCCCTCTCCCCCTCTCTCCCTCTCCCCCTCTCTCCCTCTCTCTTCTCTCTTCCTGCTCTCCCCATCTCTACTCTATTTTCTTCCCCTTCACTCCATGCTGTTGTGTGTGCACAGACACAAGTGGCATAGAAATATCTTCAGATGGAACCTGTCACCTTCCCAAGCTCCAGATGTGTTGACGTTCCAACAGCCCTGAGACTTCCTGGCTGTCAGTTCTCCTGCCTCTGGCCTTGCTTTCACCATTGCCATTTCTGGTCATCTCATGGACCCACCTCACAGACCAGGTCTGCATCTTACTTGCTGCTGAAGTTGCAGATTGGACACTTGGGACACCAACCACTTTGCTTTGCCCTGCGAGTAGAAGAAAAGTTCTTTTCTGTCTGATCCCAGAAAAATGGCCAAATAAACAAAACCCAACGCATCCTTTTACTACCAGGCCAATCTCAAGCACAGTTAGGTATTAGCGAAGAGCCTATTCGTCATCTTTAAAACTAGATTTTAAGGCTCAAAAGAGCGCAGGGAAGTTTTCTAAAATTCTAGGCTATTCTTTGAAAAAATATAGTACCTTATAAATAACTCCTGCCCATGGCTTTCCTCTAAGCTGTACGTACATCGGAACATACAAGTATATTCAGTTATCCCTCCGTAGCCATAGAGGACAGGAACTAGTTCCAGGACCCTTTGTAGATGCCAAGTCCCTTCTCTTAAGCAGTGTGACGTCACAAAAACATGTACATTCTGTCCTGTACCTTAAATGATCTCTAGGTTACTCAGAATCTCTCACTCTGTGTCAGTGTATGTGAGTCACTGCTTGCTTTATTTGGGAAATAATTACAGTGGGGGGTCCTGTACATATCTAGTACAGGGTTAATGGCTGATGGAATCCATGGATGCTGAGGGCAAAATTACAGTGAGGTGTTTGTTGTCAAAAGAATAAAAGATGCTATAGCCTTATTTGCTGACCTGAGACACCATACTTCTAGAAGCATATCTTTAAGATTCTAAGCCTCCTGAAATGTAAATGTGTTCTCTGAATTCATTAGAGAAACAAGAACCTGTCCTTTACAGCACTTTGTTCAAAATCTGAATCAATCACCCCCTCTCTTGTGCATGTGTGTGTGTGTGTGTGTGTGTATCTTTCTCTAAGTCTGTGTGTGTGTGTGTGTGCAAGCACACACATACAAACCATTACTCATCAGACTTATTCTATCATACATTCTAGCCTGTTATACTCTAGCTAGAATTTTAGCTGCTGACTGAATGTGCTTCCTTTCAGAGGGATACCTGGATTTCCCAGCCATAAATCTGTGAAAGATTCTGTCAAAAATGCCTGCAGGGGATGAAAAGTAAAAGGGCAGTAAAGAGCAGGTTTATGAGTTGACAGCTTGAACAACTGGCTCCTAAACTGGGACCCATCTGCTCTGGGATTTCTTACGACCCTGTCCCTCTCAGAAAAGCTGCTTGTTGGAGTTCTTCTATGAGGTGCTAGTGGGCAGGAGTGGCCACGCCTACCCTGGAAGTCTTCCTGGTCCTCCCAGACACGTGCTCCTCAGTAGATAAGGCTGTGCCTGTAGGTGATGCTGCAGCTCCAGAACCCATGGCCAGCTGTAGTCCCAGCTTGGGACTCAAACTGCTTCTCCCTTATCCCTTATCAGCCTCCACATTTGGAACTTAAAAGAAACTTCAAAATTCTTTTGTTTATTGCTTTATTGCCTTTTTTTTTTTTTTACAGTCACCCTCCTGCAAATAATGGCTAGGTGTCCACTACACATCTGACACAAGATGAAGACTTGCGGTGGAAATGCTCAGACTCAGTCTGTGAGAAGATCACAGCTTGGGGGAAAAAGAGAGGGGGCACAGAAATTGTGGCTACACAGATTCAGTGCAAACATAGGGCAATACCCAGAATTCTACTTCAACTCAGGACAGGAGAGGGTCAGGCCAGCCTTCCTGAGCCAAGTTGGGAGGTTGGGTAACACCAATGATCAGCTGATTACGCAGAGGTAAGGCAGGACCAGGAAGCAGATGGCAGTGGTCAATAGGAGTTAATCTTTGATCGGGAGAAAAACATGTGCAGAGGCCCAGATGTGCGATAAGTACGAGAGATAGCACACAAGAACCATGTGGCTCGATGTGTTTAGATGATGGTGTATGAAAACAAGCAGGTTTACAGGCAGGTAGAGACCAGGGTATGTTAGGTCTGCAAGTGGGATCTGAAATAAAAAGAGACTGTATATGTCCACTCAAATAAGGTGGCCTGCTCTGCAGATCTACAGTAGAGGTTACTCAACAGCCTACGTTACACAAGCTTTCTAACAGCGATGGCTTCTGGCATCTGGAGTCTCTTCTTGGAGACTATCCACACCTTGCACAAAGTCCATCAGTTTTGGCACTGGGGCAGCGAATACCAGCAGTACCCTCTGCAGGCCTTGTAGCCAACCATGTGAACTTCAACACATTCCTCAAATCCCTCCTCCGGGAACTGGGGTCTGGAGGACAAGAATGTGGAGCTTCCTGCAGGAACCCCTAACTGATCCCTGGAGATAAGAAATGTTTCCACATCTACCCTGTAGGGGGCAGGGCAGGCAGCAAGTCTCAGATCTTTCCTGTGGGAGGAATCAGTCAACACTGTTGTGTTGGACCTCTGCCTCCAGGGCACACACTGAGCAAAACTGATCTCCCCCGTCCCTTTCTCTCCCTCTCCCTCCCTCCCTCCCTCCCTCCCTCCCTCCCCATCTCTCCTGCAACCTTCTCATGGCTCCTCCCTACTACACTTCCCTATTTGGGTTTGTTTTCCAAAGCAACATTGCATTCCCACCAGGTAATGAAATGAGATAAAAAGCCAGAGCAAGTATCTAGAATGTAGCTAGGGGAGGGACCGGGGTTACTTGATCACCCCCCCCCCTTCCTGGAAAACTGGAAAGCCTGGCTCATCTGCAGCTGAGAAGCTGATGCTGTACATTACAGCTGCCTCTGGCATCAGACAATGCAAAGCACCAAGGGGCTGGGGAACCAGATGGAACCAGAGGTGAGGTGCTGAGCTAGAGGCAGGGTCCAACGGAGGCTCTTTCATTAAGTCTCCAGAGATAAAACTCACAGTTCGCCATACTGGTGTTTGAAAGTTAATACACACCCTAAGATTAGGATGGCTTGTGGGATGGTGGTGACAATATCAAAGCCCAGAAGGAAAGATTCCACAAACACCCCGCCCCCACTGTCTGAGCACGTCTCTCAGGGTGCAGCTCTTCTCATGGCAGCTGGCCTGGAAGGTCCTGTCCTGGTTCAGGTGAGAGCTAATGGTGTTCCCTGCTTGCTCACTTAGGACTGTCCCCAGCTTGTGCCCACGGAGGAGATTCTGATCCCAGTCGGAGAAGTGAAACCAATCACCCTTAAGGCCCGAAACCTGCCCCAACCCCAGTCTGGCCAGCGAGGCTACGAGTGCGTTCTCAACATCCAAGGAGCCATCCACCGGGTTCCTGCCCTGCGCTTCAACAGTTCCAGTGTGCAGTGCCAGAACAGCTCGGTAAGCAGCTTCTATGCATGCCAAGGCACCATGTTGCATCATAATCAGCACCCAAGTTACCAGGAAAACCTGCTAGCACACTGAGCCTTAAGAGAACCTTAATGGTGGAAGTTAAGATTTGGGGGCTCCCTTCTAAAAATCACATTGTTGCCATCATTGGGGAAAACTTCTGCCAAAAGGAACCAACCCCCCCCCCCAGCTCCCTATCCCCATGCAGTATGTGAGGGTACTGGAGGGCTGCCATGGGATAAGGACGAACAGGAAAGGCTGGGAGGAGAGAGAGGTGATGCTGCATTTCAGGAGCCCCAAGGGTTAAACCTGCCCAGAATGGTGGGGCGGGAAGCACGAGGTGTTTAATTATAATTCCAGCCCAGAGAAGATCTTTTTATCTGCCAGCTCCCTGTCTCTGACTGTGGGGGGTCAGCTCGGAGATGAAGGGCTTGACAAAGGTGTTGAGGGAAGCTAATTCGCCTGGGAGAGATAAAGAGATTCTGGCCCTCTTATCAGGGAGCTGTCAGCTTCCGGGGTCACAAGCATTTGATAGAATTTGTAATCGGTGCCAAGTGCACAGGAAGCCAGACTGAGGGGGGGAGCACAACAAAGCAAGGAGGAAGGGAAGGCTGGGTGGGAGGGCAGTGGCGACATGCCCCCGGAGCGAAGTGACCGTGGCTAGAAATGGGCAGACATAAAGAAGGACCACCCAGCACACTTAGCAGGGTACAGTGGGGACTGAGCCACCCAGAAGGCTGCCCTCTGTACGGTCAGAAGAACAGGAGACTTGGCCTCTGATGGAGGCATTTCTTTCTGCTGTGCTATGAGACATCCAGGAAGAAGTGAGCACTTTCTTAGATGCTAATCCAGGTAAAACCTGTCTGCAGAGGGAGAGGAGGAGGCTGGGGACATAGCATAGTCAGCCAGTGCCGGCCACCCAACCACAAGGACCTAAATTAGTATCCCCATCCCCACATAAAATGTGGGTCACAGAGACTCACAGCTGTAATCCCAGGGCCGAGGTGTGGTGGAGGATCAGTGATCCCTCTGGGCAGTCAGTCTAGCAAAATCTGTGAACTCCAGACCAATCTCAGAAAATAAGAATGGTCCAGCCTCAACCTCTGGCTTCCACATGTGTATGCATACACACACACACACACACACACACACACACATGTGTATGCATACACACACACATGTGTATGCATACACACACACATGTGTATGCATACACACACACACACACACACGCACGCACGCACGCACACACATGTGTACACACACATACAAACAAGCATATGTGCAGACAAACACATAAAGAACTCATCACATACACCTGAGAGAGAGAAACCAACCAGCCACTCCACAACTGTTGCCACGTGCCCTGTTAATAGGCTCTAGGTGTGAGAAAGCAATGAGGACATTAGCTTTGAGTCCCCAAACACATGGACTTTAGAGAGAATAAGTGAATGCATGAAAAAAAAAATGTAGCGTAGTTCTCAGAAAGTGCGACACTGAAGACCAAAACTGGCAAGATCAAGATTCCAAGGCTAGGAGGGAGCAGAGGTTGTGTGTGTGTGTGTGTGTGTCTGTGTGTGTCTGTGTGTCTGTGTGTGTCTGTGTGTGTGCGTGAGTGTGTGTGTGTGTGCATGAATGTGTGTGTGAGTGTGTGTGTGTGAGTGTGTATGTGTGTGTGTGTTTCTGTCAAGGATATCAGAAAGGACACGGGAGGATGAGTGCGAGGTGGAGTAAATGAACAAAGGGAAGCCCACAGGATGGCAGTTGGAGGGAGAAAGCAACATTCCTCGAGATACAGACTCAAACAGTCAGAGAGGGGCTTCAGCAGGAGAAAGAACAAAAGGCAAAGCCAGAGGCTCCTAGTGACCTTGTTGACTAGGAGTCACGTGTCCTAGGGTCCCTTCCGGCAGCAGGAGGAGCTGCCTTGCACTCTGGCTTCCTATGACAGGGAGCCATGACAAATGTGTGCTCCTGTCCTGTCCCCACAGTACCAGTACGACGGGATGGACATGAGCAACCTGGCAGTGGACTTTGCTGTAGTGTGGAACGGCAATTTCATCATTGACAACCCTCAGGACCTGAAAGGTGAGTTTGCTCTTTTCATGACCTTGGGAAAGGCTGGGGTTGGAGAGACGGAGCAGGCTGCTGCTGTGCCTTGAATAGCACACCCCCTCTGCCAGCAGACTTTCTCAGAGACTCCTAAAGCAACATTTGAAGCCATCAAAGGAGTCCTGTTGGGAGCCCTGTTTTATTACAGCCAGAGCATCTGCCAGGCGGCTGCCCACTCATCTGCGCTGTTCCCTGGTTCCTGGCGCCTTTGAAGTATCTATGGAATCGGACCTAGGAGAACAGCAGGCAGGGTGTCCTGCCAGCTTCCCTAGAGGTGGAGATACTGCTCTGATGCAGGCTCCCCTGCCCGTGTTCTCAGCCCTGGTCACTGTCACAGCACAAAGACGGCTTGTCAGTCTCTAGTCCTGAGACTAGTGGGGGTTGGTGTGCTGACTCGGGCTCACGTCTGGAGCAGCGAAGGAAGCTTCCGTAGGTGGAGCTGGGTTAGAGCTAGATGGAAATGCTAGGCTCTTGCCCTGTAAGCTCACGTCACACTCGTCCAGGAAGCAGGTCCTGGCAGGCCCGCCCCCAGGACAGCCCTTCAGGGCGACCCAGCTACTGAACACTTGTCATAGAAGGCACTCACTAGGCAATCCCAACTCACCGGGAATTGTTTTCATTACTTACCTCAGTCACTCTAATGTGAGCCATTATTATTCCTGTCCTGTAGATGGTGACGCTGAGTCACCAGGTAAGTGCTTAGATAGTCTGATTGCAAAGCCGGCATGCAAGTTAGTACACTCCCAAGACATGAGCCTGTTGCTATTGCTGCTGGGCTCAGGGTGGGAATTGAAGCCTTTCCCCCATCAGGAGCCACATATCCTATTATGCTCCCAAGTAAATGGGATTGTCCTAACCTCTGCTTCAACTCCTAGGTCTCCAGGAGGGGAGTTGAGGGGAGAGTAGGGTCCGTGGGTGCTTTAGGGTCTGTGGAATACAGCTTCTGGTCCCAGGTGCGTTGTTACAGTCAATGAAGATGCATCAGTCCAGGTAGTTTATGTTGGCTTGTTGCTAGGCTAGGTTTTTTTTTTTTTCATCACTAGAAGATGGCTATTTTCCTTGCTAAGTTAGATCAATTAGATCCCAGAGGTTGCACCCAGCACCTGGAGGAAATGCCACCAGGTCCAGACCAGTACATCAGACTCTCCTGACATCTACCAGGCTCTGTAGGTGCACGAGCAGCCTTGTCTTGCCTCCCCACTTGTGTCTACCAGATCCTCAGTGTAACAGAAAAAAAATGTACATGAAGTGGGTTTAAGTACCCAGGTTCCCAAACTCAGCAAGCCAAGTTCCACTGCTGGTGGTTCTACTTGGAACCATGCAAATTCAGGGCAGCTGTGGCACCACTGCCCATCCTAGTATCCACACATAGTCCCTAGAGGGAAGGAAGCCCGTTGCCTAGGGCTTGCCGAGGATCTGAGGAGCTCATACGTGAAGGTTAGGTGATTCAGATTTGCTTCACAAACACTTGTCCAGTTTCAGAGTCCCTGGTTTTTCCTGTGCCTTGGAGACCACAGGCAGAAGAGGACTTAGGACTTAGGGTGCTGGGTGGTTTGTCCAGCTGGGGCAGGGAACCTTGGCGGACCAGAGGTGTCGAGGAGTGCTGTGAAAGACAGAAAAATGCCTCTCCCGTGGGGAATGCACATGACCTCCAGCAGAGCACACAGCCGGGTCACAAAAGCTTAGGACAACTTGCCTGGGAAAGATGGAAAGTGACTTTCTGAGTCATTGCTCAGTATCCACCAGGGGATTATTTCCAGGAACTTCCAGGATACCCACACCCAATAGCACAGTATTTACACATAACCACAAATACCTAAATCATCTCTAGGTAATTTACAACATGTAATTGAATGTAAATGTAGGGGAAAGAGTTGTCACATGCTAGTTACCAAGTAATGAGAGCACAATATCAGTCTATACATGTACAAATGCATCTACTTTCAGAAGCTGAAACCATCAGCTGATCATATTCATCTGGAGGATTCACTTGGAGCCTTGAATTCCCATTACTAACAAGAAAGGACTAAACCCTGGGCTCACAACACAACTCACTCAATGGCTAGTTCCTCTAGGGCCTCCAAGTCAGTGAGAGAAAAATCAAAGCAAAATGCTTGCAGAATGACTGTGTAATCTATCAAGAGCTAGTTTCTCCTCTCTGGAAATACATTCTTTGTCTACCCTGGTATAAGTAGGGTTGTGTCACTGTCTCCTTGGACCACACCTCCTACTTCAACCACGTGGACTTTCTTTGGGCACAGGCTGATTCTGTTCCCAGACCCACACAATTTCTAGGGTGCCAATTGAGATTCTTGTCCTCCTAGGACCCACTATCAACAGCACAGAAAGCACATCAGGATTCAGGTTTGAGACCAGTACCCACCTTACGCTGGGGAAATTACTGTATCTAGTTGAGATTCCTTTTTTTTTTTTTTTTTTTTTACCTGCAGTGAGGAAATGAATCCATATGTCTCATTTGTGAGAGATAGCTTAAGATCACTGTTAGAGTTCAAAGAAAAAGTAATCGGTGTTTATAGCATCTAGCATGTCGTAGGCACTGCCGAGTACTCAGTGAACAACACCTCATTCAAACGTCCCCCCAAACCAACTATTATCTCCATGATAAATATAGGTAAACACGGTTCAGAGAAGTTAAATACTTTGTCACACTGCTAGGAAGCAGAGAAGCTACAATTAAAGCAGGGATCTGACTCAGTCCAGGAGCAGAAACTTTTAACTCATTTTTTTTTTTTTTAATCTTCTGTGCCTCCAAATGACTGCCTAGTCGCCTTATTCATTCTCTGTGTTTTACTCCTGCGATGGTGGTGATCTCAGTGTTGTATATGGTGGGGCAGATCTGTTGGACCTGTAAATGGTGTGTGTGTGTGTGTGTGTGTGTGTGTGTGTGTGTGTGTGTGTGTGTGT
>OU015747.1:144930129-144962076 GCA_907169655.1 Acomys percivali
TGTGTGTGTGTGTGTGTGTGTGTGTGTGTGTGTGTGTGTGTGTGTGTAGCCTGTGCAGTCCCATTCATGACGGCCCCCTCTCTTTGCAGTACATCTCTACAAGTGTGCAGCCCAGCGGGAAAGCTGTGGTCTCTGCCTCAAGGCTGACCACAAGTTTGAGTGTGGCTGGTGTAGTGGTGAGCGCAGATGTACCCTCCAGCAGCACTGCCCCAGCACTTCAAGCCCCTGGCTCGACTGGTCCAGCCACAACGTCAAATGTTCCAACCCCCAGATCACAGAGGTAAGTCTCCAACTTTCAAAAGAGAAGGGAACAGCCTGAGATACAGGAAAGAAATATACTCTTGGATGAATTCCTAGAGCATATAGTTGGTGGAAAGATACGGAAGATCGTGTGTGTGTTTCTGTGTCTCAATGGGCTAGAAATAGGCATGTGACAGGAGTATTGTCCATGCTCCACTGCAGCGCAAGATCTGTCTGTCTGTCTGTCTGTCTGTCTGTCTGTCTATCTATCTGATATAGGATATATACATGTCTGTGTGCCCATGCATATCAGGAAGGCACAGCCAGCCCTGCTGCAAGGCTAGGCTGCATAAGCCAGGTAGGGGCAAGACATTGACTCCATGGTGAAGGAACATTCCAGAAAGCAGCTTTAGCTTTTTTCTACAGAGGTGCTATTTGGGGAACTACAGGCAGTTCAGAGGTGCAAAATTGGAAACAGACAAAGTAGACAGGCCATATGTTAGCTACATACTATTTTTCAATATTTTGTCTTGGTCTTAATTTGTTTTGTTCATTTTCATGGGAATAAATAATTACCTATACCAGAAAAAATGTTTCCAAAAGAGCGCATTGCAAAGGAGGGTGACTTGGTGATATGGAGAGAAGTAACCACTGCTCGGGTGTGAGCAGTCTGGAGAGGATGTGAGCGGTCTAGAGAGGGTGTGAGTGGTCGGGAGAGGGTGTGAGCGGTCTGGAGAGGATGTGAGCGGTCTGGAGAGGGTGTGAGCGGTCTAGAGAGGGTGTGAGCGGTCTGGAGAGGGTGTGAGCGGTCTGGAGAGGGTGTGAGCGGTCTAGAGAGGGTGTGAGTGGTCTGGAGAGGGTGTGAGCGGTCTAGAGAGGGTGTGAGCGGTCTGGAGAGGGTGTGAGCGGTCTGGAGAGGGTGTGAGCAGTCTGGAGAGGCACAGAATTGTTTAACTCTGGCTGTTGTCAGCTGCTCCCCAGTCAATAATGTCAGTTTTCTTTGAATCTAAATTGTGCATTCTCTATTAAGAACAAAGGCCTTGGCAGGTGCCATGGTGGTCTACAGAACTTGTGATATCAGAAAGAAACTATTTCTGTCTTCATCGTTCCTGAGCTAATACACTGTCCCTTTCTCTGCATCGTTTACCCAAAGCCATTCTGTGTTAGGGAACATTGGAAATTTTCTTGAATTCCTTTCTGACCCAATCAGAGCCTTAGTTCAGTTTAAGGAAAACAAAAACTTCAAGATCAAGAGATGTTGTAACCTTCAAATGACTGTTTGAACACGGAGCAAATATTTTATTTAGCATGCTTGGCTTTGCTATATTTAATTCTTAGAGCAACTGTAGGAAGTTAAGTTTTCTCAGAACCGTTTTACAGAGGAGGAAAACAAGTCCCAAATTCACACAGCAGGTAAGAGGCAGCACCAATGTTTATGCTCAGATTTCATTATAAAAAAGTCAACTTCAAATTCTCCATGATTTACCAGCGGAATATAGCAAAGGAATAAATGGTGTTTTGTCTTTATTAATATCCAGTCCAATATAGACCAGATAGATGTGGTCCTTCCATGTGAGAGCTCCAACGCCCCCCCCAGTCACCAAGGTAAGGCCCCAAAGTCCCAAAGAAAGATTGGAACACAAGACCCCGGGGAGGAAGTGTGATGTGCTTTTTCTGTACATGGGTGTCTGCAGAGAAGAGTGTAGTTGCTGTGAAGGGGAGAGAACTGCTGCATCATGGTACTGTTCTAAGACAGGATGAGCTGCCCCAGAACAGGAAGTGGCTTTACAATCAGCTTACATGCAGATGTGGTCAGCAGCAACCATGCCTGCTGACTTCCTCAGTGGAAGAGGATGCTGTAGAGAGAACTGACAAGGTGTGTTTCACCCTCTGTCCTCATACAGCTAGCATCTTGAAGTCCTTGGAGCTCTGTGCCTTAGCTGTTCTACTACTTTCTGGTAACTTCTGGCCTGAAGACTTTTATTGCTTTGTTGTTGTTGTTGTTGTTGTTGTTGTTGTTGTTGTAATATTATCTTTCTGCTGTGGTTGTCAGACTTTGTGCCTGTCAATACCCATGGTGTACTGAGCCTAAATTGGAGAGGTTTCTGTCATCAGCACTTCCTACCTCTACAGGCTCTGGGACTGCAAAGCCTGATGCCTGTCTGCTCTCAGCCTAGCTGGAGCTTCTGTAAGCCCAAGGCAAGCTGCTCACAGGGAAGCCTCTGCCTCCACCACCTGCCCTGTTCACAGACTGAGGACTGGCAAGCTGCTGGCTTCACAGAGGACACCCAAATTACAGGAGGCTAATTAACCTCCTGAGGTAATTAGGCTATAATTGATTTTTCCAATGAATGTATCAGCAACAGAAGGTGTTCCGAGGCTCCTAATTTTCATGTTGAGGATGTTGAGATATAAAAGGGCAGTCTTTGGGAAGAGACACACCTGTGCTGTGCTCTGAACTCACTCAGAGAGGTTACCCTAGACAGGATTCATGGCAGAGGGAGTACCCAGGCCTGGAGTGACTAGTCACTATTATCTGTCCTATTTTCTGTGATGTTGTCTCTCTTACCCCCAATCAGACCATCCTTAACCTGTGAGTCGTTTTCTGTTTCTTCTAACTGATCACTTATGAAATAATTTCAAACTTATAAAAACATATAAAATAAGGTCAAAGAACATTCATATCCTCTTAACCCAGGTTTTCCAGAATTATCATCTTAAAGAAGCATAATGTAATTACCAGTTAATGTTGATCTAGTGCTGTCATCCAATACACGTGCCTTATTAGCATTTTCCCAATTGTTACCATGACATCCTTTCTCTGGTCTAAAATCCAGTCTAAGGTCTAATCTGGGAGTTAGCGTGATGCTCCATTGTGGTATTGTCTTGCCTTTTCAATCCACTGTCCTAATTAATAATGACCTTCTTGGTATTAAAGAGTTATACGTCAGTTTTGTCATCAGTGATCTTCAACTTGGATTTACCAAATGGCTCCTTGTAGTTTAATTCAGGAAAGATACTTTTTGCAGAACCATACAAATGAAAAGAGCACAGAAACCGCTCAAGGGGTAACTGGCAGGAGCGAGAACCCACCAGGTCTTGCTGATATGAACAGACAAACATTTAACGGGAAGGAAGATTGATCTCCACACTAGAATCTCAACTACTAAGTACAGGAAGAATTACGTAAAGAGAAAATCACAATTGTAATGTACATAGCTGTAACTGTTTGGATGCAAAGATGAGATGAAAGTTGATGAAAAAGACAATCCTGATACAATCTTGTGCTATGTTCCCATAAGATCATTAGTTACATCAGGACCACTAGTAGCTTCTCAATGAAGAAAACTGACCGATCAGTGTTCACATCACCAAAAAGCCCTGAAGACCCCCCTGAAAGAGTCTTTTCTGAGGTATCATTTTTACAGTAATATTTTTCAAAGTTCTTTAAGAGGAATCAACTCATTTTCGTCAACTTTCTTGAATAATCCCTTTATGCTGGCATTGCTCTTTTTTGAGATCTCATAATTATGAGACTTGTATGTATTGATAATCTTTACATTTATCTTCAGAATAAATGTTGTCCTCAGTACTATTCAGGCAGCCAACATAAGCCACTAACCGTGGAAATAAAATGTGGCTTCCAGGGGTGCTCTACTGCCTATGGACGGGGAAATAAGTGAGATGACGTCGAAGATGCTCCACTGTAAAGAAGGAAGTGGGCCCATGAGAAGTCACATGAACAGCTACGTTCTTCCCTAACTCTTCTTACCACCACTGTCTCCATAGCAACCAGGGCTACTCCTAAAGATCCATCTGTTATAGATGCTCCATACAGAACAAGCTGTAAAGCCTATTGAATTTCACAGATTACACAAACCTCAGGTTAGAACCACCTCGGGACTCACTGCCTGCTCCTTCTCACCAGCTCATGGGATAATAATGATTCTGTCCCATGGGTGGGCCTGCGGGGTTGCTTTTGTTTCCAGGTGTCACCCGGGATTCTGTGCACATTCACCTGTTAGTCCCTGTAACAGACGACATGCTAAGGACTGGAAAGCCTACACCATGCCTACCAAACCATGTTTGTACTATCCACATCCTGAACCTCAGAACCTACTGGCTCTGACAAACTCTTATGAGTCCCCCAACTAGAGACATGGTCTCAGAAGCTGTGAACAGTCAGGATTCAGCAGAAAGGGAGAAGAAGCAGAAGATGGTCTCGGGGAAAGAAAATGGAAGATTTAGAAAGGCTCTGAAACAAATGCAGTGAAGGACCCCACTCTGCACTCTGCTTTTAGCTTCCTGGAGTAGCCTAAGAAAGGATCGCAGACAGGGTGGTGCACCTATCAGAAACAAATTTTCTCAGAGTTCTGGAAGCTACAAGTCCAAAGCCAAGGTGTAGAGAGGTCTGGGTTCCTGAGAGAGCTTGAGGGAAGATCCACAGGAGGCCTTTCTCCAAAATGTTCACACCCAACCTCCTCACACGCACATGACACAGTCTCTCTTGTGTATCTGTGGTGGTGCTAGGAATTAGAACTTCAACATATAAAGGGGTGGATTTGGCCTATCAAATAAGGATTCTGAGTAAAGAAAGAATGTCACAGCTCACTGAGGAAAAAAAAAATCTCTTATCAGTGAGCATTCAGTTGGTTACCGTTGCAGGCCAGACACTGTGCTTGAGTTGGAGGGTTGACTAAGACCTGGAAGGACATAGCCCCTGCTAGCATAGCCCCAACCCTGAGCACTGACTGCTTGGATGAGATTGGAAAATGCCTTCTCCACAAGCCATTCTGTTCCCTCTAAAGAGCCTAGAAAAGAAACTTTCAACCCACACCCTTGGCAACTGCCTCCTCTCTAAAATTAGAAGTGACTACTGCATCCAGAAGTAAGGAAGACACCACCTCAGACAAGCAGAAGCAAAAAAATCTAATTTTGGGCAATTTTGGGCTTGGCAGTAATGACAACTCCCATTTAACGTGGCTCTGTTCTGTAGGCTGCTCATCCTCACCTTGCAGACAAGATGGTTAAATTATTACAAGAGCTGGAGAAAGTCAATAATTTGCCCAAAATCAGACGCCTGGTTATCAGCAACGCCAAGGTCGAAAACTGGGGCTCTTTAGTTAATGGGGTACCTTGTGCCCATGCACTTGCCCTCTTCACGCCACCATAGAGTATTATTGCTGTGTCCAGCATCGGAACCATTGGAAGACAGCAGCAGATGTCAGGCTTACTGAGTACTTCAGTGCCCTTTGGAACAAATCTTCAAATTACCTGTGCTTAATTGTCTTCCTACAGATGGTCAGGGTCAACCTCGTTTCTATGAGTAAGGTAAATAGTTGGGGAATTTCAGGATCATGAGCTTAAGGCAACTGTATTTTGTTTTCCTTCAGGCAGAGTCTTATTTAATGCCTACCCCAAGTGTTATGTGACGTGTAGTTGGTTTTTTGGTCTTGTCCACCAGAGCAATAAAAGTCCATCTTAGGTCCCCTAGGTTGAGGTCTGACCTCTGAGGGAGGCGTCTCCATCTGGTGGGAGAACACAGATGGTGCACACCTACAGGCTAGGACAGCAATCAGGCTAAGCAAGGCACAGAAGTCTTGAGAAAAAGAGGAGGGATCACAGAGGTGGCACCTCAGGCAGTGGCTGGAAAGCGTCCATGCTTGAAATCTGAAAGGATGTTCCCATGTGTTTCTAAACCCACATGCTGCATTTCCCAGCAAGGGTGCACTGATGCCTGGCCATTTCTCCACTGACTGCTGCATACATCTCACTGATTTCCAGCCTCAGCCCACATGCTGCATTTCCCAGCGAGGGTGCACTGACGGCCTGGCCAATTCTCCACCGACCGCTGTGTACATCTCACTGATTTCCAACCTCAGCCCACTTGCTGCATTTCCCAGTGAGGGTACACTGACCCCTGGCCATTTCTCCACCGACCGCTGCGTACATCTCACTGATTTCCTATCTCAGTGACTTCTCTAGCCTAACTAGCCCATGCTTATGGAATACAAATTTTATTTAACTTACCTCAGTCACATGTAACTATGATAGAAAAATCAAGTATAAAATAGTATTTACATCCCCCTAAAACTAAGGATAAATAAGTTTTTTAACTGTACCTATTTGGGGTGATCCATCTCTCCCATTGCCCTGCTTTCCGTGTGTCAAACAAGTTCAAGGAGATGGTGTTTCCTAGACTCTCTCAGGTGCTCATCCCTTTATGGAAGTGCTTGAGGAGTTTGGACAGTTTTAAGTATTTAGCCAAACAAGCTGTACCACATATATTTTTTTAAAGAAAGACTACAATCCACCTGTCCAGAGCTTGAGTGACTCCCTGGAAAGTTACCAATAAAAAAGCCAGCCAGCTTTCCTGAGAAACCAGTTAGCACTCTGATCTTCTGTTCGTTTGTTTGCAGGCCTCATTAATATAACATCACTGCAACAAACAGCTAACGGGGGATGGTGTCAGGATGAATAATGGAGTCACTCTTCTGAGATAACAATTAGGTTTTGAATGTACTATCAGCTAAGACAGCACTAGGAAGGAGTCACCCCAGGCAGAAGAGCTGACACCATTGAAGCCACAGATTCCTGCAGAGCTCCTCAGCCACCTCTGGTGATCATGGAGAATGTGTGCTCATAGGCATGTCACAACACACACACAGACACACACACACACACACACACACACACACATGCATGCACACACAGACATGCATGCACACGTACACACAAACACTAACAAGCTGGAAAAGCATGTGATCATTTGTTGTCAGGTGCTCAGTGTCTAGGTGTGTTTGGGAGCCAGGGTAGAATGGAAACTTGCATGCATACAGTTGGCATCATCATCGGGAGCATACTGCTACAGGAAGGGAGAAAGGGTTACAAAGAAAAAAGAACTGGCTATGAACCAACACACATCCGTCTGTCTGCTCCTAGGGCTCAGTCTCTGACACAGTCTCTGGGAATACTTTTTCCTCCCACCCAGAAGTTCTGGTGTCAGTTTCTCCTTTCTCTTGCAAGCTGAGAAGTGGAGATTTACACCATGGTGGCCATAGCCAGGGATGCATAGGTCACAGAGAGGCAACATCCAATGCCAAAGGCAGGATGTACACTTTGAACACCAACACCTCCCCGCCAAGAACATTGCCCACCTGCATAGAAGGCTCATAAAAAGCAAAGCCATTTCTCCATCAGCCCTAAGCCAGCCTGCAGAGGCCAGGTTAGGTCTCCACGTGAATTTCTTAGTTCTCAGATGGTGATAAGAAAAATAAAAGCTGCATTCACTGAACGAAATACTGATTGATAGTTCTTACTAAGCCCATTTTAGAGATGGGGGTTGCGAGCAGTGATAACTTTCTTGATGTTACATCAGTAGTTTGTTTAACCCTCAGCTGCTTGGCTCTAGAGCCCCCACATTTGTCCTGGGCATCATCATCCTTGCAGTCTCTCTTAAGCTTGTTGAGAGAATATTATTCTCTGTCTAGAAACAGAATAGAAAAAGGAACTGAAAGCAAGCTCTTCCAGCCTCTGCTAAGATGGGAAGAAAGCCAGAAGTCCTCCCCCCAGCATCATGTTGGGAGGCCAGGCATACATGGATAGAGAGGAAAATTCGGAGTGTGGACCGGGAAAAGGAAGATGGATGGTGGGAAACACAGGAAGGGGAAGAGAACAGGAAGAAAGACAGTGAACACCAGTGCCTACAATCCGGCTCCCAGTAAAACAGGAAGGCACAACCTCAGTAAGAGAAAGAGGCTAGCTGGCCCTGAGCAAAGGGGAGAGGCCAAGGCCGGTGGCTTACAGCAGGTGACTTGCTCTCTCAGGGCTGGGGACAGTTAGCTCCAGCTGTGTTACATGGAGACTAAATGCATGTGTTAGATAGATCCGCTGCATCCTGTCCCTCCGTGTACAACCTTGAGCTGGTTAATCAGCCTCCTTGGAATGCTGTGCCAGCGTCTGTGAAGTGGGAATTAGAACAGCACTGCTCTAGCAGCTTGTTCTGAGCCATGAGTGGGCTACAGTAGTATAGAAAGCTCTAGATGCAATTTCTGTCTCATGCTAAGCACTTCATAAGTAAAGGAGCAGCAAGTATCATTATCAACGAAAATGATGGACTGTTTCTATCTTATTTCTCCTTGTCCCTGTAAGCCAGGAGACAGTCCTGAAGTATACAGTATATCTGAGTTGCGAGCCAAGCTTTGGGATTCTCTCTTCAATCTCTTCTGATTCTAAGGGAGGCCTAAACTTTGTCCCTCCAAGGCTCTACCCAGGCCCTGCCTGCATCTACCATTGCATGAAGCCAGCCCAGTCACTTCTCCCAAGACTGCCCAGCCCTAAGGACCTCCAGCACCTCCTGCCTGAGTCTGCCATTGCATGAAGCCAGCCCAGTCACTCTCCCCCAGGCTGCCCGGCCCTGAGGACCTCCAGCACCTCCCACTCTGCTTTCTCATGCAGCCCTTTAGATCTCCCCAGCTGTAATTAATCAGCTGCATCTGCTCCTGCCCTTGAGCAGCGTTGTGGCACAGTTCCCTCAAAATGTTCAATTAGTGGCTGCAAGAACGAGGGCAGTTGTAGCATCACTGTGCTGCTTTCCAGGTCATGGCACCCACAAAGGAAAGCAAACATGACAGAGTCCAGAGAGAATACAGACTGAACTCAAGTGCCTCTAGGGTGTTCATCGGGCTCCATTTGACTGACAGCTGTTGAGGGTGGGGTCTGAGCATACAGAGAAGTGGATCCCCAAGCCAAAGATTCCAAAAGCTTTGAAGGCTCCAGGAAAAAAATCGAAGTCTCCTATTAGTCATCTACTGTGAGCCCATGAGCTGTGCCCAAGACATGCCCGTGTTCCACACTCTGCTGTCTCCATTATCCTGGCTTAATATGTGCTAATTAGCAGGTGCATGGCCAAGGCTTAGATAAGCCACTTCATATTTGAGAGATAGGGTTTATTGCTACTAGACTGAGCCCTAAATTGTTTCCCTTAGATTCTGCAAACCACAGGCTACCTTTTCCCTCCATAACTAGATACCATTAAGGCCCATTTTAAATGCAAATATAGAGTAAATATGGTGGCACCTACCTGTAATACTAGTATGCAAAAGGCCGAGGCAGAAGGATCTCCAACAAGTTCAAGGCCAGCCTGACCAAAAGAACCTGACCAAAAGAAAACACACACACACACACACACACACACACTTGAGCTTTCGTACAAGATTCAGCACCACCTGTGGACTTAGCGCCACCTGTTTCCTGGCCAAGCTTGTCCTGCAGAGCATGTCTATGTGTTCTGTAGCCAGCCATACGTGCTCTGTTCACCTGTTACTCAACATCTGCCGTGGACTCGTTGCTCCACACATTCTCCCTCCAGATCAGAGGAAAATTCCTGTCATCCCGTAGCTTCTCAACAGTCCCTATGTACCATCTTCTTCTGATCTGCAAGTCTCGTGGATAGGGAAGCACAGAGCAGGGAATTATCAACTCTTTACGACCTGCTCTCTGAGCTAACGTGCTGGGAGCTTTCTAAACACTAGCTAACTTAATCCTGGCATCCTCCCTTTGAAACCAGAGTGATTATCATTTTTAAGACGAGTATGTTCAAGGCCACATAAGCTCAGGAGCATCCGAGCTGCTTCCCAAAATTCAGGTCTGCCAGACCTGAATCTTCCTGCTCTCTCCGTGCTGCAGACACTGGCTGAGTACCAGCAGGCCTCGCTTCCTGACCCCAGGACAGTCAGAAACACACAGGCCATCTGAAACTGAAGACAATCTAGGCAAGTGTGCCCAATATTCCGGCCATGTCTGCGCTTATCCTGTGTCAGTGGGGCTGCTCTTAACTGCCCTTGAGGCTCCACTGCTCCTTTTAAGTCAGGAAGACCTTTCCTGGGCCTTCGCAGGCAATAACTAGGTACTTAGGCAGTTTGCCTTGACAGACCCGCAAGGCCAAATGTGGCTACCAATAACCTCGAGGCTTTTTGAGGTGATGTTATGGGCATCCAACGATTTCATGCTACTTCTAAGAAAACCCTCTAGGAACAGTCTCACTGGAGAGGAGCCTGGGACTCACCAGCTGCCTGGTTTGAAATATCCTAGAGGGATATTTTTCTTTCCTTCTGTGAAGACCAAATCTTTCTACCTGCCCTCCTTCCCGCAGCCTGTGCAGGTGGTTCTGGGAAGGAATGAGAATGCGCGCATGCCAGGTTCTTGTGACTCAAGCCACCGTACAGACATCATAGCCCTTGAGCTTAGTCTGACATCTGGAAAGATTCTGGTGGATGGGCTTGTATAAGATGCTTTGCTTTCTTCTGTTGATTTGTTCTAAGCATAAACTGCCAACCTGACTCTCTCTGACTTTTGAACTTAGGAAAAGGAAATGCATTGAAATGCGGGGGGGGGGGGGGGGGTGGGAGGGAGAGGAGAGGAGAGAGAGGATGTGCATGTGCAGAACCTACAGTAGCCATAAGAGGATGTCAGGTCTCCTGAGCTAGAATTCAGTTACAGAAGGTTGTTTGCCGCCCAGTGTGGCTTGTAGGAATCAAACTTTGGGCCTCTGCAAGAGCCGTAAATGCTTTAATCAGCTGATCCACCTCTCCATCCCTTACACAGCAATGTTTAAAGTGCATCATCTAGTGTAGGAAGCACTAACCTCTGGTAGGACACAGAGGCCATGTTATAGATTGGAAGATACAGCTGAAGAAATGCCCTCATTTCTTCATGCCCTAGAATCTAGGGGAACTTAGCCTCAGTAATGATCACAGCCACAGAGCCAAGAGGCTTAGAACCCCTGGCAGCTGTGAGGTTTACATGGATGAACATGGAGACCCTTTTGGTTAGAGTAGGTGAAGTGGTGAAGGCTGATTAACATCTGTTCACACAGAGGAACAATAACTGAGAGGACCTTGACCTAATTAATTATACATAACAGGTGACGGGGAAATAGCTATTGAAGATGTTTGCAGAATTTCTGGCCAGGAGCATAGTGACCCCGTGTACCTTGAAAGAAAATATGGAAGGATAATTGGGCGTAGGTAGAAGAAAGAAAAATTAGGAGTTAATTTTTAGATACAGTGAAACTTAAGGCAGCCTGTGTACGTGCAGATGGAAGTGGAGATGTCCTGCAGCAGTCGGGTTTATAGCTAGGGAGCTCAAGAGATAGGTGTCAGCAGGCAGTAAAGATTTGGAGGTCATCCATAACAGAGGCCTCGAGAACCCTCCTGCAAATCAGATGAGTACCAGCTTACTTATATTTTGGAAACCCAGACTTTTACAGATAAGTTTTTTTTTTTTTTTTTTTTTTTTTTAATCAAAACTGCAAGCTATGCATTTCTTTAAGCCCAAGACTGTGTGTGGCTTGGTGATTCTCTACTCTGAGCTATTGGGCCACCTATTCTAAGTGACAGCAATGTGAGATACAGAGGACCCAGCTTCCCTCGCTCTTTGCAAGCCTGGGGGTGCGGGCTGACGATCTAGAGAGGGCCCAGTTTGCACACCAGCAGCTGCTGGCGGGGCCCTGTCTTTCACATATACCTTCAATCCAAGATTATAACACCTGCTCATAATTTACCTGAGTCTTCTCTGTACCAACTTACACTTCTGAGCAGCTCTGGGCTAGAAGCCTGACCCCACAGCTCAGCGCCTGTGGCCTGGGTCTAGCTAACCCTGCAGGTCTGAAGAAGCCACTGTTATGACTGAACATCAGGGGAGGGAGCTGCTCTGTGAAACTTTCCAGAGGCACTAAGTATTCATGTGCTACCTGCAAGACGAGAGTATTTTTAGGCTTTCCAGAAAGATTTCATTTCAGTTTTTTCTGAAAGGTTATAATTAACTGCAGTGAACAAAAGAATGTTTGGTATTTTTTTTATTTTTTAAATAAAAGTGGAAGGGAAGGAACTAAGGAAAGTAACCAGCAGCACAGTTCTGTCCAGCCCAGGGCAGAGGAGGGTTCCTGCTGTTCAGGTGCTAGTGGGCGGAGCACGGGGAAAGCCCAGTACAAAAGGATCCAACTGAACCAGGACCTAAAGGCATGTTCTCTGTTACTGACGCACTATACAAAGACAAAAGCAGCTCCTTCCCCAACCTCACAACAAGGGGCCGTCTCACAAGGCAGGATCCCAGGCCAACAGAACTTCCAGAGCATACTGTTCTTGCACATTTTAGAGTTTCCAGGGACAGAGAGCCACAGAAGCTTCCTACTCCTGCTGGCTTTTTCTCTGCCGCATTTGTCCTTCCTCCTTCCGTCTCCCCGGCACATGGCTGTTCCTATCAGTCTCCTTGACAATATCGCCCTCGATCTAGCTCATATGTCTGGTTTTGTTTATAAGATGGGCTATTTTATTCCAAAAAAAAAGCAGGGGGGCGGGGGGAGTCAGAGTCATAGACGAGGTAACCTACATGAAGTGAGTCCTCAGAATAGTGTCCTCGCGGTCTTATAGGCAAGAATTCAGGAAGCAGAGCCTTTGAAGGCCTGCTGAAATGGAAGGGAGACCTGCAGGCCGAATGAGTCCTGGCTTGGCAACTACCGCAGAGTCAAAGTCTGACTAGGATGCCACTGATGAGTAAAAAGGGAGGAAGAGCTATTCCCGCCTACACTCCATCTCTTCCTTGCTGTCTAGACCACTGGGGTCCATGTCCGACAGGGTGGTAGGGTATTTCCATCACCAGAGGAGTGCCCCTTTCCACCTGGACTCACCCATACTGGACTGCTGCTCCATCCCTAATAGGGGTCAATTGTGCTGGATGGTCTTATGTCCAACTTGACATAAGCTGAAGTCATCAAAGAGGGAGCCTCAATAGAGAAAATACCCTGATAAGATTGGCAGGCGGGTAGGGCATCTTCTTAGTTAGTGATTGATAGGGGAGGGCCTAGCTCATTGTGTGTGGTGCCACTCTCAAGCAGATGGTCCTGGATTCTATAAGGAAAAAGGCTAAGCAAGCCATGAGGGGTAAGCCAGTAAACGGCACCCCTCCATGGCCTCTGTACCAGCTCCTGGTATCTAGGTTCCTACCCTGTTTGAGTTCCCACCTTCATGTCTTTTGATGACAAACTTATATAGAACTATGAGTAAAATAAGCCCTTTCCTCCCAGCTTGCTTTTTGTCTTGGTGTTTCATCACAGCAATAAAAACCCTAAGACATCTGGCGTGTACAGGCTTAAGGAGGACCCTGTTCAGTATCCAAGAACACAAAGGCAGTGCCTCTGGCCCAGAGGCACCATCCTGGGATCTTAACAGACTCTTGGTCTCAATCAAGCCCTGCCTTTCTTATAATGCAGTCATAAGCTGCCTTTTCATTGCTGTGCACAAGTTGCCTGAGGTTTCGGGGTCCATCTCACTATAAAATATGATTTCCTAGAGTAGATGCCCTGAGACACTCTCTGGATTCACTTGGGATCACAGTTAGCTAGTTGCTTCCACTTCAGGTGAGTGCAGACTTTATCCATAGGATTTGCTGGATTCCTGGGATGTTTATACTTTACCACCCTGGTCCTGCCACCCCTTTCATTTTGGGTTAAAGCAAATGAGATCATCATCATTTGGCCCCTGAATTAAAGATTGGACAAATAATGGTCCTTGCTATCAGAAGCCGGAAAAGGTTTGTGAAACCTAAAGTCAGTTCTTGACTCTAACATGTGTTATGAGATTTTTTTTCAAAAAAAAAAAAAATGGTAATCAGTGTGAGTCTATGGTGTCCCCCTTTAGCTGCATCTAACCCCACCTGCTCCAGGTCCCCACTGCTTTCTCTGTATCTGTCTGGAGTTATTATGATGAGTCTTTGTTATCACTGCTTCCCTGACTATAAGCTCCTTGAGGGTAAATCTGTAGTGCATTCACCACTGGGTCCAGCACAGAAGTAGCAATAATAACAGTGGCACTGTTGCAAAACTTCCTGGTACACACAGAGCTTCAAGAACTGACTGGAGCTGCTCTCTGCCTACTCAAATTTGGTAGACATGATAATACTCTCTTTACAGAAAAAGAACTGAATGAAACTCATGAGATTATCGGACTTGATTACAGTCAGGCGGCTAATGCATTTAAGGTGTGCATAAATCCGTGACGTTCTTACGAGAGGCCAGAGGTCAGAATTCTTTCCGATAAGGTTCTTTAATGGATGGATGAATGGGTGCATGGGTGGCCGGATGGCTGGATAGGCAGATGAGCCAAGGAAGCAGTGTAAGATGGAAGATGACACCAGTATTCTACACAAGATGAAAAGAATAGAAGACACTCATAGTCTCATCGTAGTTGTTAAGCACCTTACTCTTGGGGACAGAAAGGAAACTTGTTCTATTCTGTGGGTAACTCAGTCAGTGGCTAACCCTCCCTCCCTCCCACAGATTTTGACAGTGTCAGGACCGCCTGAAGGAGGGACTCGTGTGACCATCCATGGCGTGAACCTGGGCTTGGACTTCTCTGAGATTGCTCATCACGTGCAGGTGGCTGGAGTGCCCTGCACACCCCTCCCAGGGGAATACATCATCGCTGAGCAGTGAGTCCACCCTGCTGGCCTTTGTCCATGTGAGCTTCAGAGTGGAGAGTCACTGTACTTCCTACTCTGGGGCTTTGCCAAGCATCTTTCACATCACTTCCTCCTGTGGAAAATGCCCCAAGAGGTCTTCCCAGGGTGTTTCTGCCCTCAGGAAACCTTGTTCCGGTTGCTTCCGTGTGGTAGTCTCCTCAGGCATCAAGGCTCCAGGTGACCAAGCTGCCCCTCACTTAGTCTTTGTCTGTCTGCTGGAATGAATACTGAAGTCCCTCTGGGACATCTCAGCCCCTCCTACTGGCCCCCATTGAAATGCATTCTGCAGGGTAGACTCTGGGCAACCATTTGTTTGGTGTATGGGGCCCTGACAGCAGCTTAATCTAAGCAGGGCCTCCACTGGAGAAGATTCATTTATTTCACTAAGGGAAATGTCAGCTGGAAATTAGAAAATAGGCATGTAGTGGATGGCAGGCAGGCACGCTCAGGAGTGACATATGTTCCAATGTGGGGTGTTCCCTGGGCAGTGGAAACTATGGTCTGTGAGTTGGTGGGCGGGAAGTGGTCTAGAGGCTGGGGGTCAAAGAGAAGAAGGAACACGCAAAGGGAGCCACCAGAGCATTTTTCATGGCTTGTCATGTGACAGTGGGTCAAGGCGTCTTCATCCACCGAGGATGCAACTCTGTGTGTGTCAGGAGCTGATAAGAGCTTGACTTTAACTTGGGCTTTTCTCTCTCGCCCTGTTCCTCTGCAGTCTCAGGCTCCTCTAAGAGCCAGTCCTCAATAGCAGTCGTAAAAGTGACATCACTTTATTTTCCATCAGCAATTTTTAGTGTACAGAACACTTTCCCATTTCCTCCCCCCCCCCAACACACACACACACCCTCCCCTGTTATACTGACCTCTGGCAAGTAAATTATTGTAAGAGCTGGCAAGAGCAAAATTCGGGAGCTGATTTTCTCCAGTCACTTGGGAAGTAAGTACCAGGACAGAACCCCCCACCCAAATCTCCCAACTCCTAGTTCAGGACTCTTTCCCTGACACTGCAGCCAGCAGCCATGACTCCTCCTGGGCACAAGAAGCCTGGATCCTCCGTGGGTCATGATCAACCTTGGCTCTGAACTCAAAGGGCCTTGATGCTAACTGAGCTCAGAGAACTGTCAGTGGCAGAAGGGACAATTCCCCAGACTGTTGGGGCTGTGTAAGAGCTGCTTGCCACCGGGAGGAAGAGATAAAACTGGCTTGATCCCTCTGGTTCTCCAGGTCCTGTTTTCAGTGACAACCTTATTCCTATAAAGGGTGAGCTCTGAGGGCGTGGTGACTGGGCCTACAGAAAGGCATCAGTGTTTCTAGGGAACCACATAGGAAGTTAACACTGGGAGCCAGGACCACCTGCAGGAAGCTGCATGGTCACCTTGTCCAGAGTCCTGTGCCTTGCCAAGCTGCACCAGGCACTTGGCATACAGACCTAAAATACACCTGGACCTCAAGTTGCCTGGAGGGGGCACTGGAGGACTCAGACTTAAGAGTGAGGAGAGTGAACCATCAGGCAGCTGGACTCAAACCTCGCCTAAGGTTTGAGTTAAAACATTTTGACCCTGGCTCCACTGCTAACCAGCCTTGAGACTTCAACAAGCCTTTTAATCTATGACCTTTGCCAAATGGGCTGCAAGAAACTGTAGTTCTGCTTAGGAAGTCACGCGCACTTCTTTACCCGGGGGGGGGGGGGGGGGGGGGGGGAAGGGGCCCCAGCGGAAGGGAGGGGGGGGGGGGGGGGGGGGGTGAAAGGTACCCAGATGAACTGAAAGTGTGGTTGTGACAGGACCCTGGGGAGGCAGTCATTCCAAGCCTGCCCAGGGCGGTGGTGACTCTGTAAAGCCAGCCCTTTCCCTTGCTTCAGGCACAGGACAGGCAGGAAGCAGTGAATGGCACCCTGGGCCTGACTGGTTGCAACCTGGTCTCCAGCTGTGCCAGGCTCATTACCACTCCTAAGGTTTCAGAGTTTGTTAACATCATTAAGCCTCCATCCTGGGCAGTGAGCAGCAGGTGCAATCATTACAAACGTCTGCAAGAGATGAATGCGGCTAACTGGGCTCAGTACAGAACCCTAGGCACAAGCAGGATTAGTGAGTGCAGTACTAATTCGCCATATGCTTGCATCTGTCATCCATCATTCCACAATTAGATTAATACTGGTTTAAAGGCCCTGATTAAGTCCTGCAATCAGCACCCCACATGTCTGTGGAGGGCAAGATGCTTCAGCCCCAGAACATTTTCTGGGCAAGTGGAATGCAGGTCAAGACTTCAACTCAGCATCTCCAGAGACAAGCGTTTGCCCTCTTCATCTGCTCTGTCTGTGAACTCACCCACACACTGGATGAGTGCTGGACCTCCGGGCTTCCCATACAGGAAGTGAGCCACCACTTAGCATGTCTCTGGGAGATGGTGTAATATGGGATAATGAGAAAACTGAGCTAGTGCCCGGAGCCTGGGGACAAGCTATAGTTGAGCTACTGATGAACCGAATAGCACTGGGCTGGTCACTTTGCTCTGTGCTTCTCAAATGGCCTGTTTGTAAACTAGAAACAGCTGATGTGTACAGTTCCCCAAGTGGTCTTCAGGAGGCTAGAGCACATGAGCCCCCTTCCCCCGCCAACTAGAAAGATGATCGGTGGCACTGATGTGACTCCAGACTCCCTCTGTTACTTTAAAGTCAAAGCTTCAAGTGGAAACTGGACAGTTGTTTGGCCCAACCCATTTTATACGGTGAAATTTCACCATCTCTAGTCATTGCCTCCACACCAGGAGCCTTGGAGCCGCCAGGAACACATGGAAGAAATAGGAAGACTCCCGGAAGTTATGCCAGAGAACACAAATGAGGTTAGGGGAGGAAGTGAAGAGCACCTGTGCCTGTGTTGGCCCACAGCCAGGACAGGAGACACCAAGTGACTGAGTCTCAAAGCCTTAGGAAACAGGTGGGGTTGTGCCCTGTGTTTGCCGTAATCTGTCACTACCATGATGCCTGTGCCGTCTGCCCCTTGAGGCATCCAGAGCTTTTTTCTTAAACCCATCATCTGAGACAAGTGTGATCACACATGCCTAGACTTCCGGCTACTTAGAAGGCTGAAGCGGGAATGCTGCTTAGACCCAGAAATTTGAGACCACCCTGAAAAATGTAGTGAGACTTTGTTTAAAGTACCTACATACATACACACATCATATTCACTCCAAAGTCTGCAAAGGGGAGTGATCAAAGGCACAGACTTGGGGTTCAGGCTCACCTATATTTTCAGTCGGGGCTCCTTCACTTTCAGGAATGTAGCATCCCTGGATCTTGGTTGACCATAAGTCAGAAATAACAAGACCCTTCCTGACGCAGAGGATTGATTTGGTGCAGGGTCCCATCCTGTGGGATGCCGCTGCCATCAGCAGCTGTAGCTCTTGTTATTAAGCTATAGATTCTACTGTGGCACAATCCTTATTCTTCTACTTAGCCCTTTCCACTGCTGCAGCACCCCTTTCTCCTGTAACTCCTCCCTCTGAGCTAAGACAGGCATCCTGTCTCCATCCTGCCTTACAGAGCTCATGAGTGAAAGGAGAGAAGAGGGAGACAGCTCCACTTCACCTACTTACAGAAACCTACTTAGCTTCTAAGACATCCCCACATAGACAGGCCCACGTAGACAGGCCCACGAGGACAGGCCCACGTAGACAGGCCCATGTAGACAGGCCCACGTAGACAGGCCCACGTAGACAGGCCCACGTAGTCCCTTGTTTGTAGCCTGTTCGGCACCCAGCCCTCTCCCTATTTATACCCCAGGTGAGACAGAGCTCAGATGCTAAATGAAAACTTCCTCATGCCTCTGGCCCATTCAAGCATGGCGCTCAGAGCCAGCCACAGGTACTTAGTTCAAATGCTGGCCTGGCCCCATCTCCTTCTGTCACTCTTCTCCCAGGCAATTCCTAAGCCCTCAGGTACATTTGAAACAGGCCAGAGTAGACCTTCTCCCCTCTGAAACAGGCCTAAGAACAAGAGTTCAGTCTTGCCTGTAACCTTCACGTGTCCCCCAGTTTCCTCTTCCACAACTTGATGCTGACAGTAACTACTTCCTCCCTTTCCAGTGGAGGATCTTTCCCACAAAGTACACATGGGCAGTGAATGAGGCAAGAGCCAGGCTTGATTAGAAGAAACTGAAAGGCTTATCTTCTTCCCAGTCCCCACACTCACTGCCCACAAGAATAAGCTGAATATCCAAGGTTCTTTTAGGGGGTGAAAGGGTAGGCTATAGAAAACCAGGGACCCCAAAACAAAATCAAGGTCCAGCACCAGGAAATGGTGTTTGCATTGTCACTCCAAGCAAGTAGCAGCATGAAAATAACCAGACACCTTAGCTCAAGCTTCTCTGATGCTATGCTAATGAGGTTTAAGGATAGGACTGCGTGCCAAACACTAATTGATTATTACTGCCACGTGTATGTGGGTTCATAATGAATTTATTTCGTCAGAGATAGAGTAAAGGGAGAACCTCCTTCCACGAGGTGCTTTCTTATTGCATCTTATATGCTGAATGTAGAAAGATAGTTATTGTACGTTAAGTAAATATTTACCAGGAATCAGTGTACTTACGTAGGATTAACTGTAATGAAGGAAATGAAGACTAGTGGCATGCCGTGTGTGTGTGTGTGTGTGTGTGTGTGTGTGTGTGTGTGTGTGTGTGTGTGTTTAATGCTAGTTTTATTACATTGAAATGGAATCTCTTTCCTAGAGAAATGATTGCTCTGTTACACACAGGTCTTCCCGCTGTGCCGAGATAATACAGGAGATTACTGGGGAGGAGGGTTGCCTTTCTGACCACCTACTAAGCATGCTTAGTATGGACACCACTGCTCTTGCCATCTGAAATAGTGTCATGAGGCAAGAAGAGGCTTTCCTTCCTCATTTCTTGGCCCCCTATTTGGGAAGACTGGTAGGACCCTCTCCTATCCATCCCAGGCCATTAACTTTAGGCAAGGATCCACCCAAAAGTCTAATTTCCTCAATTCTACCCATCCCCTAAAACCCACCCTCTTCATAAGGCACTGTGACTTAAGGGACCAATGTTTAAATGTTCTTCTGTAGCTTATCTCAGGAGCCAGGAAAATCACCAGTGGGTATTGATCTGGCCTGCTGAGAAAGTACAGAGCATCTTCCTCCAGTGCTCCTGACAATGTGAGGTGTGACTTCTGACCAAGGCCATGCCACCCTCTGAGCATGCTTAGCATTGATTAAGTGTCACTCGGTACCTAATGAACTCAGCCACCACCCACTACCTGAACTTCTGCCGTTGTTCTGGGAGATTCTGTTTGAATGCTCGCGTTATCTCACCAAATTACCTATTCCCTTTTGAAGGCTCACTGCAGGAAACAAACTACAACTGAATTGGTGTGACAAATAATCACTCACCAGTGCTCTTATAGAGAGCTGCTGCATAGCAGAACAGGCCAGCAAAGTACTGCCGCCCAATCAATTCATCCCACAATCCTAGAAATGACCCATAGTGGAAGACACTATGCTAGGTACTCACAGAAATGGTGGCAGAGTTAAGCTACATGGTACATCAGAGGTACCTACAGCTTTTTACATATAACCACATCCACCATGCGGATAAGACAAAGCCCGGGAGGCCAGTACTAAACCCATGGTCACATGAGTGCTAATCTGAGCCATGGCACAACACTACAGCAAGGCGGTGATGGGCCACTCACTGACTGCTGCTGAGCAAGTGAGCAGGGACTGCAGCCTTGTCAAGCCTCTTCACTGGGAGGTCTGCTGTTTCCTCAGGATCGTCTGTGAGATGGGCCATGCCCTCGCGGGCACCACATCTGGGCCTGTGCGCCTGTGCATTGGGGAATGCAAGCCAGAGTTCATGACCAAGTCCCACCAGCAATACACTTTTGTGGTAAGTACAAGGGTGAGGCTGGCCACATACCCAGCAAGGACACACATCTGTTTCAGGCATCTCCTAGGAAATTCTCATCTGCCCCTCCCAGCCAGGCAGACTATGGTAACCAGTAAAGGAAATTTCTGTCTGCCCTTTTAGAAGGTTGTCTTTCTGGGTTTGAATAATCACTTTTTTAAAAAACCAACAAAATACCCAGAGACTTTTGAGTCTCAGGCGACCATAGGTCAGAGTTCTAAATAAGGCTTAAACTTAAGCCTTGCTTAGGAAATGGGTTCTAGATGGAAAACTAGGCTGTGTTTTATCACTCCATGTGGCATTGTGATCTAACTCCAGCCTAATGAGGACACACCAACTAGGTGGTTTATATTCATCCATATGCTTTGCTTTCAGGTGAGATATTTTAAGCTAAGGTTAGAAGAGCCACTATAATATGGCAGAGATGTGCCTCTATGCACGAGTCCAGGAGAGGGAACATACAAGCTGTGTGTCTGTGTGGTTGTGTGTACATGTGTGCACACGCCTAAAGACATCTCATCGTGCTTACACAACACACAGTTTTGTTACCACAGCTTTCTGTGAGGCTGGCACTAAATTCATGCCAAATCAATAAATTGCTTCTGGGCCCTGCAGTCTGCGGAGGCTCAATTCATCTTAAATCAATACACTGTATTGGGTGCCCTTAAGTTCCTTTTCTAAATCCTACCTACATTGAGTACTTCATTAAAAAGCATTAACAACCAGCCTTGCTAAGAGTTCTGAAAAGTCGTTAGGCCACGAAACTCTCTTCTCTCAAAAGCATTTTACTACTTAGTCTAAAGCTCCAGGCCTGTGTTCTCATTTTGGCTTCACTACTTTTTTCCCCTGTACATTTTTTTCTCTCAGATTTGCCAGTCTTTCTGCAGCCACTGTACCTCATTTCCTTCCCAGGGGACATAGGAAGCAAAGAGAAAATATCAGATACGGGGAGAGTTGTAAATATCAGCGCTTGGAAGGGACCTAGGCCCATTATACCCTCCTCGATGGACCAAGGAATGAACTGAAATTCAGAAAAATCCCAAGACTCACCACAGGGCCATAGATACTAAAGGTCTGGTACAGCCTAGAATCTGCTCACTAAGTTAAATGCACTTCCCAGCCTACGCATAGCACCATACGCTTTACGTCCCAGCACTCGGGAGATGGAGAAAGGAGGGTCACGAGTTCAAGACCAGTCTGAGCTATATAATGAGACTCTAAATAGCAAGATAACAATAACAAGAAAAATGCTTTCCACTGCCCAGTAGGCAGAAGCAATTCTTCCTGATTTAGGTCAACTGCTTGGTGCATCATTGGCTAGAGTTTTTGTTTTGTTATTTGTTTGTTTGATGATTGTTTTAAGCTTTTGCTTAATGTACAGCTTACCGAGCATGCTAGCAACTGATATTCTCATCCACCAGTAATGCTCAGAGAAACCATATTTAACATTTACTGATGGCACCAAGAGTCCTCAGTGCTTAGGGCAGGACAAGAGTACATATATATGGACCATGTCTATCAGCTGCCCAACTTAAGCAAGAACATTTTACTTAGCCCTATCGATTTTCTGCAAAATAATAATAATAATAATAATAATAATAATAATAATAAATAAAATTAAATAAAAAAATAAAAACCTCAGAACAGGCTCTATATAAAGTAGCATTTCCAAGCTGTTCTCAATTTGCAAAGTAATTGATAGATTAGTTGGAGTCATGTCAGATTTTCCTTCAGTATTATGAGTACTGGACTCCACCAGAAGTTAGTTAATTCCGATGTATAGCAGCCCTTCACCTTCCCTGGACAGACCGTCTACGAAAGCAGTGATGTTTGGAACTGCAGAGGGCAGGAAAAGTGCCTTAGCTCCCAACATGATGTTTATCCCTCCTAGCGTTAGGTCTAGCCTTAGACCTAAGCTAGGAATGTTTCTCCTCTTCTCTTCAAAGAATCCTTCCGTGCTGTCACTCAGCCCCATCAGGGGACCAGAGTCAGGAGGCACCATGGTGACCATCACAGGCCATTACCTCGGTGCTGGGAGCAGCGTGGCAGTGTACCTGGGCAATCAGACCTGCGAGTTCTATGGGTAAGGTAAAAGTGAAAGGTGGCGTGTGGTTGCCTTGGCATGCCCATTGTCTCCTCGTCATTGGTCCTCTCCTTGGGTCAGACATGCCAGCCATTGTCAGAAATGTATGCCACTTACCAGTTTATGTCCCATAGATCGGAGGGATTGGTAACATCTAAAGAGAACTGGAGGAAGGGGTGACTACAGCAGATGAGGGAAGATCAGATCCCAGGAACTCCCCAGGCTTTCTCTGTAAGGACTTGGGACTCATGGAGATCACACGGTCTTCACAATTTAAGCACAGATTTGTCCTCAGGCTTGTCTTCTGTGCATTAAAAAAAACAACCAAACAACCTCAACATATCTAAAATATTGTCATCCACAACCATGAGCCCTAAGGATGCATGCAGACTTATAAAGAATTCTGAAGGAATCCATGGGTGAGGCCCCATTTTTGCCCAGCGTTACCCACATAAGAGTTTTGCACTATAAACTCTGCAAGCACAAGCCCTGTGTGTTTACCACAACAGAGGACAGGTGTTGCACTTGACCCTGAGCATTGATTAGTCATGTTGTAGAAAAAATCCAGAAGAAAGAGTTCGCCAAAACCTTCTAGAGCCTTGTCCCTGTCCATGTTCGATACCGCGCTCCCTTCCTAACCCAGCTAGGGTAAAAGGAAGGTGCTTACAGACACTGGTGAAGGATATTTCTGTAGCAGAGAAAACAGTAGAACGGCGTCATGGGCCACACATGAGGTGAGGACATGCCTTTCAAGCTAGCTCATCTCATCTCTTTTGTCTTAACCCTTTTCTGTGTCCCCATAAGGAGGTCAATGAATGAGATTGTGTGCGTTTCACCTCCATCATCCATTGGACTAGGACCAGTCCCTGTCTCCGTGAGTGTTGACAGAGCCCGAGTAGACAGCAGCCTGCAGTTCGAGTACATAGACGACCCTCGGGTGCAACGTATTGAGCCGGAGTGGAGCATCACTAGGTAGGAGAGATTGGCTAGAACATCTGGAGGGATATGAGGTTGGCAGGACACAACATCTGGAAGACAGTGTGGCTGGTGGAGTGTATCTGGAGGAAGGTGAGAGTAACAGATTCACCTTGAGGGAGACTAGGTTGCAGAAGCCCTATAGCCCAAGGGTGGCTCATGTTGGTGATCCTAGTGGCTGAATTCCACTGTACAGGATTTAAGGGGGTTTTACCTGACCTAGCTTCTGCTTGTTTGCAGTGGCCACACGCCCTTAACCATCACAGGCTTCAACTTGGATGTCATTCAGGAGCCAAGGATCCGAGTCAAGTTTAATGGCAAAGAATCTGTCAATGTGAGTAACCTTTGGTCTTTCCTTCCTTGGCCGCAGTAACCACGGCTCTGGCCACATCTTGCAAGTCCAGGGAGCTAGGCCTAAGGTATTATATGTATGCCTGACCACTATACAGGGAACTGTACTGAGCCTTGCTCTGGTAGTCATGTTTCCAAATACCTAAGCCTTCTAGAAGCTAACGTGATGGCAGCAGAATTTCAGGTGATACAGCAAGGGTGTAAAAGAGCCGGCTGCTGAGCGATGCAACACACAAGGGTAGTGTTCACTTCAGTGAAAACGTTCACTTAGAGGCTAAATGAGGAACCGTGTGGAAGCAGAAAGAAGCTCTTCCTCCACATTTAGAAATTTCTGTATTGGAAGCAAGATTCTGCCACTGAGGAGCTGTAGGGCTCTGATCAAGTTCTTTACCTTCTGTGATCTTGTGGTCCTCATGGGTAAGTGGCTGTTGCTTTGCAGTTTCAGAACAGGCCCGCCATGGGCTTAATGTTTATATTTAATGTCAGCAGACAGAGAATTTGGACCCACTGGCAAGATGATTTCAGCTTCCTCACTCCTCTGCACAACTGCATGGTTTTATTCCTTTTAGCTATGGGTGTCTGTGAATTTCAAAAAGTTGTTATTCTGACGAGAACAGAAGATCTGATAAGTTATTGGATATTTTTCAGTTTGTTCCTGCAGTGCCATGTCACTTTTTTCAGCCAGCATCTTCTGAGCATTATTATATTCATGATTACAATACAGGAGATGCTGTGTTGGCTATTGTTACTACTGTACGTTGCAATCATTACTCTGTGACCTTTGGGATAATGGTAAAGCCGAGACAGACACAGAAGAGGGAATGATGCCTCTCCTCTTATCCCTGACACATGGCCAGCCTGCTGCAGCTTTCTTGGAAAACTGAGATGCACAAAATAACAGAATGCTAGGCTAGGCTAAGAAGTGTCTTAAGAATTATCCGGTCTCACACCCTTCTTCCACAGCGAGGCCAAACGGATGGCTTGCCCCAGTCACAAGGTGTTCATGGCCTGACTTCCCCGGCATGCTAGAAATTCTCAGCACTTTTAGCTAGGTAAACACATGCTCCCTTCATCTGTACAGAATTTGAACCATGGGAAGAGCCTGGACCCTTCCCACCTCCTGACAGCTAAGTCTTCTCTGAGATCCCAGGCACTGCTACCCTGTCAAGTTTCTGGGGCCTGGGTTGTTAGAAATTGGAGCCTTGAACTCACACCCAGGGAATATAAACCATTTGTTCTCAAAGAACTAAGTATGGGAGCTGGGGCTGGAGAGATGGCTCAGAGGTTAAAAAATTAAGTAAAGGTTTTAAAATACAGATTTTATTAATCGTTCCAACATGGCCAAGCAGAGTATAACCCACAGATCAATTCTTAAGAGAAGCGAGCCCCATGCCAAGGCAGCCAGCCACCTCTCAGGCAGAGGCAGTAGAAAAAGCAGCTCTGGCTGCAGTTGGTCTTCTCAGGAACGACAGGTGCTATAGTCCCAGAGGATTGGTTTGTGTAAGTCAGTTGGCTCTCAGCATGAGGGTCTATTCCTGGCTGCTTGGTACAGGGTCACGGGAAGGTTAGGGCATGTGTGCAGCGTGACATGAGGCAGTTTGGGCTAGGGCTGATTCTGCCGTTGTTTCTTGCGTTCATGGAGTGCTTCCTAGCAGCAAGGCTTTTGCTGTCTCAAGGAATTGGCCAAGCTAGAGAGGACGGTCTCCCTGGTTAACAGGATCAATATGATAAGGCACCAATACACATTAAATGAGACGTGAATATGGTATAGAGAGAAGGCTGCAAAGTTGGCATGAGGCACACAAGGGTGGCTCCCAAAAGCTACAGCTTTTGTTCTTAATGGAAAAAAAATAGGGCTAGAGATTCCCCCTCACCTGACAGCCTATGGAAGCCACAGGCCAGATGAGGTCCCTTCTCCCCTCCAAAGATGCATCCACATCTGGAGGACTATCCCCTCACCGCCACTAGCCATACACACCGAAACTATAGTATTTCCAGGCACTAAAATGTGGTTTTACCCTCTGTGGGGAATCAGAGGGCCCGAAGCCTACATGGTGTCCTGCCTGATAGTATCCAGGCTGGCAGGCCTGAATGGAAGGTGCGAGGAAGGCAGTGTCCCTAGAACACAGCCTCACAGTGCTGCCCGGGGCCTCTGTTTACAGACCGGCGGAAGGAAACACTGTGCCCTTTTGCTCTGTCTGGGCCCCAGCTTAGCCTCGGCCTGCCCAGGGCTGCCCTTTCCTTTGTGTTCCAGGTTCCTCGTAGTACATAATGAGGAGGAATGGCACACAGCCTCCAAATGCATAGGGTTGTTGACAAGCTGTGCTTACTGAATTGACCTGTTGCTTCTCCTATGCCTCAGTCTCCTCAGATGCACCGTGGCGTTAAGTTGGAACAGGGCTGCAATGAAAAGGACAGGAGTGGAAACTGATTCCCAGCACAGCAGGAAGGCTGGGGAGGTTGTTTTGTTAGAAGGGTTAAGACTTGGACTTGAGGTTCTGACATCACCTCTACATACCGGCTCTTTTCTATTGTCAACTGTTTTACACAGGCACCTGTTTCTAGTCACACACACACACACACACACGAGATCTGCTAAGCAAGAAATACTAGAGTTCTTTTCTTTTTAATATTTTGGGATTTTTTGTTTGTTTTAAGGTTTATTTATTATTATGTGTACAGTGCCCTGCCTGCATGTACACCTGCAGGCCAGAAGAGGGCATCAGATCACATTATAGAAGGTTGTGAGCCACCATATGGTTGCTGGGGATTGAACTCAGGACCTCTGGAAGAGCAGGTGGTGCTCTTAACCACTGAGCCATCGCTCCAGCTCCTGCAGTTCTTGTCATCATCCCAGGCTGTCCTGTGAGAGCCCAGCTCCCACAGTGAAACTGAGTTAACTGCAGTGTAGAAGAGAAGTTAGGAGGAGGGCAAGCTGGAATCGTTTTCTCTAGTTAGTTTCATTGGTTGGCTGTTGTCTTAGCCTCAGAAACAGCCTCTGCAGGAAAGAACATCAGTCTGTGCTACATAGGGGCCAGCCAGTAGGATTCTGATGGCAGAGCGGAGGTCTGTCAAGAGACAAAGGAGAGCATGGACTCAGGGTGGCTTCTGAGGTTCTCCCCAGTGCAGGTGGAGGGTTATATGCCTAGAGAAGAGAAAGGAAGGCCCTGAGTGTCAGGATCCTGCTTGCTTAGCACTTAGTCCTGAAACACTAGCTGAATACTATGCAAGGCGCACAATGTTCAGCTCACCACTTTCTGCTCCGCACCGCACCCCACGACCCCACTCTCCCCTCCCCCCCCCCCCACAAACACACACAGTCTCTCACTGCAACTGGTTTTCCTCCGGACATTCTTACATCTTCAACCCCAGCCCTTTGCATTGCTATCCCCTCCACCTGAAACTTGTCTCTGCGCTGTCCTTCTTTGGCCTAGGTAAGCCCCTTGTTCTTCAGATGAAAGCATTCGCTCCTTCTGAGGGAGCTCTCTCGTGAACCTTGCCTCAGGCCATGTGTACCCACGGATGTTCCAGAGCATCTGGTCCTTCCCACCAGAGTGTTCCTCATGCGTTCATGCATTTCACAGGGTTGTGCCCTGTGCTGCCCCGGGCTCTCTGCGGACTAGATTATAATGCTTGTTTAATTAATCCAGAGCTGTCCCTTGAGACTACTTCATTCAGCCCAGTGTCTGCCAGAAAACAGGTGCTCCAAACAGTGTTAATGAATGAATGTGTGCGGTTAAATGCATCGTCACCGTATTTTTCTTAAGGGCCTCATATGTAGCAAAGGAAGTCAAGCAAACAGCAAGTAAGAGGAGATGGTAGACCCACCTTCACTCTCCAGGTGGTCAGGTTTGAATGCTGCTCTCTGCCTCCTAGGTGTGTACAGTGGTAAACACAACCACCCTCACCTGTCTGGCACCTTCTCTGACCAGTGACTACCGTCCAGGCCTGGACACTGTGGAGCGGCCAGATGAGTTTGGGTTTCTCTTTAACAATGTCCAGTCCTTACTCATCTATAACGACACCAAGTTCATCTACTACCCCAACCCAACTTTTGAACTGCTCAGCCCTACTGGAATCTTGGATCAGAAACCAGGCTCACCCATCATCCTGAAGGTAGGACACAGGAATGGGGAGGGAAAGCCTGGACGGTGGGAGCAGAACGTGCTGCAGGCCCTTCCCTCCTGAGAAGGCCCAACCTCCAGGTGCTAGCATCCGGGAGTCCCGTTGCACCTCACCTGCCCTGAAAGTCTCCCGTACCTCTCTGTCCATCTGTATCTGTCCAGCATTTTGTCTCTCCTCTTCCATTTCCACACCCTTCTCTCTCACTCTCCGCCATTTTCCCCCCTTTTTGGTCACCTTTAATCTGTGGCCGGTAAGTCTTCTTTTAAAGCCTGTCACAGAGGCTAACTGGTTTTCACGTTGTTGCCCTTCCCTGTTTCCCTTATCTCTGTTTAAGTAGGCATTTAATTTCTGCATGCATATGCCAGTTCTCCTCATTAAGATGCCTGTTCTCTGCAGGGCAAAAACCTCTGCCCTCCTGCCTCTGGAGGGGCAAAGCTCAACTACACAGTGATGATTGGAGAGACACCTTGTGCAGTCACTGTGTCCGAGACCCAGCTGCTCTGTGAACCTCCCAACCTCACGGGGCAGCACAAGGTCATGGTGAGTGAACCCCCTTCTGTCTCTGCCCTCTGCCGAGCCCCGCCGCGTATGCATGAAGAAAGGCTCCCTTCCACCTCAGTTGTGACTCACGCCCTCCATGCCCTGCATCAAGATGGTTAGCGGTTGGGAACACACAGATCAACACACAGACCCCAAAGCAGCTCTCACTTAGTAGCCACCTGTGCACTGCCCTGTTGCACTCTGTGCTGTCTCTCCTCACACTATAGTACTGCAGGATGTGGCGGCATGCCAGAGCCGTATACCTGTGTGCATTGGGCGTGTCTGTGTGTACAATTCGCAGGTTCACGTGGGCGGGATGGTGTTCTCTCCTGGCTCCGTGAGTGTCGTCTCCGACAGCTTGCTGACCCTGCCAGCCATCGTCAGCATCGCAGCGGGTGGCAGCCTCCTCCTCATCATCGTCATCATCGTCCTCATCGCCTACAAGCGCAAGTCCAGGGAAAATGACCTCACGCTCAAGCGGCTCCAAATGCAGATGGACAACCTGGAGTCCAGGGTGGCGCTGGAGTGCAAGGAAGGTGAGTTATGGAGCATGCGCACTCAGCAGCACTCTTCCTCACTGATTTCATCACCCTCCTTACATACAAACCCTGTCTTTTTTTTTTTTTTTTAATCCTCTTTCCATAAGACTTCATATTCTACTCTGCGAGGACCTTCCCCTGTCCCTGGGGTTGGAGAGGACCTGGGGGTATGGCCATGTGTGAGGAACTGGGTCCATTGGCCTAGTTCACTGTCCTTGTCCTACCCCAATTCAGCCCACAGTTTGGGCAGCTGCTTCTCCCTCTCCGGACTACCATGCCCTCACAGTCGGAGTCTGCCAGGGCTCACCGTCTCAGACCACATCCTTTAATTGCCAGTGTTTATCCCTTTCCTGATATCCTCAGGAGTACCTTTGGAGTGCGTGGAAGCCACAGGAAGCCCTGCCTCCTTCCTGGTCCATCATCCAGGATTTGTTTCCTATCTCTATTGAAGACTGACTGCTCCAAAGGCCATATTTGCTGACAGCTTTGGGTGTGAAGGAGTGTGTAGGAGTGGAGATGGTGTCTCCTCTCATCTCCCACACAGACACATCCACAGGGTGATAAGCATACCTGCCGTTCTCTCAGGCTGAGGACCTGACAGGCCTCAGGGTAAACATCTCAATTAGGAATCAAAACATTTTTCCTTTTGCTGCAAGTGGCTTTTCACAAGCAAGCAGCTACTGGACAGCAGGGAAGAACTGCCCTGGAAGAGCTGGGTCAGAGCCCTCCCACCTCCCTAATGCCCCAGCACAAAGACTGAAGGAGTTACCCCTTGACTTGGGAAGCCAGGAAGACACTTGGGAACTCTTCACTGCCTAGACACCCGTAGGATGAGCATTTGATGGCAGAGGCCTTCCAGGCTTTTCACATTTTGGTCTGTCTTCTTCCTAGGGGAAGGAGACTGACTTGTTTATTCTGACTGTTGCTGACCTCCAGCACCTCTGAGCCCCCTTGCTTCTAACACTAACAAAGGGCCTGAGTCTTGAAGGTCTCTTCTCTACATTTTAGCCACCTTTGCACATGTAGAAGTAACAAAGTTATAAACATAGAAGTCACAAAAAGTGCCCATCTTCTCATCATAGCATGTTACCCAGATCCCGTTTACTAAAACAAACCCTGGAGGTAATCACCTCGTAAAGAGAAAAGAGGAGGGCTGGGAGATGGCTCAGTCACGTGCATCAGGACCTGAGGTTGATCGTTTCACACACATTAAAATTGCCAGGTACAGTGGCTTGTGCTTCTGACCCCAGCTCAGGGAAGGCAGAGACTGGAGGGCTTGCTGGCCACACAGCTTAATCTTAACCTAACTTGTGAACTCATGCTAAGGAGAGCCTGTCTCAAAGGAGGTATTTCTGAAAATGTCACCTGAGGTTGTCCTCTGGCTTCCAAAGGCACACAGGTGCACAGACACTTTTGCACATAGCTATTCACCTGCGCGCGCGCACACACACACACACACACACACACACACACACACACACACACACACACACACACACACACACACTTTTTGAAAATTATTTTGGCCATTTGGAAAAATTCTGCCTATGATTAGTTACTCATGCTGTGGAAGGCTGCGTATACTGGTTAGAGCGTGCAGCCAAGTGAAACGTCAAAGAGGGAGATCCATCCGGAGTCCCACATTCCCGTTAAAGCACATCCCCTAACCTCCTAAGATCGCCCACAGGCTCCTCCACTTCAAGTTCCCACCACTTCTAGTAGCTCCAGGTTGGGGGCCATGGCTTTAGGAAATCCTTAAAGTCCTATATAGTAAACAACCTTTAGCAACCACCTAGGACTCCTTCATTACATGCCTTGAACCTGTTGCCTCTGTGCCCCAGATTCCCTCCTCCTTCAGACAAATGTTCCCCTCTCTCCTGTTCCCTGACTTGAACTCCTTCTGAGCTTCTCTGTCTTCACACAGCTTTCGCGGAGCTTCAGACAGACATCAATGAGCTAACCAGTGACCTGGACCGCTCAGGGATCCCTTACCTGGACTACCGCACCTATGCCATGCGCGTCTTGTTCCCAGGCATTGAGGACCATCCTGTCCTACGGGAGCTGGAGGTACTGCCTGTCTTATAATGATGCAAGCCAGGGAGCAGGTGTAGGATTATGAGAGAAAAGGGCCAGTGGTTTATAACAGCTGGCGGGGAGGGGGTTGAGGAGGGAGGGGAGTGTAGTAGTTTGTAACAGGCTTTTTAAAAATGACTCTGAGGTTGTTTGTTCATTTGTTGGTTTGTTTACTCGAGAGAATGAGTCAGGGCAGAGGAAACTACAGAGAAACGAGTAAGCTGGTGAGGTCTGATGGCTCTTCTCCTGTTAGGCCCTTGGGTAATGAGACACATCATTGCCAGTGCTGTACAGAATCTCACCTCACAGTCAGTAGAGGGGACACAGGAGGCTATGACCTTCACAGAACACCACCTCCAACAACTGAGTTGGGGGATAAAGTGGCTGTCACCCTCATGCAGAGGGTCCTAGAGAAGGTGTCTCACCATTAGCTCCTAAGGGCCTGGGTGGCTATCCAGAGTAGACACCCTCAAGGTCGCCCTGCACACCCCAGGTTCAGGGCCCTGGGTGGCTGTGCAGAGCGGACGCCTTCATGGTCCCCCTGCATACTCCAGGTTCAGGGGCCTGGGTGGCTGTGTAGAGCGGA